>CAJFCP010000694.1:43751-260176 GCA_904066005.1 Synergus itoensis | reverse complement strand
CGGTGATGGAACGCAGAACCAGACCTGGCCCAGATCTGGCTCGATCGGGCCAGATCTGGGCCCGGTCTGGTTCTGCGTTCCATCACCGATCTGGGCCAGGTTTGGGAATTTCTGCACGGGTACTATTAATATGCGGAAATTTCGTATATTTATAACTTTATATGACTATTCGAACATTAAAGATTGGCAGTGCCTATACATACAGAAAAAAATCGACTATAATATTTATACAGAAATTTCGATATAAATAATATGCATCTTTGCATGTAGATATATGTACCAAAAAAATCCGTCTATTCTAACGAAAATTGCGGTAATATGTATAGCTAGAATAAATATGTAAGGCACTCAATATGACAATGAAGTAACAATAAATAATAATTTAAATTAAAAATTGACGTTTCTAATTGAAATGGCCATATAATAATTGTCTTTCCGAATGCAGTCATGAATAGAAGACCATAAATTCAGAAATAGTGAAATCGAGATAAAATGCAGAGAAAATTGCTCATTTATAGATTGATTTGCGATATGTTTGCATTGATAGATCTATTTTCCTAGTCACGACAGATTCGAATTCCCTGTGTTTACTCTCATTCCCTTTTACCCTCACAGTTCCCTTGGCTGTCCATCCTGGTACACAACTGTAGCCCACACAGAGACAATGTGCGCTGCGGCTTGGGCCCCAGAGTCCCAACAGTATAATATGAGAGGTTGTGAGATATTTATGCGTCGCATTGTCTCACCGCGCGTTCTCCGCGAGACAACGACAACTTCATTCGAGCGGGCCCAACCGAGTTATGAACCGCCTTGCTCTGTTAAGGTTACGTTGTATGCACTATATAGCAAGAGTCATGTATGTGTACACACCGTATTATATTCGTAAAAGGCGGTATTCTCTCAACGTGTGTACATGATACGTGGACGGTAAACTGCAGTACACGTACCCGTGTTCAAGAGATCTGCTCTCCGGGCGCCTCGTTACCTAAGTAAGTTTAAAACTTCACTCGAAACACACGGTATATCCATCGTTTCAATAGTCTTCGACGATGTTGACACTCCTCTGGATAATAACCATAATTCAGAAAGTTAGACTTGCTATCATTTCATGGCGTTTCACTCCCTTAAGGGGGTCCTCTAGTGTGAAGGCTGTTTTTTTAATGCTTTTTTCAATTTTCTTTTTCTAATAAACCATTGAAATAAAATAATTCATAATATGTACAACATTTTTATTCACATTTCAACAATCTTCGTGATTTTTTTTGAGCCAATATATTATATGTAAAAAGTGGTACAGCGCCCAACAGGACCACATAAAAAAATAGATGCTGTAACTGCTGCCATGATTTCGGCCGGTCTGCTTATCTGAAATTAAAAAATCAAACATCCTTTTAATTTTGAGACTTGAGGCTCTACATGGAAGCTAAATCAAGTCAGAATTCCAAAAATAATTTTTTTTACGCTTTAGAAAAAAAATTTCAATTTTTCGCACTTTTTTTGGGGTCTATTTAGCTATTAAAAAAAAAGTTACGAAGCAATCTTAATTATTTAGCTTCATCTGGTAATTTAAAATTATTTTAAACAGTTCATGGATTTTTAAGGAATTTAAAAGTATGGACTGAGGTCATTCGAATTCTCCTTAAGTCACTTGAAGTGATTCTAAATTATTTTTAATGGTTTTAAGTGATTTTAACAGACTTTGAGTGGTTGCAAAAGATTTTAAGAGATTTAAATTGATTTTACAGGTTTTTAAGGGATTTTAAAGGATTTTAAGAAATTTCAAGTACTTTTAAGGTATTTCAAAAAATTTTAAGTGATTTTAAAGAATTTCAAGGGATTTTAAAAGATTTCAAGAAATTTTAAGGGGTTTCTCAAAATTTCAAATTGTTTCAAAGAATTTCAAGCGATTTTACATTATTTTACAAACTTTAAAAGGTTTTAAGTGATTTTAAAAAATTGATAATGATTCTACTAAATGTTAAGTTATTTCAAAGAATTTCAAAGGATTTTAACTGATTTTTACATTTTTGTGATATTCAAAAAGACTTAAATTAATTTGAAGTGATTTTAAAGAATTCATGGCTTTTGAAGGAATTTAAAAGTATGTTCAATTATATTAAACTATTTTACAGATTTTCAAAAGATTTTAAGCGTATCCCGCGAGTAGAAATTTTGTTGTGGCCCCGATCGGGTTCAGATCGGGGGATTTCAGACCGGGGCTGAAACACACGGCCTAACCAGGCCCAAACCTGGCCTGATTGGGGCCTGATCGGGCCGGGCGTTTCATCACCAATCTGGGCCAGGTTTGGAAATTTCTACACGGGATTAAGTGATTTTAAGAGGTTTTAAATAATTTTAAGTGATAAAATAAATAAGACAAAGTGTCTTCAGATATTTCAGAAGAATTCAATGATTTCAAGAGATTTCAAGTGATTTCAGGAGAATTAAAGTGACTTTAAGTGATTTAAGATATCTCAGGAGATTAAAAATATTTCAGGCGAATTCAGTAGATTTATATGCAAATGTACATCTGATTTCACGAGTTGTCAACCTCGCAACTTTCTGCAAACATTTCCAGTTTAAAAATCAATCGGTTCAATTTTATGAACTCAGGAAGTGATGATTTTACTCTTTTCTCATTTTCAGACCAGAAGTACGTTACTAATTCGAATTTAGAAAATAGCTCGATCAAAATAAAGTTCGGAACTTAATTACAGATAGCCTTACCCGTGCAGAAATTTCCAAACCTGGCCCAGACCGGTGATGGAACGCAGAATCTGCCCGGGCCCAGATCTGGCCCGATCGGGCCCAGACCTAGCACGATCAAGCCAGATCTGGGCCCGGTCTGGTTCTGCGTTCCATCACCAATCTGAAATCATCCGATCTGGGCCCGACAGGGGCCACAGCAAAATTTCTACCCGGGTAGTTACTTTATTTTATTTACCTTACAAGTAGAAAGAAAAATTAAACAGGGCCTTGTCAGAGCCTACTTTACCTAAATAGTAATAAACCAGCGAAAAAATGACTGCTGCAAGAAAAAGAAGATAGGATCTCAAAAAAAGTAATAAGTTTCCGCACAGTAAACTCCGCGTAATTACGAATTTGATAAGTTATGCCTAAAAACTTTATAATTTATAATTTGAACCTCGAATGTCGTTCTCCACATTTTTAGCACACCACACCTTTCCCACCCCTATTTTCTCTGTTTCTGTTCTCCCTTTTTCTTTCCTCCGCCCTGTGTTCTCGTGCCAGTTAATAGATGCTGGGCGGGCGAGTGCCGGTTTACGAGCCCGTTAAGACTGAAAAACCCGGCGGGAAATGAACTGTCACAGAATAGTGTAATTTAGAAAAAGTCTTATCGCCCCAGGCATTATGGATTTTTAATTTACGAGTGTCAGACTCGAAGCTATAGAGAATCACAAAAGTTTCGAGAAAGCAAGGAAGGAAGATTCGCTTTTAAAGCCATTTCTTCCTCAATTGACGAGGGAGATATATAAAAGCCAACAGTTTCACGTTCCTTTAATTAAATGGCGCATACAGATAATGTCAGTGATTCAGGATTTGACTGTAAAAACCTCTTCAAACAAAATTCAGATGTTTGTCCCGAACTCATAATTGGAGTTCCTTCGGAGGAAAAAAATGTGATTTCTCTTCCGCTTGATAAATCAAATTAAACTGAATTTATAAGTGTCCATGAATATCAAAACAAGATAAAAATTTCAATATAATATTCAATATAATTTTATAATATACCTTAAAAGTCTTTGATTGACTTTTAAACTTTTCTTCCCGAGTAGAAATTTTGCTGTGGCCCCGATCGGGTCCAGATCGGGGGATTTCAGACCGGGGATGGAACACACGGCCGATCAGGCCCAGACCTGGCCGAATCGGGGCCCGATCGGGCCGGGCATTTATCACCGATCTGGGCCAAGTTTGGAAATTTCTACACGGGTTGTATAATTCTACTGCCTTCAAAATAAAATTTGAAAGCCTATTCTTTGATTGTTACCAAAGAAGCAGTTACGCCTGAAATTTCAATTAAGTCTCCTGCAGTTCTCTTCTATTGTACACTGAAAGAGTTGACAGAAGTCAGGACGCATACAAAACTGCAATCTAAGATGCAGTGATAATGTTTCTTTTGACGAGAAAATAAAATTGTCCCTCCCACTACTTCCAGGAGACACGAGTCTTGGAAATCAAGATTCCACTTCGGATGAGTGCTTTTCACTCTATTATGAATTTGACACTGAATCTCTACAACCTACACGCTTATACATTTATCGGGCAAGAGTCCTGAATGCTACTCCCTTTTTTCGACAATCGGAAGAGAGAAAAGCAACTCGAGTTAATATCTTTATAGAAACGGGGACGTTCTACGAAATAAAAATGTCTTATTCGAATAGACAGGATCGCGAGCAGGATCGTAGGCACAAGACTCGCTAGAGCGAAAGAGATAGAGAGCTAGATAGTGAGAAAGAGAGAGTTACAAGGCAAGAGTGAGGTTTAAAAAAGCTCTCAAAGACGTAGCCAAGAAGGGTGTCCATTCATGAATTCGGGACAGTCGAGTGGTCCCCTTTTTGGTGAAGTCAAAATTTTGAATGGCACCTTTCACAATGGCTCTGTATAGACTCACGGAATCCTGAAAGGGAGCTCACTTTATTATGGCCTGTTCCCTCATCTCTTTCATGCTTCGCGGAGATCAGATTTTCTGCTTTTTGGAAATCACAAAACCACCTCGAGTGCCCCTCGCATCGTCCGTAATTTATAGCGTGACTCTGTGGAAAGTATACAAAAAAAAATATGATATTCTTGACTGTTTCTCACGAGAGTGGGTGATGAAATGACCAAGGTGGTGAATTTGCTTGAATTAGATTCGCCTCAAACTGTTGACTCCATTCAATCTTAATTTCAGCTGGATAATAATAATTCGAGATCAATTAAAGAGTTAAATAATTAATTTTTTTATTATTTTTTAATCAGAAGACAGAGGAGAAGTCAGGAAAATTTTAGGGAAGTGCGAGTATTATATCATAAATAATATCATAAATTATATCATAAAAAAACATATTATTCTATATAAAAAATAGAAAATCTATTTTCCCTGACAGATACTTATTATTGTTATTTTTGTCGTATTATATACAATATAGTTTTTTTTTTAGTTTATTTAATAGATTTTTGAAGCTTTCCAATTAGGATTTCGAAGGATTTTATTAAGAATTTTCAGGTATTCTTTGAGATTCTCTGGGTTTTTAATAATTTCAAGAGATTTTCAATAATTTTAAGGAATTTCAAGAGATTTCTAGGAATTTAAAGGGATTACAAAAGACTTTTACGATATTTAAAGGATTTCGCCGAATTTTAAAGGATTTCATGAATTTTTAAGATTTTTAAGAAATTTTCGGGAATAAAAAGGATTTTAAGAGATTTTAATGTTCCTCGTTGAATTTTAAAGGATTTCACAAGATTTTTATGATTTTCAAAAAATTTTGTGGAAATTGAAGGAATTTCTAAAGATTTTCAAAAATTTTAAGAAATTTTTACGGATTTTAAAGGATTTAAAAGTTTTTCGTGGAATTGTAAAGGATTTTAAAAAACTCGTAAGAATTTAAAGAAATTTATACATTTTAAAAATATTGTGTGTAAAGGATTTCATGGAATTTTAATAGATTTCAAAAAGTTTAGGAAATTTTAAGGGATTTTATTGGATTTTGCATATACGGTAGTGGAATTTTAAAGAATTTAAAAATATTCCTATAAGAATTTCAAGAATTTTCAGCTAATTTTAAGGGATTTCAATAGTTTACATAATTTTAAGAGATTTTGAAGCATTCTGAGGGATTTCAAGTTTTTTATGGAATTACAAAATATTTCAAGCGATTTTTTAAAGATGTTGATGAATATTGACGGATTACATGAAATCTTAAGAGATTGTTATAGAAATTCTAAAAGATTTTGAAGTTTTTCGTGGTATTTAAAGGATTTCATGAGATTTATATAATTTTTGAAAGATTTTTTTTGAATTTTAAGGAGTTTCAGGAGGTTCTGAAAAATTTTAAGAGATTTGTACATATTTTAAAGGATTTTAAAGTTTTTCGTGGAATTGTAAAGGATTTTATGAAACTTGTAAGAATTTAAGGAAATTTAGACATTTTAAAAATGATTTCAGGAAATTTTAATATTCCTCGTGGAATTTTTAAACGCTTAAAAATTTATTTTATGATTTTAAAAATATTTCGTGAAGTTTTAAAGGATTTCATAGAATTTTAATAGATTTTTAAAAATTTATGAAATTTTAAGGGATTTTATTATATATATTTTAAATAATTTAAATATGTTTCTAGAAATTTCAAGGAATTTCAACTAATTTTAAGGGATTTTAAAGTTTTTTGTCGAAGGATTTCAAATGAGTTTGAAGAGTTTTCGTGAATTTTAGAGATTTTTACGAATTTTAAATGATTAAAAACGATTTTACAGTTTTTCGTGGAACTTTAAAGGATCTTAAGATTTAAAAATTTGTTAAAGTTTCCGTAGAATTTCAATGAGTTTCAAAAGATTTAAAGTAAATATATTATACATATTCCCCTTGAAATATATATTGAAATAAAAAATCTTTTTTTTTTGGGAAACTGGATTTTGTCTCCACTATAAACCTTCTTCTATGAGGAAGCAAAAATTTTAGAAATTATTAGGACTGATTGATGACAGAACTTGATGAAATAATAATCGCAACATTAAATTCGATATAGTATTTTCTTACGATGACACCAATCCGAGTTTAACCGAGTCAAGCGCTGCTTTTAGCTTCGGTGATCGAACGAGAAATTAAATTCCCTGTGTCCAAGCGAACAATATTTGTTTTCGTATAAACTTACTTTAAATTAGCATTTCAAAATTTAATAGCTGGGAATAATATTGAAAGCATTAATACTATTTATTATATTGCTTCGTGATTTATGTGAAAAGGCTTCGCATCATATATCGCATCGTGGCACTATATACTGATAATTATTTTATTTGTATAAAGCTCGGGGTCTCTGTCTGTGTAAAAATTTCCAAATCTGGTCCAGAACGGGGATGAAACACACGACTCGAGTGGGCCCCGATCGGAAATCGGGCCCAGACATTATAAAGATAGATAGATATATGTATAAATAAACATATAAAGATAGATTTCGTAGAATTTCACTAGTTTCAAAAGATTTAAACTTTTTTATGAGGGAAATTTTTCTGAAAGTCAGAGACATGTTAGAATTGAATAGGGACATTTTTAAATTGAAAAATTTAATCTTGTGGCCTCCCTGGGAGTTTACTATACTTTTTCTAATTAGGTATAGAATTAATAATGATTCAAATTGGGGAAATGAATTGGAATCAGATAATATTAATGTACAATCGATATATATATATATGTATATCGAAAGTCGATGTTATTCCACCCCTGAATATATTCCTTTGTTATCAATATGCTGAGTCGTGAAGAAATTGTGATAATAAATCCGTATAGTGTACAATCAGAGTTTCGTGTTAAGGACCACCACCCACGGTCAGTTACACGAGCTACCACTTTGCGCTCACTTAGCACAACAGAAACAACAATTTAGCAAATGTTCCTACCGTCAAATAAATTTTACGAAATCACCCCATGATATCGCGTCACGCTGCGACTTAGCGGAAAGGTAGAAATTTCCGAGTATCGTGCACCATGGTCAGTTAGTTGATACTGAACTGTACAGTTCACGACAGTATAGTGAAACCAACTTTATGTTTATTCCAAATCTACAAAATAAAAAAAACCAGGTTTCTAGTTTGTTAAGACCAAAATAAATCATTTGACTTTCATTTTTAATTAATATTATTTAATGACCATTAAAATTTTCTATAAGGAGTTTAAGTTGAATTTTCTTATTCGCATCCTTTGTGTATATTAAATTACTTTTTTGTAAATAACTTTTTAATATGTTGTCTCATTTCCGGCGATTTTAAACAAGCGGACGCATAACCGCAAAAGTCTTTCAGTATATGCGGAGAAACACTATATACTATATAGTATACCTACATGGCTTTACCTATTGTACATACTACACATATACTTGTAGCGAAACGTTATGCATGGTCCGAAGTAATCTCCAATCTGTATCCTCGCGTGCTTTCTGCCACGCGCATTATCGTGATCATTAATACGCATCGCAAGGGATTTATCGGCTGATAATTAATTTCAATTGCATAACCGGAGTTAATCGCTCATTAAGTCCGCTAAAAGCGTCGCGCACTTAATTTTATGGTAGTCTGGTTTCTTTTCCTTTAATCGTTCCTTTATAGTTCTCACGAATCTCATAATTGTTTCTGATATAAAGGGTGGAGGAAATGATTTCTTTTACAAAGCTCGATGTAAATAATAAATTATTTTCCTGTATTATGTCTATTATAGGCAGCCTGCACTTAAACTAATTATGGAAAATAACTTAAATTTTACGAAAAAGAGTGATTAGTATTCATTTCAGAAAATCTCTTTGATCATGCTTAAAAAATTTCAAACTTCAAGCATATTTCAAAAAAGGACGAAAATGATTGAAATATAAATAAATAGAGGAAAAAACATAATTTATTTGCGGCTGGATTTGGATCAAAATAAATAATGCTCTTTTTGCTGATTTTATGATTATGTCATAAATAATCAAAAGTGTGCATGATGTGAAGGATTTTATATATCTTAAGCACTCTAGAGATTTGCAAAATAGCTATTACATTTTATTTTTAAAGTATTTATACAAATTGAGGAACTTTCTCCGAGTACCTTGTAGGAATTCCACACTGAATTTTCTTCGTAGAATCTTGCTACAGAATAATCTTTCCATCGTATCTTCTGATTGCGCGATATAAATGTGCGAAGAAAGATAGAGTTAAGAATTACTGTTCGTAAATGCAGGATTTTATGATTTTTCGTTATAATTTTTCATACTGTATTGAATATTCCATATTGTTAAGACAATTTCAGAAAAAATTTTATGAAAATCTGAAATATCTTGTTTTTATGTGCCAATGTTTTCAATGTGCCAAAAGTTTTGAACGTCAAATGAACGAAATATTTTTTCATAATTCTATTTTATCCGGAAATATTGATCCGACTAAAAATAACAATATAAACTGTAGGGTGAGTCGAAAGAAATTGCAAAATCTTTGTTTTGCAGGGATTTGCAATTTTTCTTGATTTCAAATTTTTTTATATTCAGAAAGGTCTTATTAATCTTTGGCGGATTTTAAAAATTGATTTCGTATGAGATAATGACATAATTTACCCCTAAAATAAATAAAAAATTTAAGAGCATTCTAGTTATAAAAATGGATTTAAAAAATTGTCAAGTCAAAGGAATCAAAATCAGAAGGAAAATTTTTAAATATTGAATTCAAATTTGATTCCTTCGACCTATTAATTTTTTTTTCAAGTGCATTTTTATTATTGAAATGCTCTTAAATACCTCAAATTATTCTCCTGTTATATACATATATAGGCGTTAGAATTTTTTATTTATTTTAGGGGTGAATTAAGCTGTCATTATCTCTTTTTCCCCAATTTGCTACTTTTCCGCATGGGAAGAATGTAAAATTCCTAAATTTTTTTTCGACCCAACCTAAAACATACTACACTAGTTTTTTCCATAAAAAATTATTTTCAATTCAAATGTATCAATATTTTAAAACTGTTTCTGGTTTAAAATACAATTAATACAAAAATTCGATCATTTGAAAGTTCAGAAAGTCATCAAATTCCCAGAGGGGTTGACACAAGTACAACAAAATAATATACTTAAAAAAAAAACCTGTGTAAAAATAAATAGTATTTATTATTCCTTTAAATTCCGAACTTACCAGCAAAAATGGAAACTGTATACCAAATCACATCAAGATTATATCAATTCTTGATTTTCGTCCCTTCTTGTTTTGCCTAAAGTCCATCGTCTTCGAAATCTTAATGGGAACGTCGTTGGGTTAACAAGCCCGAAGATATCGTTCTCGCGGTTCGAAAGTAGCGAGCAAGCAATTACGTAAATTAAATTCAAACACGCATTCAAATGAAGTGGTATCAGAAAAATCCGGACGTAGAGAAGAGGGAGATTCGAGGGGAGGCTTCTGACGAAACATAGTCGACGAGCAAGGGTGAGACAGGCTAGCTACCAGACGAAAAAATTTCGAATATTTATGTTTCGTATTATTAGCGTACGTTCTGATATCTCGGTGGGCATCGCTAATTAGCTTGCGGCCGCTAGCCTTTCGGCAAACAGTGCTGGCTACTGTCTTAAGTTCCCATAATCAAGATGGTGGCGCCAACCGCCCGGGGCGGTCGATTCCGAAACTAATTGCCTCGGCTAATTTATCCCGCGACATACGCGGACAGAGACTCCATTCTGGGTATACCACGTAATCGCAGCACGAGATCTTTTTCGACGCAGGAAATCGCTTACGATTAGGTGGAACGTCGTTCTTTCGAAAAATTACCTTCTATGCAAAATTATACAGACCGAAATCACGCGACTTGATTTCTACACCTCTCTTCCTTTTCCTTTTTTTACCTCGAGTGATTAATCGCGCTATTTTAAATATTTCCTTTGAATTCCCAGAAACTAATTATTCCTGAAGATCAAATTTTAAGATTAGAAAATCAAAAAGAAACTTTCTTCGTGCCAAGAAATGAAATGAAGAAGTATGACCTAAGGAAGGATATTTTCGAAGAATGAGGAGTGGGAAAAAAAGGTCTGCAGATACTCAAGACATTACAATTTATTAAATAGGCTCTTCTATTAAATCTTAATTACATTTATACAAAATTGAGGGGAAACCGCAGACATCAGTCTACAGTTTTAATTATACGTTTAACGTACGATCACATATTTACAAAATAATTTTATCGTCCTCAGACAATATTATTTACAATTTATTTACAAACTCAAGACGCTCAGAGTTTTATGGTTCACTCCGCTATTGGTGAGCATAAGCAGCCAGTTCATTTCACGTCCAATTAAATCCGACTCTGGCAATTATTAATTAGTGCGATTACTCGCAATCTCGTTCCTGAAACCATCGTCTGTAATCTATCCTCAGGCGTGCGGGCTGTTTTTACTTTACACTTACAAACACGCTCACTGAGATTCAGACCGCCCAGATTTATTCAGTCGCTTTTAATTCCAAGATCATTCCCTTGTAGGGTGCTGGGGAATAGGATGATGAGACGTCAGACCAGGATGGGACAACATTCCTACTGGATAAAGTCCTGCTGGACCGAGAAGTCCATGATGGGATCCATAAAGTGCTGTATGATGTTGCCTCACTGCTGACATTCTCAATTTCTCGATCTCTGCTTCGTGGAGACGCTTCGCCTTCGCTCTCCGGTTTTGGAACCAAATTTTTACCTGAAAGAGAGAAACAAGAAACATTAAGTACACATATGTTAGGAATATGAGTACATACAGTAAGAATTAGAGGATACTAACTAATCTATACTAACTATCCTCTAATCCTTTGTCATAATCGCTCAAAGGCTGAACAGTCAGATGAAATGTTTACCTGTGTTTCCGTGAGATGAAGAGACGAAGAGAACTCGGCCCTTTCAGCCACACTGAGGTACTGTCTCTCCCGGAACTTCTTCTCCAGCGCCAACAACTGTTGCGTGGTGAAGGGTGTCCTCGGTTTTCGATTAGGTTTGTGTTTCCTCAGATTGCACTTGATTTTGGCCGGCTCTCCATTCTCTGCAAATAAAAACAAGGGAATCCTGATTAAATGGACGACTCACAATACCAAAGGAATCGGAAAGAAGGGGCTGACCACAATGTCCCGTTTTTGCAAGATGTAGGATAAACAAGCGTATCGTTTCTTTTTAGATCGTGATTCATAACAATTTTCCGTTGGCCCGATGCCGCAAACCAGCTTCATTACGCTTTTTGCAGAGCAACCGCAAATTCCGGCCTCGAATTGTTCCCCAGTAAAACTCTTCCAGGATCACCTATCTCAGTAAATCTCGAGCCATTTGTTCTTGATGGTTTATAGACATAGAGAGATTGTTGAGATCAGGAATCTGCAAGCGAGGTTACGCATATCGCACGAGCTATCCTCTACATTTTATACTAAAATTAATTTAGGATCTCTATATCTTATATCTCATTGATGAGAAATTGCAAAGTGAGCAATGTTTGCGCCAAGCAATTATAGAATCGAGAATGTATGCTATTGATTTAACCATCCATTACACTGCATTATGTAAAATATTGCTCAATGATTCCAAATGCCCCGAGAGTTTTTTTAACTCGTACTGTACCGATAACCTCGTGATACATGTAGGAGTCACGCAACAATTAACACTCCGGGAAACTTGTTTACTTTGCTTTCGACTTGTTTACTGCCATTCAAACCTACTTGACAGACACGGGCGTATCGAATTCCACATTAGCGATACTTAAAACCCAATTAATTTGTTTCCTCTCCATACGCAAAACACATCTAGTCTCAATCACCAATTGAAGATGTAAATTGGATCTAATCAGAGTACATCAATCCTTGAAGAAAGGGACCCACTGATATAATCGGAAAGGTTTTGAAACAGAATAGCTTCAAAAGGCATAACAAGTCGAAACATTGAGGAATAAGACTGGGGACGAATATCCAAGTTACTCCCAAGATTTGTCCCCGAACAATTGACAGATTTGTAGGACAGAGTTGGATGGCTCGACGTCGAAGAATCTTACGTGGGAGACAAAAGGCCATCAGCGTTTCTGAATTTCAAATTCGGCCCCGCCAGATACGGCCGCGAAGCCCCGTACAAGCTCGTTGCGTTGATCCTGCTCGCTGCTGTTTCGCGTCCTCCTTTGTATCGGTTCCTCCTCCGACTGGCTAAGGGTCCAATTAGTCTCGGCATTCGGAATCTTTCTTGGGCCACCGGGCCAAAAACGACCCGGACGGACTTTAATCCGGACTCGATCGGGAACGCATTCGAAATAATTAGCTGATTTTGCCGAGATAAGTGTCTTCCACGAAGGCAAAGATGATCGGACCGGCAAAACTCCTTTGTTCCCGTTGCGTAATGACGCTGCTACCGTCTTGTTCCAATCCTCTCTCCCGTCGATGGAAAATGAACCGATGGCCATATTTTTTCTCCTCCCGCATACCCCCAACGGCCAATAAAAAGTGAAGACAGTTTCCCACATCTGCATTACACCCCATTGGAAAACCTGGATCGCAAACGATAAGCATTGATTCAGATGTTTACTGCCTCTGCAATTTATGGACTTCATATGATATCTGCATTTCTATAAAGTTGTCATCGTATCGACGACCCTTTGAATAACTATCTGAACGTTACCCTATACACAAGATTTTATCTCTCGTATTCATGCACTGGATGCAAAATTGCAGACCCTATCGCTAACCATATTCCATATTATTTAAATTCAATCTATACATCTCGGACATCTTAATACCCCAAATTCCCTTGTTCTGTACCAGATGTTGGGCTAAAGATCACGGGCCCATCGTTTTACTTCATCATAAAAGTAACTCGACTCGTAATTTCATTCTCATCCTTCAAGTACCAGGGCTTTCCCTCTCTGAGAGTCGAAATAAAAGATGGAGGCGTAAAAGTTTGAAGAAGCCGTATGTTTAGGGTGCTTCTTCCAAAGAGGCTATATTTCAGAATTACGACGCCTCGCCCTCGTACGTATACAACGCCTCGCGTATTTGCAGACACCGCAGCTAAGAATACCACTCTCGAGTCATAATGTAAGTTAAATGGACCTTTCCTCTTGTGGTATTTGTGATAGGTACCATTGAAAATATATAAGCAGTTGAAATTAATGTAATATAAGGAACGATAATGTAATATAAGGAACGAGTTGTCGGCACGGATACCAAAGCCTGCGACTACAACCACACCGCCATCGACCGACGGTAGGCTATCGCCTCGCTTCCACAAACGATCTGTTCTGCAAATTAATTTTTGCCCGATGGAATACCTATTTGTCTCCAAAGTCAGTCATTATAATGATATAGCTTTTTTATCGGAATGTCTCTCTATTAGCCGCTGATTCCCCTGATCCCCCCATACTCTGATCTCTCCTTGTCCCGACGCAAAAACCGGATTTGTAATGAAGTGAGAATTTGATTACCCATCTGAATGGGTATTTAATATGCGTGCTTCTGTCCTCAGATGAGCAGATTCAGGAGTTGACCTCGATTTTTTATCCATGAAGTTTATTGATATTTATTATACTAGACATAATTGAGATGGGATTGTCAAATCTAAAAATTCCCGTTAGGGAATATAAAACATTGGCCGAAACTTTACTTGTGGACATATCCTTTGATCTTTGCCGGGTTCACTTACACCATATATATTATACAATGTACACCAATATTTCATGATAATACTGATAAGGTAGCTTACCATTTAGTGGTCCATGATGAGAAAAGTGCGATGGGAAGAAGGTAGCGGCTGCTGCTGCCGCTGCTGACTGGTGTCCTCCCCAAATCGCAGGATGTAGGCCGGGCGTGATCCCAGAGATGTTCCCAAGTGCAGAAAAACCACCGATATATGCCGGGGTCGGTCTCACTGGTGTGGGACTGGATGTGTGTTGCTGAAGGTCCTCGACATCAACCAGACTCGATTCATCATCTACCACATCCTCAACGTCTTCACCTTCCGAACACCTTGAACGCCCCTCATCATGTGAACTCCTTGGGGACTGGGATCGAAAATCACGAGCACCGATTATGGAATGATGTTTTGGTGACAGGGTAACTCTGGAGTCTGGGGTTTTCAGGTCCGTGGACCCTGGTGAGCTAGACATCCTGTAATCCAGAAGTCCGGAGAAGTTGCGATGAGTTGGCGATCCAGCCGTGAATTCCGGCAGGTCGTAGTTCTTCGAAGAGGTTCCATGATCCGGAATGCTTTTTGGCGAGTCACAGGTAGCATAGTGAGGTATTCTTGGATCAGAGTAATCTTTCAGGGACTCTGTGATGCCATATCGTGGGGGCCTCAGATCGGTGGGTGTGTATTTGGATAAAGGCGACGATATGTGACGAACTGGGGAATAGGAAGTGACGGGAGAAGATCTGGGAGATGTGGAGGAAGAACTGTATCTTGATGATGTTTCTGATGGTTTCTTGGTGTCAGCTAACAACGATGCTACAGAAAAACTCAACCGGTGAGCTGGGGTTGGCGAAGCTTGTGGAGCTTGGGCCTGATTTGGGGAGCCAGGGCTGGTGGAGGGCGGTGTTACCGGAGATGTCATTCTTAAGACTGTCATTCTTAGACTTTGCGAATTCGCTGTCTAAATAAAGCTTCCTGACCAATCTTCCTGGTAAATCTTGCTGATGAATGATGCGCGGATTTAGATGCGAATGTGTTTATCACATTTCCTCGACATTCCTGCTCGGAATATAACAACACTTTGATAACCCAAGTCACAACACTGTTTGTTGTGTAGCTGAAGTTCGATTAAATCTTCCTTAACGGATTGTTGCACAGTTTATCACAATGATGTTTTTTCTTTAAGCACACCTAATAATAGATCGACAGTGGAAGAGGTATTAACTTCACTTGATCACTTGGTCTTTGTTGACAGATGTAAAATTTGGTTGACAGAGAATCAGACAACGAACCTCTTACCAAGTCGAGCTCTCCCAGTGGACTGGCTTGACCATCTCGGTGGTGGGACTGATTTTTTTCTTTTGCTAGCGCGGAATCGTAGAGGGGATTGTCGATGAGAAGAGGACGAAATGGAGGCGGGCTTTCGCTGTTGAAGGCGTGGCTATCAACTGCCGCCTCTGAAGTTGCTCTTCCACCTTGTGACGAGGGGAAACGGGCAAGTGGGTATATATTTTTGCGGCAAAGGATAAGGTCCCCTCATGCAAATGCGACCTGATGGCCCCAGAGTGGGGGTTGCTATAACATTTCGAGGGGTAAGAGAGAGAGCAAGAGACGGAGAGAGAAGGAGAGATCTAATCGACGCTTGCCTTCCTAAGTTGGCGACGGTAATGAGTGTAATTGACCAATTAGGCTCGTTGATTACGCGCGCTCCAAAAACATTTTTACTCCGCAGACACTTATCGATATTTATATTTCAGATCGAAAGTTGCAGATATCGATTGTTCCCGTTACACTTCAAGGCGAAGTCGTGCGTGTTTCGTCACGGAAATTGTTTCTTCCATTTGACTGAATCAATTTAATTCAATAAACAACAACATGGATAATAAATAATAATTCGCATGGATATTTATGCAAATTGTCTTGTTTAGCCAAGTTCACACGAGGACAATTAATTCGGTGTTGTGTCCTTATTTTCGAGAGACTTTTTTTGTCACTATCCCGTCACAAAAAATCCCATTGCCGTCTATCATGTTTACGGTGTCCTGTGACGCCAGTCGAGTGATAAGCAAAAACAAATGAGTCCCGATAACGGATTTGATAAAAGCCTTCGAATATAAAAGCTCTCGGACATTCTTTCATTTACGCGAATCCGCTTCGATTGTGAATCTCATCGAATGAACGTGGATGATTCGACGTGAAAGAATTTACTGTCTATGTATGTCAATCTCGTTTTCGTAATAACGTCAATACGATAACGTTCCATTCATATACATATACCATTCATATACATATATTCATATATATTTCAATCATTGTTGCAGAGTAGAAAAAGAACCCATTTGCAAATAACAATTTTGCGTAAAAGGGGTCTGCAAAAAAAGTGTGTATCTAACATCAAGAGAAACTGAGATGCTGAAGCTAGTGTAGGTCTTGAAAAAATAAAGAAGCCTTGGTTTGCTTAACCCTGGGTCAAATTTTGTCCAAGAATGGTAAATTCGCAATAAAAGGAGTAGAAGTATTGTGCACGATAAGACATACCTTCCCGATACAAGGAGTTAGGGTATCGTTATTAAGTATCGTCTTCAGAATAATTACGGAGGACATGAGAGAGATCAGTAGATGCTCTTTCGACTGAATAGAGAGGGATGGTCCAATTTGGATGGTTACCAAGGCAAACGATACGTTAAATAGATAGGACGGGTAACCAGGGAACAACCCAACATAATGAGGACCACCCGCCAGACCCATAAGACCACTTGGTGAACATACACGGTGTCACCAAGTTTTGTACCTCAGTATAGTTCTTTTCAATCAATTGTAAGAATTAGTCTAAGTTAACTATTTCTTAGTTAGTAAGAAATGCTAACAGCTCTTGATGATCCAAAAAGTTTATAATTTGTTGGTTGAACAAAATGAAAAGAAACCAATTGTCATTTTCAAGTGGAAGTGATTGGAAGATAAAATAGCTTTGTCCTTTCACAAAGTAGTATGATAACCAAAAACTTAAGAAGCAATGAAACTGTTCAAACACCCAGTGTCAACTTTACAGGCACTCATCTATTAGAGACGAATTTTCATAATGGAATTTAATGATAGTAGATTTTTGTCAAATGTTTTCTTTCCTAATTATCGCTAAGGATCGAGAAGAGAGCTGCTAGAGGATAAGTGTTTGCCTTTTTTTCTAGAGTATAGTGTCTACATCTAGACACTGAAAAGTAAAGCTACTCGATTAGCCTCTTTATGCTCATTATTTAGATAGTTGCTTTCGTGTAAGTTGGTGAGATTCAAGTTTACACAGTTAAGATCATAACTCAACGCTCGTGTTGACTTTTCTCGCCGCCAACGGATATCCACCGTGTAATTAGCTCCTCTTTGCAGTATCTACAATTCTACAGGTCCAAAAGTGAACGTAACTACCGAACAAATATACGAGCTATTATAATTGTAATGAGGAAGACAAACCCATTCTGTGTGAACACATTCTGGGATACTTAGAACTATTATCATGAAGAGTCTGCGAGAACATAGGGACAAATTTAACGTGTTAATGGAGAGGTGAACAGAAGGAAAAAGAAAACTATTTATGACGCTGATAATTTTAGAAATAAATGAGACAATGAAAAATTATCGTAATACATCTCACGAGAACAAATTAGGCTTGGTGTTAGATTTAGTTTTCAAATAACATCACTTAGCGTTTAACATCAGAAATATTTTTTTCTTCTTTCAGCTCTGGGACCCCTCTTTATCGTCCCCGAGGAATCCATTCTTCTGAGTCACGTGCATACATCAGCGACACTCTGTGTAAGTATCATACTGAATTTTGCACGAGGTTTAGGCCACGCTGTCCGTTAATTATTAGCAGGCTACTATATTGAGCATGAAAACAGTATTTCTTTCGGCCTGTGGGGAAATGGGACGAAATTCAAGTCAAATTGGCGTTAAAATTGCAATCACGGTGGTCCTGCTTCCTCCTTTCCCTTCTCTTCTGCTTCTCTCGTTTTCGGCCTCTGTCGACCACGGAATTAGCTCGTCTATTCTCAGAGAACTTCACTCGTCTACGACTCGGCTCCCCGCATTAAACAACGACGGTCAATTACACTTTGAAATAGTCGGAAAATTCGACTTCTTCTGACGTCTATATTTCAATATCGATGACCTTGAAATAAAGAGTGTAGCCACTAAAATAAAATTAAAAAGTTCCTGTTCATTTCCCGGTTTGCTAAACAAGATTACCCGATCATCATCAAGTTATACTCTAAAAAAATCATTTTAGTACTGAATTTCGATTATAAAATTCCTTTTTATCAGGGTGGCCACAAGATTCAATTCTTCAATCTCCCTGACATTTCCCTGACTTTTCCCTGACTTTCAGACAAATTTCCCTGACATAAAAGTATTAAAAGTGCGCACAAATTTTCAATAATAATACTATTGAAATTTTTCAAAAATTTCGTATAATATCACTTTACATCTTTTGAAATGTAAAATTACTTCAAATCACTTAAAATTCATTGAAATTTCTTGAAATTCATAGAAACATCTTAAAATTCCACGAAATCCCTTTAAATTTATTATTAATATTTCATGAAATCCCTTCAATTTTCACTAAGCTTTTTAAAATTCCTAAAAATCTCTTAAAAGTTTCTGTAATCCTTCAAAATTCCAAAAAATACTTTAAGAATCTTTTGAAATATTTTTACATTCCATGAGGAACTTTAAAATCCCTTAAAATGCATCAAAATCTCTGAAAATTATTGAAAACCTACTGAAATCCCTTAAAATTCGCTGAAATTTTTTGAAATTTCTAGAAACATCTTCAAATTTATTAAAACTCCACTACAATATTTAAAATTCCATGAAATCCTTAACAATTATCTTACAAAATCTTTTACAAATCATAGAAATCTCGTGAGATTCTTTAAAATTCCCAAACGTACATTAAATCTAAAAAAAAAACTCTTGAAATAAAAAATATCACAAAATCTTATAAAAACCAAAAATGACTTGAAATTCTTTAAAATTCTATGAGGACTATTAAAATTTCTTAAAATCATTTTTAAAATGTCAAAATTACTTAAAATTGTTACAAGCTTCTTAAAATCCTTTAGAATTCCACGAAAAACTTTAAAATTCCTTAAAATATGTAAAGATCTCTTAAAATTCTTGAAAACGTCTTGAAATTCCTTAAATTTCTACAAAATCTTTTATAAATTATAAAAATTTTGTGAAATTCTTTAAAATTCCATGAAGAAAATTTAAATTCCTTAAAATCACTTTAAAATAATCAAAATTTCTTAAAATTCTTACAAGCCTTTTAAAACCCTTTCAAATTCCACGAGAATATTTATAATCCCATAAAATCTCTTAAAAATCTTACAAGTTTCTGAAAATCCTTTATAATTCCACGAAAAACTTTTAAATCCCCTAAAATATAAAAAAATCTTTTTACATTTTTGAAAACTTTTCAAAATTCCCTAAAATTCCTCAAAATCTTTTATAAAATCATAAAAATCCTGTGAAATCCTTTAAAATTCCATGAGGAACATTAAAATTCCTTAAAATCACTCTAAAAAATCAAAATTTCTTAAAATCGTTACAAGCTGTTTAAAATCCTTTAAAATTCCTTAAAATTCTTTGAATTCTCTAAACTTCACAGAAAAAAAAAAGTTTTGAATCAAGCCCGAAAGGTATAGTTTGTGTTACAATTTAAGCCAGTTTTTGGGCTTAAAACTAAATTTAAGCCTAAAAACTGGCTTAAAATGTAACACAAACTAGACCTTTCGGACTTGATTAAAAACTTTTTTTTAGTGTGTTCCTTAAAAATCTCTTGAAATTTCATGAAGTCTTTTAAAATTCCACTAAATCTTTTAAATATTATACCAATCTCTTGTAATCACTTTAAATTCCTAGAAACCTCTTAAAATCCTCTAAAATTATTGAAAATATCTTGAAATCATTAGAAACCTAGATAATCTCAAAGAATACCTGGAAATTATTTACAATCCTTCGAAATATTTGGATAGGTTCTAAAATTTGTTAATTAAACTATAAAAGTTATATATGTAATACGACATAAATAACATAGTTAGCATAAATGTCGATTTCTATTTTCCCTGACAACTATTCGCATTTCCCTGACATTTCCCTGACATCCTTGACATGTGTCCACCCTGTATTTTAGTCCTGAATCAACAAACAGTCCTAAATCAAAAACAGTCTGACTTTCATTTAATGTCGAAAAATATAATTTTAATACCACTTTTCGATATTAAAAGAGGACCAAGCGAGTATCTTTCATGAGCAAGAAAATTGCGTCAATAAAACAATGTCCTTTGAGAATAATTTCAATTCGCTAACCCTGATTCATTGCTCAACCTGAAGTTGAACGATGATATAATTTAATAATAATATAATCTTCTAATATAATGCTGGGATTATATTAAAACACCCAAAATATGATCTCCAGTCTTAAAGAAACTCTATTTTTTACTGTATATAGGTACGATAATGAATAGATATCAAAATATCAAACGAAAATCCTGACTCCCACTCAGGAATGCAAATGAAATGAAATTCCATAAGCCCGAGTACAGAGTACACCATTATTTTAATTAACAAAGGAAATGCTTGCTCGATTCTACAAGGAGGTATTACCTGACACCATAAAGGAATTTATCAGAAATTGTGAAAGCGTTTTCCTCTAATGTTACAGCGAAAACAGTTGTACCAGTCCTAATCGGTTAGCGTTCGTGATGCGGAGTCATTGATTCGTTATTCTGCTTTTACGTTTGGCCTCTGCGCCACCTCGTAATGCGCTCTAAGAGGCATTTTAATGAAGGCATTACAGAGGTAGGTACACGTCGATATCGAAAATAAGATTTGCAAAAGAACCGGCGCTCAGCTCTGATCAGCCTGGGAGTAAGTAAGTACACAGAGAGCTGTTCGAAACAGCAGCATCGACCATTTGTTTTGAGATTTCTCCGTGAGTTCGTGTGTATGTTAGTTACGTATTTGCATGCTACTTCATATGTATGCCTGGTCATATATATTGTATATCAAGGTGGATTTGAATGTGTTTCGAGGGATTTGCGTATATGTATAAGGTTTGTTACAGGTGTAAGCGCAGCGACTGTAAGCGACTTCGTTTCCCGGCTTTTTGCAAAGCATCCGCCCGCTCGCGTAGCCAATAATTGAATATCGGAGGGAGAGGATTTTAGAGGGGGATTCTAAAGAGGAGGAAGAGGGTTGGTTGGGGAGGTGGGAGCATCCGATGGAGCATCGGAAGAGGAGGGTGAGCGACACTGCAAAAGGCGAGTAGCATATCACGTTAGTGTTGGTGCCGGGTTGGACGTTCTGGGAGAAAATCGATATTTTAATTGGACAAAATAATTGGAACGAGCGAGCGAGCGAACGAACGAATGGAAGATCGTAATCTCCGGGTATATGGACCCCCTTTGTGAATTGGCGAGTCCCCGTGCATCCCGCTATATACTCCTGTCGACGCCCTCACTAGCTGCACCTTTCCGCTCGCACCCACCCTTTGCCCATTGCACGTTTTACAGAAACATCCACCAACATCCCTGTAAACTGTAGGAAGCAGAGTGTATATGGATTACATAAAGTTCCGAGTGTATTGTCAATAGAGTTGAACAGGCTTCTCACCTACGACTCTACGATGATCTTTGTAGGTTTGAGATTAGCCATTTTCGTACTACTGACGTTAATGACAATGCCTTACATTTTTCAATGATTTTATCTATTGAAGGTTGACATAATCTCCTATCTTAAAAAAGTGGTGTCACGAAATGTCTCGAAAATCTCGCATACATTGTTGTTGCAAACCTGATTGGCTTTTGAATGACTTGAAATTGTAACAAGGAAAACAAAATAATAGCACACATGTTGATTTGATGAAACTGAAGTTTTCAACGTTTCCCGTGTAGAAATTTCCAAACCTGGCCCAGATCAGTGATGAAACGCCCGGCCCGATCGGGCCCCGATCCGGCCAGGTTTCACCAGGTCTGGGCCTGGTCGGGCCGTGTGTTTCATCCCCGGTCTGAAATCCCCCGATCTGGACCCGACAGGGGCCAGATACCCCAATCTGGGCCCGATCAGAGCCACAGCAAAATTTCTACTCGGGTTACGTCAACGAAAATTTACTTTTTTGTAAAAAGGATGAGACCTAAAATCTGATTGTGCTAAATGGTTTCATTCGATGTCAATAGACACACAAAATAGTTTCAACCCCTTACCATACTAGGATCACTCCCAAATCATCCCCTACGTACAAAAAAAATCATAGAAATTCCCCTAATCTCGAGACCTAAAATTTTATTCTTTTAAATAGTTGCATTTAATGTACAAAGAAGCTCAAAACAGTTTTATCCAGCTAACTCCCTAGGTTCACCCTCAAAATCAACCCCTAAGCACAAAAAAATAATAAATCCCCTAACTTTGAAACCTAGAATCTGATTACACTAAATGGTTCCATTTAATGACCAAAGAAGTCCAAAATAATTTCATCCACCTAGCCCCCTAGGTTCACCCTCAAAATCAACCCCTAAGTACAAAAAAAATCATTGCAATTCCCCTAACTTCGAGTCCTAAAATTTTATCGTTCCAAATGAGTCCATTTAATGTCCAAAGAAACCCAAAATAGTTTCATCCACCTAACCCCCTAGGATCACCCTCAAAATCAATCCCTAAGTACAAAAAAAATCATTAAAAATCTCTAAACTTCGAGACCTAAAATTTTATCATTTCAAATGGTTTCATATAATGTTAAAAGGGGTCAAGAACAGTTTCATCCACTTAACCCCCAAGGTTCACCCTCAATATCAACCCCTAACCTCAGGGGTTGATTTTAAGGGGCAACCTAGGGGGTTAGCTGGATGAAACTGGTTTTGACCTCTTTGGGTATTAAATGAACCCATTTGGAATGATAGAATTAAAGGCCTCGAAGTTTGGGAATTTTGAATGATTTTTTTTGTGCTTAGGGGTTGATTTTGAGGGTGATCCTAGGGGGTTAGGTGGATGAAACTGATTTGGGCTTCTTTGGTCATTAAATGGAACCATTTAGCGCAATCAGATTTTAGGTCTCGAAGTTAGAGGAGTTATTATTTTTTTTTGCTTAGGGGTTGATTTTAAGGGTGAACCTAGGGAGTCAGGTGGATGAAACCGTTTTGAGCTTCTTTGGACATTAAATGGAACTATTTAAAAGAATAAAATTTTAGGTCTTCAATTTAGGGGAATTTACTATGATTTTTTTTGTACTTATGGGATGATTTGGGGGTGATTCTAGTGCGACGAGGGGTTGAAACTGTTTTGTGTGTCTTTTGACATCGAATGAAACCATTTAGAGCAATCAGATTTTAGATCTCGTCCTTTTTACAAAAAAGTAAATTTTCGTTTACGATAACGTTGAAAACTTCAGTTTCATTTGATTTGCTGGTCTCTTAAGATTTTACAAAAAAAAAAAACTTCGTAATCTTTCGAAATTCGTTAAAATTTGTGAAAATATCTAAAAATTCTTAGAAATCCTCAAAAAATTCCACGAAATCTTTAAAAATTCTACAAAATTTTTTAAAAATCAGAAAAACCTCTTAAATTCCCTAAAAATTTGACGATAACTTTCCAAATCCTTTTAAATTCTACGAAATCTCTTGAGTCCTAACTAAAAATCTTTTGAAATCCCTCAATAAAATTACCCGACAAAGTTTAAGGTCCTTCAAAATCCGTACAATATTTTAAAAGTTATAAAAATCTCCTCAAATTCGTTAAAATTCGTGAAAATCTTTTAAAATTCATAGAAACTTTTGGAAATTCCTTAAAATTCGTTAAAATATTTTTAAATTCCTTCAAATTTTTCAAAATTCAAAATCCATTAAAATCCTTTAAAATTATTTTAAAAATCTCTTAATATTTCATGAATTCCTTTAAAATTCCGCGAAATATCCTGAAATCTCTTAAAATTCTACGAAATCATTAAGAAATTCTAAAATTCTTTTAAATTTAGGCAAAATTACTTGAAAATCGGCAAAATCCCTTAAAATTCTTAGAAACCTTTTTGAAATTCCTCACTAAAGAAAATGGTGTCACAAAATGTCTCGAAAATCTGGCATACAATGTTGTTGCAAATCTGATTGGCCTTTAAATGACTTGAAGTTGTAAGAAGGAATACAAAACAATCGCGCACGTGTTGGTTCACTACTTAATAGAAAAATCCCCCATGAAGTTTTGATGCAATAAAAAAATGGACACTCTATGAAACAAACACGTATATTTGGACCAGAAAAATTTGTAGTGTAGGGTAACTTTGTGACACTTGTCACGGACCTCAAATTCCTAATCCTCCTAGAAGCTTAAAACTCTTGAAAGAAATCCGAAGTCAGTGGCGCTAAGTAGCGTAATGTGATTCGGAGGAAGCGGAAGTGGCAACGCGTGACCAATTATGCGGCGAGCACAAATATTTTTGCTTCGATATTTCATCCCCGTGAAGTGGAGCGTCTGAAAAAGGGAGAGAAGCCGGGGTCCTGTGCTGGAAGGGTCTTTCTTGGCTTGGTTGGTTTCAGTTGACACCTCAACACGTGCGCGCCATGCGTGGCTAGTTAGAGCCACCATGGCGCCTCATAACCCTGCACCTCCGGACCACTTCACCTCCTTCCACGGCGCTATCGTTACTTCTTTAGACTCAAGAAACCGGTTCCCCTTTTGACGCCCCCACTGCGGTTTTGTGGCATCCTAATAGTTCGTTTGTTTCGACAGAGCGCCGCAAACGCTTCCGGTTGTTAAAACCCTCAAAGTCGTAAAGATAGATATATACCTGCACTTTCGTCTAATGTCTGGGCCTTAATCGTCGAATTACACTTAACAAGCTTTTCTACACCACAATCGGATTTTCATGTGGCAGACTTTCATGTGTTGAACAAATTGAGAGCATTTTATCTTCACTATCATTTTAGATCCCTCTTTTTGTTACCCTTTTGCATTTGTCAATTTGTCTGGGGGCAAAAAATATTCACAGATGCATAAAATTACGGTTCTGATTTATACATATTAACATCTGGTATTTTTTCCTGTGTAGAAATTTCCAAACCTGGCCCAGATCGGTGATGAAACGCCCGGCCCGGTCGGGCCCCGATCGGGTCAGGTTTGGCCAGGTCTGGGCCTGGTCGGGCCTGGTCTGAAGTCCCCCGATCGGGACCAGATTCCCCAATCTGGGCCCGATCGGGGCCACAGCAAAATTTCTACTCGGGTTTTATCGGAACTTAGATTTTTTTCAATAAATTTTATCATTTGTTAGTAGGTCTTTCCACATTTTTGAAAAACACGTTTCTTGTTATTACTTTCCATTTTCTAAGAAGTGTATCATATTTTTAGAAGTTGTTGTAGAAGTTAACAAGCTTTCGTTTGTAGCGATTAGCGGCTGAGCTTGATTCGCCTTTGGCGAGTTTTCCGCACGTCTGTTTCCAAGTGTCTTGAGAATTTTGGGGAATCATTAATAACTCCGGAGACGTGCTTTTTAACTCTCAGATATGTGACCGGCGCTAAACGGGTCTGGCGGGTGTCGTCACTTAACGTTGCTTCCGCTCGGTGGGGCGTGGTTTTGTTTTTCGAAGCTTTTTAAGATGCCGGAAGATTTATTACGTATTTTGGATCGAGCTACACGCCTCGACGAATTAAAGCATTGAACTAAACCCAGTGGCGCTAGCAAAGTAAAGCGGCTGGAAAATTACTGTCGGAGCTGAAGTCTGTTTCAAAAGTAGCCCATTAAGATTACTATGAGAAATTAGAGACACGGGAAAATTATACAGCAATCACGTGAACGACTTATTAATAGAATTTCTTATTTCTGTAGAATCATATCATCCACCAGCATAAATCAACACAAATTAGGTTACTAGTCGTTTATTGTCGTTTTAAAGGTCTTCTAATCGCTAATTAATGAGGATGTAGATTTCAGTTTTGAGTTTTCTAAGAAAATCAGAGTGGCGACTTGTTTCGGAAACCGGGAAATGACCAGAAATTTAATTAAAAGGCCGGAAGCGAGCCGGAAGTTTACTTCTGACGATAGTATGGTAAAGGGATGCTGACAGATTTTATTTGATTTTATGGATTTAAAAGGGTTTTTAAAAGAGTTCAAAAAAGTTATCAAAAGATTTTTTCAGAGATCTTACAAGATTTAAAGATATTTTATAGATTTTAATAACGAATTTAAAGGAATTTCAAGAAATATCAAGATATTTCAAGAGATATTTTAAGATATTTACAGAGGATTTAAAACATTTAAAATAATTCCAAGTAATTTTAAGAGATTTTAAGGACACTGTTAAAAAAACTGATCAAAATTTAATATACTGTGAGTTAAGTCATTTGCATATACCGTCAATTAAATTTAATATACCATTATGTTTTAGAATTAATATACAACTATATTAAAATTAATATACTTTATATTAATATTAATATACCTTATATTAATATTAATATACCCTATATTAATTTTAATATGGTTTTATATTAATTCTAAAACATATGGTAATATATTAAATTTAATTTACGGTATATGCAAATGACTTTAAAAAATGTATATTAAAAGTATATTAATTTTGCAAACATTTTTAACAGTGGAATTTCATTTTATTTCCTCCACATTAGATACAAACCCTTTAAATTTCTTAAAATCACTTAAAATGTATTGAAATCTCTTGAAAATCCTTAAAAAATCTTGAATTCTTTAGAAATCCATTGAAATTCCTTACATTAATCACTTGACATCCTGAAAATCTTTTAAAATCCCTTAGAAATTCCTTAAAGTCACTTAAAATCTGATGCAATCCTTTATAAGATGTCTTTTGAAATCTTGTGAAATCTGTAAAAATCTCTGTAACATTCTTTTCACAATTCTTTCAAACTCTTTTAAAAATCCCTTGAAATTTTCTGAAAACTCTTGAAAATCCTTAAACTGTTTCGAAAAAAAAATAAAATAAAATCCCTTGTTTTTTAAAGTTATTTGTTTAAAATTTCTTAAAATCCCGTGTGCAACACCGGGTAAATTTCTGTTAGTAAATAAATAATAATAAAATGTTTTTAGGCACTTTTATTGATATTCTTAATCCAATAAATGTAAAAAAAAAAAATATAACAAGTTCGTCAGATTAGACGTCGGAAAATCCAACCAAAACTAATGAGCGAAAGTATTTTTATTTTTTCCATTATAAAAGAAACATTTTGCTGCATTTCGTCTTCTAAGAAAATATAGCTGTGTTACCTAAATTTCTAGCTGAGTTACCTAAATATTTAGCTAAAACAGACAGACATTTAGGCAACACAGTTAGAAATTTAGGTAACACAGCTGGAACATCTAAACCATTGTTTTCAGTATAAATATGTTACTTTTAGTTAACCAGGAAAATTGAAAACCCGGGAAAAACTGGAAATTTGAAATCGTCCGCCGAATCGCCACCCTGAAAATATAAAAAAATGCTTTCAGTATTAAATACTGATATGTAGATGCGGTTGTCTGGGTAAACGACAAATCCTGTAAATGCATCTCTCAGCTCGTCTCAAGGACCTATGTTTAGCTTGGCGGTTAGGAGATGAATGGAAGTGTGCAACGCCGCTTAACCTCGACAGAAGTGAATTTTTTTCGCTCCAGTGGGACACGCGTGGCATTTGACTTTTGTTCAGTCGCTTGCTTTTGTCCCTCGATGACCCGCTTCACTCATTTGAGCACAAACAACCAAAGAATAAGAGCAGAAAGAAATCTAGGCTCGTGCCAACGTTTCTAAAGCCGACTGTTTGATGTTATGAATCATAAGCCTAACATAACTTAACTTAGGCTCGAGAGCTGGAGATCATAAACGGGTCTTAGACAAATTTTTTTAATCCTATCATATCAAGAGACAGAATCACTACAAATTTGTCTTTTCATAAAAACAAACCAGCCTCCATAACTCACCCCAATTCAACTTATCATGTTGCATAGCGCCAATCCCCTTAATTTTTCACCCTCGCTCAAGTATCCAATAAATTTCGCAGTAGCAATAAATTCGAATTCTAACTTACATTGTAAGTGAAGTAAATCTAAAAATGCGTGTTAAACAAGCTATAAAATAGATGCTTGTCTGGGGCGAGGTTTGGGATCTCCCACATCACGAGGGACGATTTTTACCCTCTAAAATTATTCCTTCGGCCTTCCGAGGATGCGAGTCACGATGCATTTAATTGTGAGCGCGATGATCGTTTGCTCTGAACCGGAAGAGCGTGAAGATTCACTAACTGCACATGAGGGTGAACTCTGGGAGAGATATCAATTCTCCAGTGCGTGTGCGAGCATGGCAGATCCGCTAATAGACCGAAATGAGCATCTGTTTAGCCACTAGCTCTTTAAAGCAATGAAAGAAACAGTTCGTCACGCAGAAAAATAAGTGAAAAAGAAGAAACTGGCAAAGAAGAAGAAACTAGCAAAGAAGAAGAAACTGAGAGCAGTGTAACGTATGCGTGAACCAAGAAAAGAGAAAGAAGAAGGGAAAAAATCCCCCTCTCCATGAATACCAGAAGCGGAACACGCATACCTCTTAATTGGAACGCTTAGCTCCGGTCTAAGTGATTTCGGTGGATTTCGGAGGAAATGGGCGTTTAAGTGCACCCACGGACCATTTACAATCGTTCATGTCACATTGCAACGTTTTCATCTCTGAATCAAGACTACCACCTATAATTTTGCTTTACCAGATATGCGCTTGACATTCATAAATTGGCCGCTCTATGTCCCATAATTACCACTTCTTAAGGGGGTATTCCACTTCGGAACTTTCAAAAAATCGATTTTTTTTACGTATCAACCTCTGAGCGAGCTAATCCTTTAAAAAAACTTTAATCGCGTTTTTATCAAAACAACGTTTTTACACACCGTGTTAACGAAATCTCAAAAACTACTGAACCGATTCTTATGAAATTTTAAACACATACTTTATACACTTAGATCAACCCATGGAACTAGAATTATATAAAAATTTTCATTTTAACTAGGGATGTTCGATTCTTGGAAAAGAATCGATTCTTGAATCGAATCTGAATCGAATGAAAAAGAATGGATTTTTCAAAAATCGATATTAAAAAAATCGAATTTTTTTTCTTTTAATTTTTTTGTTTCGTAATTATGATTGAAAAGTTCTGAACGTTCAAATGAACGAATTTATGTATTGATTGTATTTGTAACTATAAAAACTTTTTAAATATTGTTTCATTTACATTGAAAATAATAAAAAAATGAAATAAACTTGTAATCCTGATTGTTATTTTTAGTTAGCACAATATTTCTGGATAAAATATAATTTAAAAAAAATATTTCGTTCATTTGAACGTTTGCAACTTTATTCACATTTTTAATTCTTAATTTAAGTAATCGCCTTTTCCAAATGAAAGCACGGGAATCTATTCATATAAATATTTATTTTATTAGTGTTTTTATATAATTTTATTATATAATTTCAATTAAGTTTAGAACTTTTAAACGATAATAATCCTACAGTCTCATAAGCCTACAGCCCTACCTAATGACTCTTTCACATAACGCATTATGCACGACACATAAAGATTTCCACCAATCATAGTTTTCCATTTCCAATCATTAGAAAGAGTTGATTGGTCGAGATCGAGAACTTTATACGTCGTGCATAATACGTTATAAAGTAAATTGCAGACGACAGCATACAGAAAAAAAAATCGGTTTTTCGATTCTAGAGGTAAAGAATCGATTCTCAAAAAAATGGAACAGCAAAGAATCGATTCAAAAATCGAATCTTTGTACCAAAAAAAATCGACTTTTTCAAGAATCGAATCGGAATCGAACATCCCTAATTTTAACTACATTTTTTTTGCTAAAACCAGCGAAAAAAAGTAACAATTTTTTTTGTTTCTTTTTTTTTAAGTCGCAATTTTGTTATTTTTACATGTATATTCAAAATTGTAGTTTTAGATTTTTTAGATTTTTAGATTTTTTTTTAGATTTTTCTGTTTAAGGTCAATCATTAACGAGATTTCATTAACATCGCACACCTACCTACTTTTCGAGGCGTTAATTTTAACTGCAGTTTTCGAATATAAAAAGTGCATAAAATAAATAAAAAAAAAATTGTTTAGTATATATAAACAGTGTATTTATTATGCTATATAAACCGTATATTAATATATTTAATATGGGGCCATCCATAAACCACGTGGACAGTTTTTTACAACTTTTTGACTCCCCCTTCCCCCATCGTGGACAGCCGTGAAAATTTGGTGAACACCTCCCCCCCTACTCAGTCCACATGGACATATGGTTTATGGATGGCCTCTATTAATCTCACAAAAAATTCACAAAAATAGCTCTTTTTTCGAGCTTTCGCACGGAAAAAAGAAAATGGCTGAATTTACCATTTAAAATGGTTAACATGCGCTCTGAATGCAATTATTTCCTAGAATTTAGTAACTTTTACTATTTCAAATTGTAACATTTTCAATAAAAAAACAGGGTTTGAAATTTTCTTAGCAAAAATTACAATTTTAAATAGTAAAACTTACTAAATTCCTGGAAAAATGCATTCAGAGCGCATGTTCACTATTTTAAATGGTAAATTCAACCATTTTCTTTTTTTCGTGCAAAGTAGAATACCCCCTTAAGTTAAAATTTTTCATACAAAAGTTTATTTCTTCAATTCTTCAATTCGTTAAATATAGTTTTTCAATTGAGGCGCGCACAATTTAATTCTCACAATTTTTACTCTCGTGTGAGTATATTTTGCTCTAAGACAAAACAGCATCGAGCCAATAGAGGATCGTTAAGACCGCATGAGTTTTTTTTTGCAGAAAATAAAGGAGTGAGCTGAGAAGAACAAAATAAAAAACTGACTTTTTGAGTCAATCCTAATGAGTCTGTCTGTCCATTAGCAACTCATAATCCGAGGTTCTCTGAAGCAGCGTCAATTTGTCAAATCCCGACTCTTTCTCTTTTGGAAGTAAACGATCGATCTAAGCCTTTTAAGAAGCTATAGGCCACCGATTTTCGCGAAACATCGGTCGATAGTTCGGCGATCCTTCCTCGAAAAGAGAAGCATTAAGATTCCGCTCTACAATATTCGTCAGTTTAATGGAGCCACGCGGTGCAGCGGTAAAAAAGGGGAAAAAAATAACGACATCTTTTAACAAACCAGACTCATTAGGACCGTGGCGGTTGTTTTTTACAACGAGACATTTGTAAGCAATACAGACTTCAAAAAACAAACTCTTGTCGTTGGCACCGGAGCTCTTCTTGCTCGATTTTTCTGTGCTCGTACTGGTCCGTGCTGCTCTGTTTTTGGACCCCAGCTGGTTAAGGGTGTCTGGCAGAATTTAAATTGCTATACGTCCCACCGGCAGGGTAAAAGGCGGGCAAACACCTGCCGCACTCTTTCGATTGATTTCACGCTGACAGAGAAGCATTCAACTTAAAAGTCTCTCTTGTATACTCGTAGAGACTTTTTCCGCTCCTCGCTAATTGTATAAATTAATTAGCGGAAGGGTTAATTAATTAGCGGAAAGGCAGATTAACCGGGCAGGTGAGCCACCGTTTGACTTGGAACATTGACGAAAAACCGATGGCTTTGGGGTGACAAAAACATTTTTAGCCTGATGTTGTTTATTATACTAATTGCATAGTCATTCTTGTAGTCCCGTTAAGGCGAACACATTTTTTAATCGTTCCCTGAATCTCCTTTCCGATCTGCATAATAAATAAGCCTGCAGTATATTTCATCCGAAAACCATTTTAGAATATTTTAATTTAGAATATAGCTTCATTATTTGTGGATATTCGGTTTTTTACTCTTTTGAGTTGGACAAAGCTCTCAGAATTCTTTTCCCCATTTCAGATAATTGGGAGATATTTTTAGTAATGAAAGATTATGGGAGAGTGGAGTAAAAACTGAGCGAGCAACGTAATTAAGGCGAATACGTACGCGATAATAAGCGAGTTATCGAAGTTACGAGTGCAATTGCGGAGAACGAGCGCGAAACCCCGAAACACATGTTCCTGGCGTCTAACATTTCCTGTCGTTAAAGATCGCTTTAACTACTTGTGTTTACGCGTATCCTTTTGCCTCTACTCCGCCTATTTCGACTCCTCGTCTCCTCTCCTCTCCCTCTCCTTATCACGCCCCCGTCCTGCATCTAAGTTTGCACTTGTCCCCTGCTTCCTTCGTTTTCTTTCTCCTGATGTGTTTCTTTTTTTATTTTTTTTTCTATTTTATTTTTTTTATTTTTTGCCTTCCTTAACTCTTTCTTTCCACTTTCTTTCTTCCTGACATTCTTTCTTTCCGAGTTCCTATTTAAGCCTCGTGTGCTTTCTTCTCCCTTTTGAAATAACCTTTCTCTTTCTAAGGACGAGATATTTTCGATCTTACACCTCCCCTTCGATGTTAAAACGAATCACTTCTACGAAGTGCAATCCATTGCACATTATATGCCTTTTCTTGATTTACACTACTGGTCTGCTTCGATCATTCGGGACGGTCGAATTGAGTCGACATTTTTAGTCTCGCTTTTAGCTCTCTATCAGAACGGAAGTCAGAAATGATTCAGAGTATTTATAAAGTGATTGAGAAATGTAAAAGGGTTGAATTCATATTTTTTATAAAGATTTTTAAAAACATGATGTCAGGTTTGTTGCAGCTTTTCTTGAACAAAGATAAGTTTACACTGCAGTAAGTTTTACTACGCAGTAGATTTTACTACGTTTCGTAACCAATTGAGAGCGATTCTTCCCCTCCACTTCTCCCCCTCCATTGGCTTCGTAGTCAATCAGAAACTAAGTGGAGGGGAACGAACTCTACCGATTGGTTACGAAGCGTCTCGCGAAGCGTAGTAAGATCTACTGCGTAGCAAAACTTTCTGCGGTGAAAATTGTCTGAATGAAAATTTTCATGGGGCTTTGATTATTTGTTTTCGTGTCTCAAAAACACTATAATTAACTCAAAACTATAGGTCTGAGCTTCGACGTTTACCAGTTTGTATGTGTAAATACGAAATGTAAATACGAAATGTAAATGTAAAAGTGAATACTATATAAAGAAAAATCTCGAAAATATCGAACATATAGTTATCGAAAATCTGATTGGTTTTTTGGAAATTGCGCGAATTGTATGAATGTGCAGAATTAAAATGAAAAAAATAATAAATATAATATAATATAATATTTTAATTAATCAGTAATAGAATATATCGTAGTTAAATAGTAATAGTAAGTAATATAATAGTAATAGAGAATAACTACGAAATTTATTGAAATTTTATAAATATTAAAGGATTTCGCGGTACTTTAAGGAATTTTATGAAGTTTATAGTAATTTACAGAAATTTAAAAATATTTTAACGAGATTCCATGGGATTTTGAAATTTTAAATAATGTTAAGGAATTTAAAATGATTTTACGAAATTTATTGGGATTTTGAAGAATTTTAAGAGATTTCATGAGTTTTAATGGGATTTTACGATATTTTATGGGATATTCGGTAATTTTCAAGACTCTAAGGGGATTTTACGAATTTACAATTTTAAGATTTTATAATTTTAAGATTGAGGTTTTAAGATTTCAGATTTTTACGATTTTAAGATTTATTGAATTACGAATTTTCGATTTTATGAAATTTCATTGAATTTTCAAGAATCTTAAAGGATTGAACAATGTTTTGTGCAATTTTGAGTAATTTTTCGAACTTTTAAGGGATTTCAAGGGATTTTACGAAATTACATTGGATTTTTAGGCACTTTAAGAGATTTAATGAGATTTCAGATGGAATTTTGAATAATTTTAAGGAATTTAAAAGGATTTGACGAAATTCATTGGGATTGTTAAAAGTTTTAAAGTTCATGAGATTTCATGGGATTTAGTATAATTTTAAGGAATTTGACGATATTTTGTGGGATTTTATGTAATTTTAAGGGTTTTTACGATATTTTTTGTGATATTAAATAATTTTATGGATTTTTAAAGGATTTTACAAAATTTCATCTTTAGCATTTTTTAAAAGATTTCACGGGATTTTGGGTAATTTAAAAAAATTTAGCGATATTTTAAAGAATTTTAAATAAAATCAAGAAAAATCGTAATTTTACGAAATATAAAGGAACTTCAATTTGTAGGATGTCAAAGGGATTTTAAGGAATTTTTGAAACTTATTAAGATTCGTGAAATTAGAATTGGGTTGAAGTTTCAGACGTCTCTACACAGACTTTTCGAAAATCGACTTTTCTTACTTTATTTTCTTTTCATTCTATTTCTACTTTATCAAATTAAAAAAAAAAGTTTTTTTCATAAATCACAAAAAGGCAACTATAAATTGATTGGAGGAAATAAAATTTGACCGGGAAAGGACTCGAAAAAACCAGGATAAAACCAGGAATTTCCAATTTTCTGATCATTAGACACCATGAAAAGTTGCAATAAAGAAATTATTGTAAATAAAAGAAAATTTTTGGGAGAATCTTTGAAGAAAAAAAAATCGTCTTAGTATACGTCTGAAACTTAATTCATTCAATGAAATCAGACAATGAATTACAAGTTTTTATATTTAAAAATTTTTTAATTCTGAATCTTTTTAGCAAACCGAGTGCAAAAGCGAGAAATTATAGTTGATAATATTTATTTAAAAAGAGAAATATTTTATTGTGCAATAAATACTCATACTATTTTTTACTTTGAACGTCTGTTTATCTACATTTATAAAAGTTATGCAGTCATTTAAAAGGACTATTTTTTCAGATGCTTTTTTCAGCAGCAGCGTCGATTCGTCAAATAGCGTGAAAAAATAATTTTTTGCATAAATAAATAAAAAATAGACACCTATTAGGCAATTCATCACTTTACACTTACTAAACAGACATTCAAAGTAGCATTTCTTACGCACGCAAAAGACACATTATGCATTTTCTTTTTCTTACGTAAAAGAAAATAAGGAAATAGGGGAAAGACCTGATAAATTAGATTTGGATACTTTATGAATCTCCTAAATCCTTCTTAGGCTTGGAAATCGTGAAATACGACGAAAAACCAAATTTCATCTGTTTTCCTCCAAGTGAACATAATTTTCCTAAACCTCTATATGCTTTACGATACAATATAACCTCGAGGTAGAAACCTAACTACAAATCCTGGCAGCAAAACAGTTTTATCGCATGCATGAGAGTAGCATTAGAGTCAGAAAAATCTGCCATTCGAATCGCATTCCAGATGTCCCGAAACCACAACATTGTATTAGTATTGTGGATTGTGGAAGTCGTAAACAGGTTGCATACCTTGACGCTAGTACCATACACTCGTAGTGGCCATGTTAGTGCTAAGTAAAAGCAAAGTACATCGTATCGCGAGCAGATTTTCTAGGATCGTAAACCTGAGTTTATTTAGGTGCTTTCGCTCTTCCATGAATCACACTCCTGCTTCTCCTGTGTTGATTTCAAGTCAATTCGACGGTTTTATCCCGTTTAGACTGGGAGGCGCGACCCATCACGCGACAACGACCCACCTAGTCAATTAAGAAGACAGCTGGTCTATTAGGGGGATGCAGTACGTTTGTGACACTCCCTCGATCTACACCACCGCGAAACACCGTGAAACATCGACCGCGTAACACCAAACATACGAGGCGTCCCGAAATGACGTATGGAACTCCAGGGTCTATTTTCGGTGGCGTTTAGGGAGAACGACTCGACATGTGCTCGATATTTAGACTCTCGGCTCTCAGCTTCTTCCTTTTCTCCACATTTTGTCTCGCTTGCTCCAACCAAAGTACCAATTTCTCCTCTTTCTACACCCCTTTCTTTTTCTTTCTTCAGGGGAATTTAGCTCTGGTTGCTTTCGGTTATAAATTACACATCATTCACTTTCGAAACTGACACTGGCACGCTTTTGGAATGCAGTTGAGGCTATGGGTGTGGGTATTCAGCGCGCGTGTCTAGCATCGGTATCAAGATATGCACCGAGCCAATGACCATGATCAGGAACTTTGTCAACGATCCTAATCATCCTGGAGTTCTAGATTAGGAATTTTGATGAAGTGAGAATAACAATGTCTTCAAGACTCTCTGGACATGCCCATGTAGAAATTCCGATCGGGGTTTAGTAGGGCCCTGGCTAGTTTTCCCTATTTCTAGTCGGGCGCTGGTCGGGAAAAATTGAGAGGGCCTGACTAGTTCTGTAACGCTGTTTTAGCCAGGTTCTAGCTAGAACTTCTGAGCAGGCCCTAACGAGAGTTATGTAGGGCCCCGTCTAGACCCTTTCTATTGTAATATTTTGGTTATTTACCATCTTTACACTGTTAGAAATTTCTGTTGTGATTTCACAACAAATGTAATGGAAGTTTATTACCAATACGTAATGTAATTTTACAATACATGAAATTATACTTTCACAATACAGTATTGTAGAATTACAACAAATGTATTGTAATTTCACAACATATAACCAATATAAAAAATAAAAATAAAATAAGAAGAACATGGTTTATTCGCACTTATATTATGGATATTCTAATAACTAATCGATATTTGTAAATTTAAACGCTTATATAACAAATAAAATTTCGCACGCAACGCTGGGGGGAATCGAACGCACGATCTATCGGACGCGAGTCTACGACCTAAACCACTAAGCTAAGCTCGTGAGATGGTGGTCTCACATTTTTTCCTCAATCAGTAAAGATATATGATATGGCGCTACTTCACAGCGGCGGACACGCGAAACTTTCAATTCACAATAAATGTATTGTAATTTCACTTTACAATACCCGAATTGTAATTTCACATTACATTTTGTATTGTAATGTGTTGTAAAATCACAAACATTTTTAACAGTGTAAAGTACCAAAATTCAAATAAATAAAGAATAAAAAATTCTTAAATGCCAAAAGTAAAGTTGGTGTATTTTATACATTATAAAACTATTATAAACCTAGTAATAGCACAGTTTTTTGTCACTCTTACAATCTTATTTTTAACTGTGTTTTTCAATATCTATATCATAAATATTATGATTTTTTTTTGTGAAAATTGGAAATATTTCAGTAAAATGGGCCATACTGGCTAAGACCCGAACAGTTCCTGACTAGAACTTCTTTGTTCTTTTATTCGAATCAGGGCCCAACTAAAACCTGGTTAAAATATAAGATTGGGGCCTAACTAGACGTGCATAGATTTTCTATTCACAAAGAATGGAAAATCCTAACAGTGCCTTAAGGGGTCCTGACTAGAATTTACTATTCCAGTTGTTCTAGCAAGGACCTGACTACCGCCCTAATGAACATAGGGACAAATGGGGCGATTTCTACATGGGTGGTGGTCAGGGAAATAATTGGTCCGAGCTGTGCAAGATGGACCTGTCATTTTTCCGAGCATTTTTCCAAAAATGCAGTTTCGGTGCAGATATTGATCTATCTCCCGTGTAGAAATTTCCCTATCTTTCCCCATTTAAAGTAGGGTTCTAGCGTGGCCCGGACTAGAAGTTCTAGTCTAGAAAAAATTAATCGGGGCCCTGTCTGGCGCTAGTGGGAAATTTCCTACTTTGATAATTCTATCTGTATCTAGTGGGGCCCCGACTAGAAAATCCCCACTAACCTTACTTTCGTAATTATTATAAGATTTGGCTGTTAGGTGGCGCTCAACATAACCTCTCGTCTTTGGTAAAGTGCAGAAGTGTCAGTGTCAGTCGTTTCGTGAAAATGATAATTTATTACGAAATCGTAATAAATTATTTATTATGGAAAGGAAAAGGCACCAGCAAGAGCAAGGACGATTACGGAGTAAAAAGTTTCGCTTGCAGCAAAAGCTGCAAAAGAAAATTTTTGAAAGCTCGTCTAACAGTTCTGAAGGCAAGTAATGTATTTATAATATAAGATAATTAAAGTAATAGCTGGTAATAGTATAAGAAAACATTAAAATAAAATATAAAAGTACAACAATATAATTATAATAATAGATGTTTATAAATAAGTAGATATATGTATATATGTATGTAGGATATATATATTTTTTTTTAAATATGTATAGGTTAAAATAAAGTTTAATAAATGATAATATATTTTTATGTTTATTTCTAGTGATGTATTTGGGACGATACGAGGAGAAATTTTGAGCATTTCTACTTCAAATCGTCCCAAATACATAACTATAACCTATATAATTAAAAATATATATCGCGGGGACCCGATTAGGGCCACAGCGGGGCCCTTTCTTTAATAGGGCTGGGAAAGGGCGATTCCCACTAGGCCCCTACTAGGACTAGTAATCGGGGCCTAACTGACAAAAGCGTTATGATCTAGTTGGGGCCCCGACTAGTTTTACCCATCAGGGCCCGACTAAAACAAGGAAAAACTAGTGAGGCCCCCACTAGACCCCTATCGAAATTTCTACACGGGCTGTGTTTGACAAGATGTTTGGTAGTCTTTTAATAACATCGCGTTGTTGGGTTTATGAGATATGAGAGCGATGAGAAGTTGTTGCTGTTGCTGGGTTTTCAAGTTCTCATGCTTTGGGAGTGAAAGCAGGTGTCTGACTAGCATACAAGGATCTTTAAGCGAAAGGAAGAACTAGATAGGATCTATCTTAGGATATCTACTTAGGATAGGATCTGCACAGTGCAGTAATTACACTTTTTAAAATTGATGTAATCTAATCCAGACTTTTGGTTCTAAACTCTTGATTGCTACTTGTTTAGGGTATAAGGGTCTAATGGTCTAATTTTGGGATGGAAATCGCAGATTCTGCTATTAGAGGCTTAGAAAAATGTTGTGAATAGATCCAGATTGGCCTCTCTCATTTCTTTTCATGCAAGGTGCTTTATATTCTGGCTAAAGCCCCTATATTTATTTCTATAAGAAATATAGAATTTTCTCGAATATAGAATTTTTGCCTCGATTTTTTCTCATATCGAGTTTGATATAATACAATTTTCTGAATGAAAATTCAAACAGTCTCTTATGAAGAGTGACACTGCATGATTGAATGCTCAAAACTCGCTGAAAACACTTCTCTTGTCGAGTTACAATTTTAGCTTGAAGCGAGAGTGTGCAATTGACTGATTGCACTGACAATTCATATGTCAGAATTCTGGCTAAGAACCCATGCCAACACACAATGATTTAACGCTCAAACTCTCAGCTATGTGCGACTGTCACTTTCTTCACCAGTAAAAGCCAAAGTGATAAATTTAAAACTCCCATCTGTGCTCATCAAAATTACTAGAAAATACATGAAACAAAGATCCTTGAGATTATTAATTTTTACGTTTCTCTTCTTTTTTCTTTCTCCTTTTTTTTACGAAACAGAAAACATTTTTCCAAGTCTTTCTTTTCCTTTGAACTAAAAGTTTTCACTATCATTTTTTACCCCAAAAAAATGCTCGCTTCATCTTTTACTGAGTCTTAATTGACAATCGTTAAAGCGCCATAATGAAGGTATTTGTGAGTCGACACGTGGGCCCAGAACATGATCGTTAGCAATCGTACAATTCCATAATTAATCGTAGTAATCCGAGACTTATTAGCTACGTAAGCTCGACAGGCTCCTTCCGACGTGATACATTAATCTCTTTATTGGCTTCTCTTGACAGGCAACGGATGTGAGCGCACCGTCTCTTTTTTTAAGGTACATGAGAAGCTAATGCGGCCTATATCAGCTCGTTCGAGAGATAGATATCTAGGTAATATAATGACTCGAGTGTGATAAAAGTGAAGCATAACTTCAAACAGTATATTCAATAAAACGACATGCCGAAGAACATTCTCAAGAGAAAGTTGCGCGAAACGGTAGTACGCTCATTTTGAAACAGACTGTAAACAAAAAATTGATCTCTTGCCACATCATGCAATAATTAAAAGTATAATAACAGCGGGCCTTCTTGTAATCACCCAAATGAGGAAAGAAATCACAACCCAAGCACGACTTAATCTTCCACATTCACGTGTTATTTCTTTCTGTTATTTCTCGTAAATTAAATTAACTTTTTATCATTTACTAGCAAACAACCCGAGTAGAAATTTTGCTGTGGCCCCGATCGGGCCCAGATTGGGGAATCTGGCCCCGATCGGGTCCAGATCGGGGCCAGAGAGCTTCAAAAGGTTTTTAAGAATTTCAATGGATTTTGACAATTCCCGTGTAGAAATTTCCAAACCTGGCCCAGATCGGTGATGAAGCGCTTGGCTCGGTCGAGCCCCGATCAGGCCAGGTCTGGGCCGTGTGTTTCATCCCCGGTCTGAAATCCCCCGATCTAGACCCGATCGGGGCTAGATTCCCCAATCCGGGCCTGATCGGGGCCACAGCAAATTTCCTACTCGGGGTTTTCAAGTGATTTTTACGAAGTTCTAAAGATTTTTAGGATTTGTAAAATATTTCGTGGAATTTTAAGGTATTTCAGATATTTCGCGGAATTCGAACGGAATTCATGAAATTTTAAGAGATTTTTTAAAGGTAGGGAATTTTAAGGGATTTGAAATATTTTGAAATTTTGAGAAAGATTATGAGGTTTCAAGGAATTTTAAGCGATTTCTAATGTTTTCGTGAAATTTCGAGGAATATTAAGCGAATTCAAAAGATTTTGATGATTCTTTAAAGATTTTGTGGAATTTAATGAGATTTCTAATAATTTTAATGAATCTTAAACGATGTAAAGGGTCTGTAAATTTTATCCTAGAATTCAAAGAGTTTCAAGAAGTTTCTGAGAATTTTAAGAGGTTTTGACTCGGGTTTTCACCAATTTTAAGAGATTTCAACGAATTTTAAGCGATTTGGAAGGTTTTTGTGAAATTTTAAGTGATTTGAAAAGGTTTCTGTGTGTTTCCCGAGTAGAAATTTTGCTGTGGCCCCAATCGGGCCCGGATCGGGGAATCTGGCCCATATCGGGGGTTTTCAGACCGGGGATGAAACACACGGTCCGACCAGGCTCAGACCCGGGCCTGGTCGGGCAGATCGGGGCCCGATCGGGTCGAGCGTTTCATCACCGGTCTGGGCCAGGTTTGGAAATTTCTACACGGGTTCAAGAGAATTTTAAGAGAATTTTAAAGAAAATTAATTAAAGAAATTTTATGTCTTCATAAAATTTCTAAGAATTTTAAAAGAATGCAAGAGATTTTAATAATTTAAAAAATATTTTATGGGATTTTTAAGAATTTTGTGAGATTTTGAATAATTTGCAGGGATTTTCTAATTTGTAAAAGGTTTTGTAGAATTTTGAATGATTTCATGGAATTTGATAAGATTTCTAAAGATTTTAAGAGATTTTAAATGTTAAGAAATCTCGAAGAAATTCCAAGAGGCTTGTAGGAATTTTTAGAGATTTTTGCGAATTTTAATTTGGATTTCAAGAGATTCATGATTTTAATGGTTTTTGTGGATTTTCATGAAATTTTAAGAGGTTTCTGGGAATTTGAAGAAATATTAACGAATTTTTATGGATTTCGAAGGTTTTCGTGAAATTTTTTAGCGTCATTAGTTTTTTTTTTCTTCTTTCAACTTCAAGTCATTCAAAAGCCAATTAGGTTTGCAACAACAATGTATGCGAGATTTTCGAGACATTTCGTGACTCCACTTTTTTATAAGATAGGATTTTATCGGCATATGAACTCGAAAGTGAAGCTTTGCTTCAAGAAAACTCGGAGACTCAAAGGAAAACAGATTTTAGCGAAAAAAGAAGGAACAATCAACAATTGGTCTGAGATAGTATCTAGACTCTGAAACGAGTTCTGAACTTCATTGATTTCTCGATCTTTCGAAGGACTTTCTGAGTAACGATCAAGAGCCTTGCTCTCTTCTTTGAGTGAACAACAGAAAGTTAAGTTTTGACTACGGGGTATCTTTTACAACTCGATCCTCAGTGTAACTTACCTGCTCTACTATATTATATAGGATATATATACATATACAATCTATAGTGCTCGCCTTTTTCACGGTAGGACAGGCAATGGTGAGGAAATGGTCTTCGGAAGGACCTCACGCCCTCGACAATACGGGACCCTTGTAGGGTCCTTCAAATTCGTTCCTGACTTCATTGTTGGTGGCCAGTGAAGGATCAGTTTTTGAGCGAAATGCCAGAAAATGGGCTTTTTCTGCGCTCGCGACGCATAATTGCGATTTAAAAGGCACGCCAAGGGGCAAGAACCAAACGACGCAGCTGCGACCACATGACAATGGACCATCCACTCGAAAAGGACAATCGAACAATTTGGAACTAAATCGCTTTAGAGGAGCATAAACGTTCTGCAAGATTTCCAGAAAATAAGGTGGGGGTGATCTGGTTTCACTCTCCAAGAAGTTTTCCAAGTACCACCACAGAGGCTGAGGAAGATTAATTGCTTTAACCTTCGCCTTTGTCTTATAATTTACGGAGTACCAACTTTGCCATTTATTACTTTCAATTTTTTCGTTCAAGCGTAAAGTACAACGGAAATCAAATGTCTTTTCATAATCGGTTTATTGCAAAAGGTATATATGGGTCATTGTCACAAGGTTAAGGTAGGTGACCACCTTGGAAGGCCAAAAAATGCAACATTTTCAATAATTTTTTTTTAAGGCCCTATATAAGTGGCCCGATCGGGGCCACAGCAAAATTTTTACTCGGGCAGGGACATAAAAGGTAACAAAACGTGTAATTTGAAATTATCATTAATGAATTGTACTTTTATACTGAGTATATTGATTTTTTTTAATCTATTTTTTTGAAGGTATAACCCTGGATTGAACTAATTATTATTATTATTTTAAAAATTGAGTGGTTCTTATTTGTAAAGAGTCTTATTTTTTTCTAGGCTTGTAGAATTCCTGTTTTCAAAAATTCATAATGAAAAGTAATTTTATAAGAACTTTGATTAATTTAGAAATTATTCCATCTAGAAATACGATATTTTCCACAAAATTAATATTTAAAATTTCCGGGGTATTGTATCCACAAGATATTTCAAGGCTAATTTTTTTATTATGATTAATTTGATTTCATTTATTAAAAATTTAATTTTATTAATACTCAGGGTGTCTAGTAGACCGGGAAACCGCGAAAAACCTGGGAATTTTATTTGACCGAGAAAAAACCGGGAAAAACCCGGGAATTTCATTTAGGACCGCTGGACCGGGAATTTTTTGTTTTATTGAAAAATCGACTTTTTTCTACATTATCTTCTTTTTATTCTATTTCTACTTTATCAAACTTAAAAGAAAATTTTTTTTCAAAAATCACAAGAAGGCAACTATAAATTGATCGGTGGAAAAAAAATTTGACCGGGAAAAGACCGGAAAAAAACATAGAGAAAAAATAACTGGGATAAAACCGGGAAAATCCCGAAAATTATCACTTAATTTTATCATTAAAAATTATTACGCATGTTTAAAAACTAGTTCGCATTGTTATTTTTGCATAAAATATCATTTGTGTCCACCCAACTTCAAAAGTGTTATTAATATAATTATATGATCGCTTATTCCCGTGTAGAAATTTCCAAACCTGGCCCAGACCGGTGATGAAATGCCCGGCCCGATCGGGCCCATGTCTGGGCCTGGTCGGGCCGTGTGTTTCATCCCCGGTCTGAAATCCCCTGATCTAGACCCGATCGGGGCCAGATTCCCCAATCTGGGCCCGATCGGGGTCATAGCAAAATTTCTACTCTGGTTATTTGAGCCCATTTTCGTATTTATCTCTAAAACTTTAAAAATTCAATTTATTTCAATTCTAAAACTTAAGTTATGTGACAATGACCCATACATAATATTTGAGGGGAAAACATAGTTCCGTACCCATCTTCTAAATAAAGATATGATATTTCAATGACTCAAAAAAAAATCTAATAAAAAAAGTATTAGTGCACCTGGCTGGCGCCTTTTTTCACAGAAAATAAGATCTTGGATTTTGTATATATCTGTTTTATTCAAGGATAAAATGCATCTCAAAATGAGTTGGGCGTGATGCTTCCAGGGATCACTTTTCTTCCTATTCAATCGACGATTTAGGGCCAATAGTCCAAGATGGCAATAGCTGAAGTTGCAATGAAGGGACGATTGTAAAAGCTAAAAGAGCCACTGTGAAAAGCATTGTACGGGACGCGACAATTCCAAGTGCACCATTCGAAGCCGTTTAAATCCTTGTAGAAGTCGAGAGGATGTGGTTGGGTATATCGTTTTTCGTTCTCGAGTCATTTCGATTGTCAACAAATTCAAAAGAGTGAAATTGAGTCCGTTGCACTCGACAGATGTCAAAAATTTCGTATAGATCGCTTCACTGTCTCCTTGACATGGTGGGATTCAAAAATTATATCGATGAGGTGGTCGATTGTGCGGTTGTCCGTTCTGGGAAAAAATAATCATCTCCGAGACACACGCAGAGAAATTTTACACTTCGGTTTGCCTGAATTGAGCAAAATTACTATATTTTCCTCCTCAGAAGCTTCTTTCAACATTTTCCTATCTTAAAAAAGTGTTGTCACGATATATCTCGAAAATCTCGCATACATTGTTGTTGCAAACCTGATTGGCTTTTGAATGACTTGAAATTGTAAGAAGGAAAACAAAATTATAGCGCACATGTTGATTTGCTGGTCTCTTAAAATTTTAACTTCGAAATCCTCCTAAATTCGAGCCTAAATTCGTTAAAATCTCTTAAAATATTCTTAGAAACCTCTTGAAATTCGTTAAAATCTGTGAAAATATATAAAAATTCTTTTAAATCCTCAAAAAATTCCAAGAAATCTTTAAAAATTGTACAAATTTTTTTGAAAATCAGAAAAATATCTTGAAATTCCTTAGCATTATTAGAAATCTCATAAAATACCATGAAATTCTTTAAAATATCACAAATTTTTATAAAATTCATAAAAATCTCTTAAATTCACTTAAACTGCCTTAAAATCTTTTAAAATTTCATGAAATCCTTAAAAATCTACAAAATCTTTTAAAAATCAGAAAAACCTCTTGAAATCCCTAAAAATTTGACAATAACTTTCCAAATCCTTTTAAATTCCACGAAATCTCTTGAGTCCTAAAAATCTTTTGAAATACCTCAATAAAATTACCCGAAAAAGTTTAAGATCCTTCAAAATCCACACAATTTTTTAAAAGTTATAAAAATCTCCTCAAATTCATTAAAATTCGTGAAAATTCGTAGAAACTTTTGTAAATTCCTTAAAATTCTACGATAATATTCCCTTTTTTTAAAATTCAATAAAATTATTATAAATCTCATCAAATTCCATTTATAATCCTTTAATATTTCACAAAAGATTTTATAAATCATAAAAATCCCTTGAATTCTCTTAAAAGCATTTAAAAATCGTCAAAATTTCTTACAATACGTTAAAATCTCGGAAAATTCATTGAAATTGGACGAAAAATTTTTAAATTCCCTAAAACCCTAGAAACTGTTTGAAATCTCTTAAAACACACAAAACCTTCCAAATCCCTTAAAATTTTTAGAAATCTTATAAAATTCCTCTTTTAAAAAATGGTGTCACAAAATGTTTCGAAAATCTGTCATACAATGTTGTTGCTAATCTGATTGGCCTTTGAATGACTTGAAGTTGTAAGAATAAGGAATAAAAAATAATCGCGCGCCGAGCGCGCGTGTTGGTTTACTAGTTATTTTAAATAACCCCGTACCCCGTCCATGGAAATAAGAATCAAAGAATATTCGTGAAAAAGAATTCCGAAGTGATTCTCTGTCGTATAAAATCAACTTCATTACATATATTTCGGTGCGATCAATCAAATAAATCCAAGGTTTAAAATCAATCAATTTTTTCACGGCGGAGTCCACTTTAAATGGTAACATCAATGCGTACTAAATTAAGCATTCGCGTAGCTCAAAAGCAGCCTCATTGCCTCAAAAGCGTATCATGCAATGTAGGTAGTTTCCATTTAGAAAAAGTTCCGTCCAATGACTCAGCATTACAAGATTACAAGTTCATGTTCACGTCAAGGTGAGAGTGCAGTCTGCGCTCTCTACTCGGTATAATGATTGCACAATGACATCAAATTACTCGACCCCGCACAAGACCCACGCATTTAACGCATGCGCTTACAATGTTAAAAGCTGCTGTCTGGACGCGCGCAATTTTGAATGTCTCTCCCATCTTGCCGAGAATTACGCGCCACTGTTCAATGGGTACTAAATTAGTCGCGTGCGTAAACTCGCAGAGCCTACAGCTGACAGAATCTACTGAATTACAATGGTACCTGCGACACGCTTTATGGCGTCACTAACTTCTCAGGAAAATAAGGTTCTTGGAAAAAAATAAGAATAAGAATATGCGAGCGACGCGCACCTAATTTCCGGGGGCTGCCAAAATGTTTATGAGCTTATGCAAAACGCACATGCCGGAAAATGTAAAGTACGACCCTAAGTCAGCTTAGCAAGGAGGTTGACTGACCCAGAAATTACGAACATTGTTACTCGATCACATAAATTATCTCTTCACACTCACGCATTCAAGATTGCTTAGCTATGGTTTATATATCAGCAGCGAGGCGTCAAAGGGTGAAAAGCGATATCCTAATAAATTCACCATATTTTTTTCTGAAGAGATTTAATGAAAAAGTTTGTTACACTGTAAAAAATTGTCGAGATTCTTCCGCAATTTTAGTTTATTTTCACAATAGTAGGAAATATTTCCGAAATTGATAGGCGACATTTTTTTCCGAAGAAAATTGGTAATTATTCCATGAATACTGGAGAAATTTTCATATGTATGGATTACTTCAAATTTTGCGAATTTTCTAGTTGGGCCTGGTGGGGCCGTGTGTTTCATCTCCGGTCTGAAAACCCCCGATCTGAACCCGATCGGGACCACAGAAAAATTTTTACTCGGGCTGGATTAAGAATATCAAAATTAGGTTGAAGTTTTAGACGTTTATTCTGACGAACATTTTTTTTATATATTTTTTTTACATTTATTACATTAAGAATATCAAAAAAGTTCCCAAAACCATTTTATTTTTACTTATTTACCAGCAAAAATTTACCTGGCGTTTCCTGGGATTTGGGGAGATTTCAAAAGTGACTTTAAGAAATTTGAAAGGTTTTTATAGAGACTTTTCAAATGATTTTAAGGAACTTCAAAGAATTTTTAAAAGAGTGAAAGATTTATCAAAAAGATATTCGAGAGATTTCTATAGATTTCACAAGATTTCAAGACATTTCAAGTGATTTTAATGAATTCCAAGGAAATTTGGAATATTTTTAACGATTTCAAGACATTTAGAATGATTTAGAAGGTTTTTAAGTGATTTTCGGGAATTTAAAGGAATCTTAAAGAGATTTTAAAGAATTACAAAAGATTTTTAAGTAATTTAAAAAATTTTCAAAAGATTTAAAAAGATTTCAAGAATTTTTAAAGGATTTTAAGACATTTACAGTGATTTTAAGGAAATTTTAAGGAGAATTTGAAAACTTTTTAAGGGATGCTAAGAGATTTTGATTGATTTTATGGATTTTAAGGGATTTTTAAAAGAATTCAACAAAGATATCAAAATGATTTTCCAAAGTTTTCTGTAGATATTGCAAGATTTCAAGACATTTCAAAAAATTTTAATGAATTTTAAGGGACATGGAAATATTTTTAAAAATTTAAACGGATTTTAAGAGATTTTAAGTGATGTCCAGTGATTGGAAGAAATTTCAATGGATTTCAAAATAATTCAAGAGAGTTTAAAGATTTTCAAATGAAATCCCTTAAAATTACATAAATTTTTTTTAATCTTCTGTAAATATCTTAAAATCATTTTAATTTATCAATATCCCTTAAAGTTCATTAAAATCTTTTGAAATATCCTGAAATTTCTTCTACTTCTTGAAAATTCGTTAAACTCCGAGTTAAACTCAGTTAAAATGTTTGAAACTCTTGAAATTCGTTGAAATTCCTTAAAATCACTCTATGTACATTTCTTAAAATACTTTTATAATTTTTGAAATTTGATTAAATCTCTTAAAATTCCGAGCAATGCTGGGTAAATTTCTCCTAGTAAATAATTAAAAATAATATAGTTTTGGGAACTTTAAAAACTTTTTTTTGATATTTTTATTCCAATAAATATAAAAAAAAATCGGGACATACAAAATAATGAAAAAATAAACAACAAATATGCCGAATTATACAATTACCGAAATTATATAATTTGGCGTATAAAATAAATTATTAGATTTCCACAAAAATTTCATTTTCCGAAATTTCCAACTACTAAATATAGTTAATTAATTATTAATTTATGAGCTGAGGCTAATTAATACATTATTAATTATTTACGACAAATTTAAATTTCAGTAATTGATGGGAATTTAAAAATTCACTTATTTTGTAATTCGGTAAATTTTATAATTAGTTAATTTATACTTTCGGCAGTTTTTTTCGTTAATTTGTGGTTTTTTAATTTATTTTTTCCTTATTTTGTGTTAGTCCCTGATGATAATTACTTTTAAATATACAATAGTAGAAGAAAATAGTAGAAGAAATATAGTAGAAGAAAATATAATGATAGTATAATTTGATCTACTATATTTTATACCAACTTCCTGATATTTAACTAGTTCTTTTGTAATTAATAGAGATTTAGAGGATATTCCATAATTTTTCCAATAAATTACTAAAAGATTTCAGATTTCCTAAAAAGTTCTTAAAAAATTGTGGACATTGTTCAATTTTCTAAAATTTGTAGTTAATTTCCACACTCATTATTTATTATTATTATTACTCATTACAATTCACACCAGAGATTTCAAAAATCTTTTGAGGAATGTTGGGACACTGATCCCCATTTTTTTGTCCTTGTAATATGAATGGAATGGAGTTTTCTTTGAAAAAAGAAGCTATTCTTTGAGGAGAAACGAATTTTCTAATTATCCCGATTTATCCAAAGATTCGCAATAAATTAAGGTCCCTTGAGGCGAGTGAAAAAAGCAGGGAAAAATTCTGAGAACGCACGAGCGAGAGGTGACTTCGTCAAAGCAGAATTCAATTGTGTGTCATGGAACGTTATCCCCAAAAAGGTACCAATCAAACACCTCGAAGTCACCAGCTTGCGTGTGGCCTTTGACTATGTTCGGCTTTTAAGAAAATAACTAAAAAGAAAAAAGAAGTGTTTGTGCTCAAGAGACACATTTATGGCCCAATCAACAGTGTATTCAAACATAGTCACACCTTCTCTCTGGCATCGGGTACAACCTCGTCGAAAAGCGTTCTTCTTCTTATTTTCTTATTATCTTTTTTCCATTGCCTCCTGCTTAAAAGGAGTCTCATCATCTCTGAATGAAGAATGACATAATAGAATAAAATTCTAAATTGGCGTTTATAAGTTATAGGTTTGAGGGCACGTTACAAATGAGTTTAAAGGATCAACTTTTTTTTTTCGAAAAAAAAAAGAGTACGTTACTTTCAGAAATCAAAGTCTCCTTATATATAAGTTATAAGGACATAATACATATATATTTAATACTCCATCTTCAATGTGTGGAAATTTGAAATGCACTTTAGAAACTTCGTAACATTGAACAAAATTCTTTTACCTTTTCACTAAGGTGTATTTATATTCTCAAATATTATAACGTTTCTATAATATATGTGTAGTAAATGGATAAAAATAAACACTCGATTGTTGTGAGTAATATGTAGTCAAAATAAATCTAAACTCGACTCTGGAAATTAATGGTGTAGAGATTGGTGTAGGTTGGTGGTCACTATACAGAGCAATAAGTTTTCTAAGCAGCTGTACGGGTCAGTCTTCAAACCTCAATGGGAAGTCAATGGGAGGTCGTGGATATAATGCATTCCTTTTATCCACGCGCTAGTCATGATTGTTGAAGACGAGCAAAAAAAAGTGTCTTTCTAACTCAAATTTTTCAAAAGCCTCTCTTACAATTAATCTGTTCTGCAAGACGTTCAGCTGGGTGCCACTCGAAGTCGACTTTCGTTTTCACCAACTCGAATCTGCTTCTTCCGAGAATAGTACAATTCATCCGAACCAACAAAACTTAATTGCATTCCACATCTTGCCTTATATCATCAAATTGCAATTTTATTATCCTATTAATGAATAGTAATCGCAATATAGCCTTTTAAAATTCTCGATATTACATCAGAGAATTAATTTCTTCATTTTATTCGACGATAAGTTCACCAATACTTTCTGAAATTTTCCTGCCAGATGATGGCAGGTAGATCAAAATAGCCATTATATCAAGAAATAAAAGGTTGGGTTATTCAATTTTACGGGTGATCCTCTCCGATTACCCGGACAAATTCCAGTTATCAGAATCAACACTAAATTAACAGAAGTTCCAAAGAAGGCGGAGTGCATTAATTTTAATCTGCATTTTTATTTTCGAAACCACCCGTATCGTGATGCGAAGAATATAGAATAGGCAATAGAATTCCGGGCAATCGTATTTCGAAAGTACTTTAGAACCATTTAGTTGAAAGGCTCGTAAGTTTATGAGACTCTTCTCATAGCCAAGAGCGAAGATCCCTCTCCACTAGTTTTTTTTTTTTTTTCTCTTTTTTTTTCGTCTTTAGATTGTGCTGACAAAGGATCATGGGGCCAGGTGCTCAACCGACTAACACCATTACAAAACACTATATCATTTTCAGTGGTGCCACTAGATATATTATCTATCTATGGCCACCTTAATTTGACTTATTGAAGCGATTGAGTAGGTCTTTAGGTTTCGGATGACCCCACCGAGGCTAATCGCTTCAACATCTCTAAAGTATCATTCTGCTCTTATCAATTTGTATTTAGTATTTTATTAACATTTTTATAGCATCGGGAATAGCAATTTCAATATATTGCGGGGTTTTGGTCGAAAAATATTTATCGGATATTGGTAGGCAAAAATCTGGAGCTTTGTCTAATTCTTAGGACCTGACTAGAAGTTACTCGTAATAGTTCAGTTACAGAGTGGCTGAAGTGTCAGGGAAATCAGGGTAATTTCAGGGATATGCGAGCAGCTGTCAGGAAAAATATAAATTGATATATAAATAATAACAAAGTAAAATTATATGTCCCGTAACTTTGTCTTGCAATTTTTTTTTTATCAATGTGACTTTTTATTACCCGAGTAGAAATTTTGCTGTGGCCCCGATCGGGTCCAGATCGGGGGATTTCAGACCGGGGATGAAACACACGGTCCGACCAGGCCCAGATCTGGCCAAACTTGGCTTGGAAATTTCTACACGGCCCGTGCAGAAATTCCCAAACCTGGCCCAGATCGGTGATGGAATGCAGAACCTTATCGGGCCCAGATATGTCCCGATCGGGCCCAGACTTAGCACGATCGAGCCAGATCTGGGCCCGGTCTGGTTCAGCGTTCCATCACCGATCTGAAATCATCCGATCTGGGCCCGATAGGGGCCACAGCAAAATTTCTACACGGGGGGTAGTAATTATGTCAGTTTAACATTTATGCTTACTGTGGTTTTTTTGGCATATTACATATGAATCTTTTATAGTTTATTTAACAGAGTTTAGGTTTCCAAGGTTTTCGAAGGATTTTGAAGAATTTCTTGATATTTTTTGAGATTTTAAGGATTTCAAGAGGTTTTTCCTCGGGTTTTTCAGCATTTTTAGGAAATTTAAATGTGTTTTAAAGAATTTTTAAGAGATTTTTTGAGATTTTGAGAGATTTTCAGGAATTTTAAGTGGTTTTAAAGTTTCTCGTGAAATTTTAAAGGATTCTAAGATGCTAGCAGGAATTTAAAAAGATTTTGATGAATTTTAAGTGATTTTAAGGGATTTTAAAGTTTGTCATTTAAAATTTCGGAATTTTTAAAGAATTGAAGAGATATTTTTGATTTTTAAAAGAGTTTGTGAAATTTTAAAGGATTTCCAGGAGTTTTAAAAGATTTTAATGGATATGAAGAGATTTGAAATATTTTATTCGAGTTTTAAGAGATTTCAAGAGATTTTTATATTTTATGATTTTTAAAAGATTTTGTGGAATTTGAAAGGATTCCCTGAAATTTTAAGAGATTTTCAGGAATTTTAAGGTATATTAAAGTTTAAACGCTTGAAAATTATAATATTTTGAGGAATTTTAAAAAAATGAGAGGAACTTTAAGGGATTTCATAGAATATTAAGTTTTAATGGATTTCATGAAATTTTAAGGGATTTTAAAGGGTGGTATGAAATTTTTAAGAATTTCAAGATCTTTCTAGGAATTTCTAGAAATTTCAAGGAATTTTAAGGGATTTCGAACATTGTCATGAAATTTTAAGCGATAAGTTTCTAAAAATTTAGTAATGTTTACCAACCTTAAGTGATTTTAAGGAATTTCAAAGTTTGTCGAATTGTCGTAGAATTTAAAAGGATTTCAAGATATTTTTATGATTTTTAAAAGATTCCGTAGAATTTAAAGTGATTTAAAAAAATTTAATGTCATATTACGAGAGATTTAAAAAAATTATCAATAGCATTTTAATTTTAATGTGAAATTACAATAAGTAAGTTATTAAATAAAAGGAAGTCGGATTTGTAGGTCTGGGCCCGATTGGGCCGTGTATTTGATCCCCGGTCAGAAATCACTCGATCTGGACCCGATCAGGACCAGATTCCCAGATCTGGGCCCGACCAGGGCCACAGAAAAATGTATACACGGACAATACAATGTCTTTTCACCCAGGAAATAGTTTCTTTGAATCAAATAATCATTTTTTTGGTATTCGAGCAAAAAAAACTTTCTTTGAATTAAAAATGTTTTTTTGATTCAAAGAAATTTTCTTTAATTAAAAAAAAAATATTTCTTCATATTAAAGAAAATTTTTTTGAATCAAAAAACCTTTTTTTAATTCAGATCTTATGACTAATTGACTACTCTAAGTTAGCCCAGTGGTCTAAAAAATAATAACTAACATATAATTTTCAAAAACTAAGTAAAAAATCCGTTTTTAAAGTGAAAATTGACGGCCCATATAGTGATTCTCAGAACTCTGACAATCCGCGGGCAATGGGTGGTCTCATCATACGTGAGGTCCTGAGCAAAAGCACATCTAATTATAATAAGTAGTGCATTGCATTTGTTGCATAATTACCTCGCATTTATTTTCATTTATTTATGACACAGCCTCATTTCTTAAATCCCCCAAAATAGTTAAAAAATTTTCGCTAAAAATAATAAAAAATCTACGTGTCACTGCGTAGTTATTGATTTTGACTGATAAAACCTTTCAGACCTGAAACATTTAAATTTCGATTTTCATGCCAGTAGTTATTATAATAGGAATGAAAAATTTCTCTGCGAGATAAAAATGATTGATCGCCGAAGTAAAATTCCTCCATGTTGACAGATACTTCAATTTATCAACCTGACATTTTCGCGTTTATTGGTCTTTCAATGTCTCATTAATTCATTGGATCCAGTTAATAATCGTCGAGCTGGTAATTTGAAATCGATAGTAACTTTTGGGCAGCAATCAAAACGCATTCTTCACATTGAGTGTATGTATAAAGCATAACTTTACACACAATAATATTATTGCTGATGTCACTGACCCACCTGGCTAACGTAACGGAGAATTCTTCAAGTGTTATATCCAACACAGACTGGGGCTGTTTAATTCACAATCTATTCAATACCTTGATCGATAAGTCACTCAAATTTTTTATATGTATACATATTTAAAATGTTTGATATAAAAAATTCGTTCAATCTTAACGTGAGAATATTTTTCGGAAATCTTAACCAGCTTTACAAAAGGAATTTAATGAGGTCAGAGATGATTTTTATACACAGAAGTGCTTGACATATTTTAAAGGTGAAAATATTTTATATGATACTTGGAATTTTATAATTTTTTCCAATTCTTCTGACATCCCTTCTAATTCTTTAAAATCATTTAAAATACCTTGAAATTCTTTTAAGTCTCTTTAATACTCCTTGGAAATTCTTTAAAATCTTTCAATCCACTTTAAATTCTTCTGAATTCCTTTTTGTTTAAGGTTCTTTTGATTTCTTCCGAATTCTTTTAAATTCTTAATTTAAATTTTATTGACTGGAATTGGAGGTGAAGGTGTTTATACTATTGTATAAAACAAAGCAAATTTTTCCGAATTGTTTCTCGTTTTTTCTTGGAGACTTGAATAAGGATTTATAATCCTTTTCTGAGGGCCAAGATTTGGAATGGGGATGGGACCAAAGGGCCCGTTCGTAAGCTAGTTAGCACCTTCTCTTAGGACCTAACACAGGAATCAAGGCTCGCATTCTAACTGAACGCGGGCCCGGCCAGCGTGCCAACCGCGTACAATGACGCATTGTACTTAAATCAGATTCAATTTGGGACCTATTGAAAATTACGCTTAATAAATTATTTGGGCAATTCATAAATCCCTCGTGGCTTGGTAAGCATGAGCTCTCGGGTTCAGAGAGGAACGACGAAGTGGCTGACGAACAGTCTAATGGACTCGGATGTTCATAGAGTGTTTCTTGCACACGCTACGTTGCACGCACACTTGATTCTCGTTAGTTTACACCTATGCGTGTGTATTACAAATTAGTAGGCAGTTATAAATGACGTTATCCCGAGACTCCTTATTTTCACCTCTTCTTCAGGTGATAAGCATCTCCTACCCTCGGGGTAGACTTCGGTAGGCTTTTAATGATTCTGAGAAATTTGAGTCGATAGTTCATCATAGAAAAGGATAAAATCAACATTGACTTTTTATTGGTCATAATCAATTCGATCGGTGGGCGGATAATTCAATTACTATGAAGCAAGAGTAAATTGTGCACGGAAAAAATTATTTATCGAAACTTTCCTTGACTGGTATCGACTTTCGGGTAGATCGAGAGTTTTTATTTATTTCATTAATGTTTTAAGTACGTTTCAAAGAAGAATTCTTATAGACAGTTTTGGAAATTTTCCAACCACTCTGTGAGTCAGAGAAAATTTCGAAAACTTTTTTAGAATTCTTCTCTGAAAAGTACTTAAAACGTTAATGAAATATTTTCGGAACTTTGTCCTATTCAAAAATCGACGACAATCAAGGAAAACGATAAGTAATTTTTTTCGTGTGGGAAATGTTTGTATAATATTTTAAATATCAATGATTTGTAAACATGGAGAAAAAAGATCTGTTAAAATGTTTTAGATAAAAAATATACACAAATTTTTAAAATTAATGAAGATTCTTTAAGCTCTCTGTAGAAAGCTATGCTACCTACTCTCTAAAATTGAATCAGTGAAAGTTGACTGATTTTTAGTGACTATTTTTTCAAGATTTCATTCAGTGAAAATTCACTGAGAATCAGTGAAAAGTCACTGGAATTTTCAGTAATCGTCACTAAACTACTGAAAATTTTTGTTACTTTTCACTGATTTTCAGTAGATTTTTCACTAATTAAAATCGTGAGAAAAGAGTCACTGAAAGTCAGTGGAATTTGACTGGGAATCAGTGAAATTTCACTGATTTAAGTTTAGAGAGTAGTAATAATTAATTTAAGTATTTGTGTAGGAGAATTAAAGCGCGATTATTTCTAAAAGGTAATAATGTGAATGAAAGAGTTAATAACGAGCAGTAAAGCGATCACTTTGACGGTGAATGAAGAGTGATGAGGGATGAGGGTTGCAGCAGAATCCGTGACAGCTTATGCGATTTAGAAAAGAGGGAGTCGGGCGCGTGTCCGAGATTCGGAAGGTATTCTATTGATCTGCTCAGATTATACGTTCTCTTTGGAAAAAGTGACATCCTTTGTGATATAGCCAGTGGCACGTCAAGCCTGGAACAAATATAAACCCTCATGAATTGTCAATTGTCAATCCACCAACAATTGATTAATCTAATACATAGGGAAATGGTGTACAATCTGTTACTTAATTCAACTAGCAACTATGATCGGCGCGCGATTAATTTCTCATTTTTGCATTCCTTTTGCTAAAAGCAGGGCGTCATAAAATTGTCCCTCGGATTTTTTATGACGATGTTTTAAAACTGTTTTCGAGCTTTAAATTTTTTCATTTTTTTATATTTTAAGACTTTTAGAATTATTGTAAAGGGTTTAAAGATATTTAAAATTTTTAAATGATTTCAAAGTATTTTAAATGATACCAAAATATATTTCGTATGAGAGATTTAGACACACTTTAAGTGATTCCTCAAATCTCTTAGAATTTTTTTAAATCACATAAAATGTCTTGAAATATGTTCGAATCTCTCTTCAAGTTCTTTGAAATTTCTTAAAGTCTCTTTAAATTTCTTAAAAGCACTCAAAATACCTTGATTGATATCCTTTAGAATCATTTTAAATTTCTTGAAATCGTTTAAAATATTTTAAAATCCATTGCAATTCATTGAGATCACTTCAGATTAATTTAAATTTCTTAAAACATTAAAAAATACCTTGAAATCCTTTAAAATCATTTTCAATTTCTTGAAATCGTTTAAAATATTTCAAAGACCATTGAAATTTAATGAAATTAATTCAAATTCCTTGAAATTCGATAAAGTTTGTTAAAACGTCTTGAAATCTTGTGAAATCTATACAGAAATTTTTGAACTCATTTTCATACCTTTTGAGATCTTTTCAAATTCCCTTGAAATTCCTAAGATCATAAAAAATCTTTTGGAATTCCTTGAAATGTTTTAAAATCCTTTGGTCATCTCATTCCTTAAAATTCCTTAAAAATTGCTTAAAATCTTTTACAATACTTTAAAATCTTTATGAAATTCCTTAAATTCACTTGAAATATTAATATGTAATGCCAGATTTTCAAGATATTTTGTGACACCACTTTTTTATAGAGGAACTTAAAAAGTTTTTCTACGAATTTTAAGGGATTTTAACGATTTTCAAGTAATTTTGACTAAATCCAAAAGAATTTTAGGATTTCTAAAGATTTTCGTAAAATTTTAAGGGATTTCGGAATATTTCGTGGGATTTTAAAGGAATTTATGAAATTTTATGAGAATTCTTAAAGGATTTTAATGGATTTTCAATAAATTTTAAGGGATTTAAAATTTTTTCGTGAAATTTCGAGAAATTTAAAAACATTTTAACGTATTGTAAGGAATTTTGATGATTTTTGAAAAGATTTTGTGAAATGTTAAAAGATTTCATGAAATTTGATGAGATTTCTAATAATTTTAATGAATTTTAAAGGCTATAAAGGGAACATTATCGTAGAATTTTAAGGGATTTCCAAAAGTTTTTAGGAATTTTAACTTTTAATATATTGTATGTATTTTGAAGGATTTAAAGTTCGCCGGGTAATTTTATTGAGGAATTTCAAAAGATTTTTTTGATTCAAAAGTTATCATTAAATTTCATGAAATTTTAAGGGATTTTAATGCATTTTAAAAGAATTTAAGAGATTTTTATGAGTTTTATAAAAATTTTGTGAAATTTTAAAGGATTTCATTGAATTTTTTTGAGAATTTTTAGATATTTTCGCAAATTTTAACGAATTTCAAGAGTTTTTTTTAAGAATTTTATGAGATTTCATCGAATTTTGAAGGGTTTCAAAGTTCTTTTTATAAAATTTCAAGAGACATGTGTGCGATTATTTTATTTTTCTTCTTATACAACTTCAAGTCATTCAAAAGCCAATCAGGTTTGCAACAACAATGTATGCGAGATTTTCGAGACATTCGTTACACCACTTTTTTAATATAGGATCATATTCAATAATAAATTCCTCCCTTATTTATCTTTTCATTTAGTTTTCAATTTCGATATGCTATTTATAAAAATAATTGCCAATTTGTCTAAGAATAATCTACACAATTTCCAAGTTAAGAGAAGATGAACACCAAAGTGACTTTAAGGGTAGAATAACATTCCTTTGAACATATTTGTTTATTATTTTCATAAATATACACAGCAAAATTTAAAGATCGTGCTAAAGTACCGGTTTTCGTATCTTGTTAAAACTTTAAGGATTTTCGAAAAGTCAGCATGTTTGAGAAAAGAGAAAGGAAAAATGAAGGTTGACTGGTGGTTGTTATTAGAGGCCAGGACCTTTAACAACCCGCGAACAAGAGACTGACACGTTCGGAAACAATCGTAGACGACCAACGAGCCTATAATTAGTGTAGGATCCTTTTGGAAATCGACCGCTCCATAAGTTTTCCTGGGGTGGCTGTGAACCACGAGAACAGAACCGACCCTAATTTTCTCCAAAGTCTCACCGATCGTCATCATTCTAGTTTCAAAAATACTGCCTCTTACTCGGAAGATCTGGATCCTTCAGATGTTACCGCACGAAATTGACTTTAAACACATAAAGATCTCGTGTGGAATTTTGACCTCTGAAACCGGGTGTGACTGGAAAAGCCCTCGTGAAATAATAGACATTATGTTCATTCAGGTAACCTAATCTGTGTGGTTGAGCAATCTGGGACGATTTTCCCTTATAATCAGGATTCCAACCTTCTGGGCTGTAACTGTCAGTGTGGAAATTGACTCTTGACAGGGACTGAGGAGGTGGGAGGGAAAATATATTTTACGATGCACGAAAAAAAAAGATTAAGACAAAAGATAAAATTAAGAGACTTGTGAAACTATGGTTGACGATTTAGATGATTTTACTGTAATCAAAAGCAGAATTTCCAAAATCGCTGCAAAAAGAAAGAAATCGAAAGGATGTACATCATATTACAAAATATTGGGCATCCAAAGTTATATAATTTAATTGAAGATAAAATTATGTAGGTATCCGAATCAACAATTCAACATGTGTATCGGATAAAGTTATATATATGTAATGAACGATTAATAGAAAGCTAATAAAGCTCGCAGCCACCCCCTCCTGTGTATAAAGAGCTTATAGCACTTAGCTAACATCATTTTTTAATTAACTTCAATTTCCATCAATCAGTCATCCGAATTGATTTTTTTTATTCAGAACGTATATACTAAAAGATTCAGTATATTAAAGAATAATATTTATTCAGGTAAATGTTAGTGGAACCAATTAATGGACTGAAAGTTCAAATGAAAGAAATTTTTTCCTTTGTAAACTAGAAACAATTATAAAATGAATTCGCGCAGAAAAATTAATCTGTTAAAGTTACAGATTCAGATCTGTTGGACATTTCTGCTATTTTAACAGATAAAATCTGTTACTATAACAGATAAAATCTGTTAATCTTACAACTCTATCTGTAAAATTTACAGAAATGCTTCTGTTAGAGTCATCTGCTAACATAGCAGCAGAAAGAATCTGTTATATTTACAGATGAAAATCTACTGATTTGGAGCGATGAAAATTTGTAAATTTAACAAAAGACATCTGTAAATTTTACAGATTTAATCTGTTGAATTTAATATTTGTTATTTTATTTGTTATATAGGGTAAGGGAACCAATTGTCGAGGAAATAGTCAACCTCAAAATTCTCTATCCTTCTATTTATAAACGAAAACTCCTACAACTTTGAAACTTATTTCGTTGGACAGAATATTTGTCGAACTTTAATTTCTGTATGTATTTTTTTTTCAAAAATTTAGAACTTAAGACAAAAATTGTGAAAAAGAGAAATGAGTCGAAAACACCATTTCTCGAGGTGAATTTTCCAATCGCTCGAGGGCTTAGAACCATTTGTCGAGTGTGCATTTCGCGGCGTGACAAACCTAACCAATAATTCAAAAATTTATGTCAACATAACCATCTTAACCTAATCATCGATATTCAAATATATTCAGTACATCGACAAATGGGATATGGATGAAAAAATCGATATCCCCATTTCTCGAGGTGGATAATCGAGAATTGGAGCTTTGCCGAAAACTGTCCCCAATTAACCGATGATTTATTTTTAAAAATACTAAATGTCATTTTTTCTAATAATATAATTATTTGAAAAAAAGACTGATTCATCTTAATCAGTATAGTGACATTTAAATATAAAGAATGACTTTAAAGTAACCAAATATGTGCTTTACAATTTCTGATCCAGCCAATCTAAAATATTACGCAAATGGCGAATTTTAGAGAATTTCATGAGGGACTCTGCTACGGATATTAAATTCGAAATGAATTTCTCTTCTAAAAATATGGAGTTTTTTTAGAGTTTTTAGTTTAGAATACCTGTATTATTATAATATTGATTTTATTTTCCTTTTTCTTGTAATTTATTAGTTATCATAAAAAATATCTGGCGATCCTCGACAATTGGTGCGCCCTCGGTAATTGGTTCCTTTACCCTATGCGTTAAAATTTACAAATATCGATTGGCTATAAGTATATCCATACGAATAAACCATGTTCCTAATTAATAATTTTTTCTAAGGCATTTATTTTTATGTTTGAAAGTACAAAAAATCTGTAAATGTAAAATTTACCAATTTTATCTGTAGAATTTACAGATTTTTCTGTAGATTCAACAGATTTTATCTGTAAATTCAAAAGATTTGGCCAACAAAAATTTTCTATAGAATCTACAGAAATAATTTGCTGTCCCTATTTCAGCAGATTAAATCTGTAAATTCTACAAATTTTTATGTAGATTCAACAGATTTTCTGGTGAGTGAAAAACAATAATGAGAAACGAAGTAGAAATGATTTATTATATCAATAAGACTATAATTACGAGTAACGTATATCGAATATGGTAAAGTAATCAAGATCGAAACAAGTCCGGATCCGAGGTTTCATTAAGTGTCTGTTTGGTCAATTGACCATGCGAATAGCGTAGTCAATAATCTAGTTATCGGCGATGAAAAAGTCATTTGACGGCGTGGCAGTTCGTACTTCATGCAACTCATAAAAGACAGACAAGCTCTGTGAGAAATGACTAAGCGACTTTTGCTGAGAGTATAATATACGTTTATAGGTCCATTCATTCTAATTGACTGGTAGATACACCGAAAGTAGAGAGGGGAATGAAGAATGCACTCGGTGTTCCGGTAATTTCTAAGCGTTACACTTTTAATCAACGCTTAACGCTAGGTCAGCCAAGCGCGATGACGCGACAATGGTTGTCGGGCCCCACAAGAAGAAAAAAGAAGAGGAACACAAAAGTGTGGGGCAATCTAAGTATTGTCAACGTTTTATTTAACTAGACAGCATTGCTGACAGAATCCCATCTGTGATTTCGTCCGGCTTCACGTTTGATTTAAGCAGAGATATAAATTATAATCATTTAAAAATTTTGCAGTTGGACATGTTATACCACTACTTTTCCTCTCTAAAAAAGTAGTATAATAACGAAAAGTCTCGAATTTCATGAAAATCTTCGAAATCCTTTAAAATTCGTTAAAATATCTTAAAATTCCTTGAAATCTTTTTAAATCCCTTAAAATTCATCAAAAATCTTCAAAATTATAAATCTGTTAAAATCCATATATGCTAAATTCGTGAACATCTTTAAAAATTACTAGAAACATCTTGAAATTTTTTAACATTTAAAATCCTTAAAATTATACGTCATATTATAAAATTCCATAAAATCTTTAAAAATTGTAAAAAAATTTTTTAAAAATCACAAAAGTTTCTTCACATTTCTTGAAATTTATTGTTTTCATAAAATTCTATAAAATAATTGAAAAACTCTACAAAATGTTTTAAAATCAGAAAAATTGCTTCAAATCCCTTAAAATTTCACAAAAACCTTCGAAATATTATAAAATTCTTTAAAATCTCTCAAAATTCCACAAAAATCTTCAAAATCATAAATCTGTTGAAATCCATGCTAAATTCGTGAAAATCTTTAAAAATTGCTAGAAACCATTTGAAATTCCTTAAAATTTAAAATCCTTAAAATTATGTGCTCTCTAAACTTGAATCAGTGAAATTTCACTGATTCCGAGTCAAATATTTGACTGGGAATCAGTGGAATATTCCACTGATTTTCAGTGACTCTTTTCTCACGATTTTAATTAGTGAAAAATCTACTGGAAATCAATGAATTTTCACTGAATGAAATCTTGAAAAAAGAATCACTAAAAATCAGTCAACTTTCACTGATTCAATTTTAGAGAGTATCATAAAATTCCATGAAAACTTTATAAATTTAATAAATCGTTTAAAAAGCATAAAAATCTATTCAAATCCTTTGAAATTATTACAAATCTCATAAAATTCCATAAAATCCTTAATAACTCGAAAATTTTTTTAAAAATCAGAAAAATCGCTTGAAATCTTTTAAAATTTTACGAAATATTTTTAAAATAATAAAAATCGTTTGAAATTCCTCAGTAAAATTCCCAGAAACTTCTTAAAATTCTTTAAAATTCTACGATAACATTTACAATCCCTTTATATCCTTTAAAAACCAGTAAAATTATTAGAAATCTCATAAAATTTCATGAAATCCTTAAAAATCTTTTAAAAATCAGATAAATCTCTTAAAATCCCTTAAAATTATTAGAAATCTCATAAAATTCCATAAAATACTTAGCACTTCCTCAAAATCTTTTAGTAACGATTAAAATTCCTTAAATTCCGGAAAATTTCACATCATTTAAGTTCTCTTAAAATCCTTTAAAATTCCTAGAAACCCTTTGATATCTCTTAAAATTTCTCAAAACATTTAAAAATTTTTATCCTTCAAGCTTCCTTAAAACTTTTAAAAAACGCTTAAAATCTTTTTAGTAAAAATTAAAATGGTCGTTTTGAATTACCTCATTGTTTTTAAACTCTTAAAAATGAGTCACTTTTTTTCTATGAAACCCAAACTGTCACTATTTTGGTTGAACTCTAGTTTATTTTATCTCATAAAGAAAAAATGATGAATCATCGCTAATTGTATTCTTCATTTACATATTGTGTAATCATCAGCTCCCTAACTGAATTATTATCTATCTGCCATATTTTTAAAGCCAAATTATCACTCTTTCCACTTAATTACAGTAATTTCATCATTAGTATAAACAAATTTGATATTTAAGCGACAAATAACGAAGATTGCTGTACATACAACTAATTTATCGAATGCAAAGATCCGTTTATATGTAACATATACGCATTATGCATTACATATATCTAAATTGGCGCGTGGTGAAGAGTAACGAACAATTTCATTTGGAAATCCTCCAAATGGATTATTTAATCCATTATGTAATTGATTAATTGGGTCTAGAGTGTTTTGTTTAATGTCGCACTTAAAATAATCGACCAACGAAAGAGTAAAGCAAAGTCAGAAAATTATGAAACCAGTTTAAAGTAACTCATGAAAATAATTATAAATTTTGATTAGTGTTTCCTCTCTTAAGCGGCGTGAACATTCTGAAATATATACGAGGATGCGATAATTAGTGAAATTGATGAGGTTTGAAAAATGTGAAAACTCGATTAGAAAATTTATGTTTTTTCGACAGTTGGGGTGTCAGTTGAACTGGAAATCTGTTCGTAGGTAATATATCTCGAGCATCGCAGACGGTCGAATTTCGAAACATGACCGACACGTCGCCAGGGCGTGGCTCTTATTATTTCGAAAAATGCTTGGAACGGATGACCGTCGCGAATCCCTTTTGTTTCTTTTTTTTCCAAATTAGGGCTGTACTCACCGCGCCCCCTTTTTCTAACTTTTCAAGTTCCTAATAACGAACTTCCGCCGACCAATTTACATAAACTGATGATTTAAATTTTTTTTTTAAATTGTAAGTTTTCCAAATTGAGTAATTGCTAAAGTAATTAGATATTAGATAGTCATAATTTCAATTAACATTGACGATTTTGCCCACTTTTTATCAAGAACGAAGACAGTTTGCTAAACGAAGCAAATCGATAAAGTGACATAAACACCGACGCTAGGAATATTAGTGAACAAAAATTAGTTCATGATTCACCGATCCATCAGCAAGTTGCATTTATAATGAGAAGCGATAACGGGGTCAACATTCCATTCACTCGAGGCATCAAGAGAGTCAACGAATTGCAAGAATGATTTCTAGTTATAAATTATAAAGAAATTATGCGTTGACCTTACAAAAAAAAAAAAGAAAAAAACAATACCATCCTGACCTCGAATGTTGAAACTATTTATTGATTTTATGTAAAATTTTTTTTCCTGTTTTGACTGGCTTAAAATACTCGGCTTTTGTTACGTGCTAAGTAAATAATATTGAACTAATAAATTTATCGACGACAATGTAGACTTAATTAATTAATGAATTACGACCCGGAAAAATCGTTGGAACAGAGGGAAATATTATCTTCTTCTAAGGCAAAGAGAAGCCGAATGGTGATGACGCGAGAGCTTGGTAAGAAGTCACGATAAGTTTGTGATAAGTCGTTGTAATTAGTCACTGCCAATTAACAGCTGCTCAAACGGAAAACAACTAGCTGCATTTATTACATCCACTCGTAGACTTACAGGAAGTGTCTCGCTCTTCATTTTCACTTTTAACTCGCGAGTAATTGATCGATTATCATCAGAGAGGTGGACAAGAAGAGAAAACAAGTTTTCTGCAAACTTCTCCAATAGATAAAGATTTTTAATTGGAAATTGAATTCAATTAATTCTAAATTGAATCTTGCTACTTTATATCTCTATCTTCTCGGAAAAAAATTATTAGACGTTAGAAAAGTGCAGACTTCCAACTGACCTACCTACTTTTCCACTGTTTTCACATATTTTGAATTACAATGCTTTTTCAATTATTTTTTCTGTGCGATACTTTATAAAATATTGATATAGACATTTATAGATGTATAATATAGATAAATTTATAATGAAGACTAATTTTTCTTACAACTTCAAGTCATTCAAAAGCCAATTAAATTTGCAACAACAATGTATGTCAGATTTGCGAAACATTTGGTGACACAAATTTTTTTTAGAGAGAGGAATTTCAAATTCTAAGAATTTTAAGGGATTTTGACGATTTTCAAGTAATTTTGACTAAATTCAAAGAATTTTAAGATTTCTAAAAGATTTCGTAGAATTTTAGGGGATTTCAGGATATTTCGTGGGACTTTAAAGGAATTAAAATTAATAATAATAATATGAATTATAACTCTTGCAATTTAAAGAGATTTTTAAAAGAATTTTAATGGATTTTGAATGTTTTAAAATTTTGAGGAATTTTAAGATATTTCAAGGAATTTTAAGGGATTTGGAAGGTTTTTTTTGTGAAATTTTAAGAGATTTTAACGTATTTTAAGGCATTTTGACGATTTTTAAATCATTTAAACAGAATTCAAGGAATTTTTATTATTTTTAAAAGATTTTGTGAAATGTTAAAGGATTACTTGAAATTTGATGAGATTTCTAATAATTTTAATGAATTTTAAAGGATATAAAGGGAATACGTAGAATTTTAAGGAACTTCCAAAAGTCTCTAGGAATTTTAACTTTTAAAATATTGTATGAATTTTGAAGGATTTAAAGTTTGTCAGATAATTTTATTGAGAGATTTCAAACGATTTTTATGACTCAAAAGATTTCGTAGAACTTAAAAGGATTTTGAAAGTTATCGTCAAATTTCATAAAAGTTTAAGGGATTTCAAGGCATTTTAAGAGAATTTACGAGAGTTTTATGAGTTTTATAAACATTTTCGGAAAATCTAAAGGATTTTATGGTATTTTATGAGATTTCTAAAAATTTGAAGGAATTTCAAGATATTTTTCTGTTTTTTAAAAAATTTTGTAGAATTTTTAAGGATTTTATGGAAGTTTTTGAGAATTTCGAAGAATTTTAAAATATTTTCACAAATTTTAACGAATTTTAAGTTTTCTAAGAATTTTATCGAATTTTGAAGTGTTTCAAAGTTTTTTGTAAAATTTTAAGAGACCAGCAAACCAACATATGCGCGATTATTTTTTTTTTCCTTTTACAACTTCAAATCATTCAAAAGCTAATCAGGTTTGCAACAACAATGTATTAAATAACTTTTAATAACAATATAGAATAACTTTTCGTCCTTTCTTAAAAGGACGGTTATTTGATTTTTTTTACTTTCAGGAATGAAAACTTTTGGATGAAAAGATCAGAAATGGATAACATATAATCAATAAAAATGATATAAGTTGAAGATGTAATGGAAAATATATATGAATATTTTTAAAGATTAGTTATTCGTTTTAAAAGTTAGAATTTCGTGTATGCTTGGACGTATCGAATTGTTTAAGGCTTCTCGTCCGATCATTGAAGTTCAGCAGCGTCTGATTTGGTCATATTCGGATGGGAGCCCGTCGTACCTGTTATTTATCAAAAAATTAATACGATGATGATTCCATATTTCTATCATTGGGCGCCAATAAAAGAAAAAAAGAAATGACAAATTTTTTTCATTTTATGATTAAATAAATGCAAAGTGTGATCAATACTACACTTTTTTCAATAGTCGCTTAGAAGCGACAAAGAATAATTATACTTAATATTTGATATCGATATGTTTAATTATAATTAATCCATAATTTGTTCATTTGTTAAATATATCGATCCCTTCATATATAAAGATTAAAAAAAATAGCAATAACTTTTGTTTGTGCAAAAACAAGTTTGTTTTATGTAGTTAACATAAAAATTAACCCATTTTAATATTTTATTGTTAATTGGTCAGAAAACAGACTGCCACATTCTCCTATTGCTATTAGTAACGTTTCAAATTCCGCGCCAAGTATATGACTGACCAATAAGAAATCGAGGTCTCATAAAAGATAAGAAAATGAATTTTTGCAAGGAAATTTTAATTGCAAGTGTTCTTTAATCTCGAATTAATTAATGACAATAATGTTGTTGCTCATTATTTGAAAATAGGAGATTAATCTGAGAGCAAAAAAGGGAGAATAGAGTTGAGCAGGGGCGTTAAGTGAGGATAGCAGACTGGCTATTAAGTGAAAAGAGGAGGATTACCAGCGTTTTTTCATCTTCCTCCATTTGTTTCGCCCGTTGCCAGGGTAGGAGGCTATAATTAGGCTGACGATAAGGCATGCGCCTCGTCCATCTGCAACAAAACAAGTTTTTGTAAATCATTAACGTATAATTTTAATTGCGAGTCGAAGACGACGAGGGAATTAATTATGTTGATTGTGCATACGAGACCATACTCGAGTCCTTGCTCGTTGGTGCTGCAACTGTTAACAGCTATCGTCTGTTTCCCAGCGAATTATCTTGTTTTCAACTAATTGTAAGAGGCATAGTTCAGATCACGATTAAGGGTACCTTCCAACTTGTCGTAAATTGTCGCACAATTTTCAACAGGAGATATACATTCATGAAACTTGAGGGGAACTACTTTGTTTACTTAATTGCACATGCTCAAATCCAGTTTTCATGCAAAACAAATGATTTGAGTGATTAATGTAGTTGTTTTTAATATTAATCAGGATTTAATCAAACATTAATTATTACAGAGGCAAATTAATAAATTATATCTATTATAGGTACGCAAGTATAAAATTAGTTGAAATGTGTGAAAAGATTGGAATTTCCGTGTTGAGTAAGAAACAGATTAAATGAAAATATTATCAACGTGAGTGTATAATTATGTAAAAGAGATAACACTTGATACTTCTTAATCATGAAAAAGCGAATGAAAGAATAAACAAAAGTGATGATATGCTCTGTCGGAATTATAAATTCAGTGAAATAAATTGTGAGGATTTATGATTGTGTTGTACGAAATCTTGAGTATTCGGATTGAAAGTCTTGCGATTAAATCGTTTCGCTCGGGTTTATCGTGTTAATTGAAGGAATTACACGTATGACTGGACGAAAATAAGATTATCGTATAACGAGGCGCTCCAGCGAAGACTCTCCTTCGTTATTTTCTTGCTTATCGACTCTTATCGACTCTTAGTTTAATGCAAAGGTTCACGCGAGGTTCTGTGCTGTGAAGTAATTACTGTATATATTGGTCGCGGACATTTGCCCTGTTTCGTCACATACACTCGACTCCAGTGTGTCTTTAATTCATCAGACAAGAATCTTATTTCCGACACAAGAAAGAAAGAGCGTGTTGCTCGTAAATTTTCTTGAAACTTCTTGAAAATAAGTAGAAGGCTTAAGTGCATTTAAAAGTTTGTCTTGAAAATTATAGTGGAGGACAATTATCAGGAGGTCACAGTATTTCCCCTATTTTTCCCCTATTTTCTCAAAATCCCTTATAATCTCTATATTTTAGGGTTTTGTCCAATTTTTCCCTTTTTTTCCTTATTTTTTTAGGCTGCGATTTAGTTTTCATATTCAAAAAGATTCGAATTATTCAATTTTGATTTTGGTGTATTGTTTTGACAACTATTGATTTTTTAGAATTCGTTAATAAATAATAAATAATAATAATTAATTCATAATAAATAAATAACTATCTCGCATCTTTTCAAGTAAATGCTAGGATAAAAATACTTTTCGAAGTATCATTAGAATCATTAAATTATTATTATTATCATTAAACCATAAGAAATGTTTATTTTGGTCTCTTTCGAAATTCTGTAAAAAAAAATAAAAAATCTTTTTACATTAATTTATTTATTACTCAATCTTTTCAACTCAACTGCGCTACTTTTTAAATAAAATTTAAACTCTTAAAAATTATTAGAAAATTAAATATAATTAAATATATTTTTAAAATAAATTGTAATATTGTAAAGAAGGAAATCATGCTTCAAACGTAATTAAGATTGGCCTTATATTTATGCGAGAATTGTCCTAGAATTTCGTGGGCAAAAGTTAGTAGACACAATATCTATAGTAAAACCCAATTATGATTGATTAGGCCTAAAAGAGTGTTCCATTTAACTTTTTTTTCATTGCGCTGGTATTTAAAAAAAATCCCCTAAAAAATGTTAGTGGAAAGGGAAGGGGAAGGTAATATTTACCCCTGGAAATGAGTAATTATCCCAGGTGTCCATCCTTTCTTCATTTTTGGATCAACAGTGACTGGACTAGTCCATCATTGATCTCTACAAAAATTTAATTGTGAGAGAATAATCCTCTTACAGTCATTGACACAGATCGATTACGGACAGTAGCATTGCAGAATGTCTTCCTAGAGAATACGAAGGAGGCAGAAAGTACCGTTGTTCACTTTGAAAACGGGTTTCGCGGTTTCCCGCCCCCTTGTTTTTGTCCTGGAGCTCTGGGGCTCTGAGTTTCCTCTGAAAACAAACTAACGGTGGTGAAGGATTTACAAATTGAATTAGATGCCAGTACGAAAGGACGCGTGTAAAACAACAGCTCCAGTCGTGAGTTAAGTCGACATAAGTCGGGTCTGCGATTTCAGTCTCTTTGCGTATCCTTCTTGGAACATTTCCCTATACGTGTTCGATGGAAAGACGAAGATAGAGGGAAGAACAGCATCGCGGAAAGTGAGAAAGCGAGCAAGCTGGTCCAACTGAGAGAAGCTGCTTGTCAACCTGTTAAGCCAAACTAATCCCAAGATTAGATGACTGGGACCGCCCTGTCAAAACTTGTCACCGGGTCAGGGAATTACAGAGTCACTGGTGGCTTTGTAGAGACTAAGGATTCCCCTCCGCATGTCAGCGATTCGTGTTGTATTTCAAACTTAACATTCAAATTCTTCTATATTCGCCTGTTTGTATTTATTTGTTGTTTCTAACAACAGACTAATTTTCTGTTTCTTCAGGCAATTGGCACACATTTAACGAAATTGAAAAGAAGATTAGTTGTGAGCTTCTTCAGGATCCCATGTAGAAATTCCGATCGGGGTTTAGTAGGGCCCTGGCTAGTTTTCCCTATTTATAGTCGGGCGCTAGTCGGGAAAAATGGAGAGGGCCTGACTAGTTCTGTAACGCTGTTTTAGATAGGTTCTAGCTAGAACTTCTTAGCAGGCCCTAATGAGAGTTAGGTAGGGCCCTGTCTAGACCCTTTCTGTTATAATATTTTGGTTATTTACCATATGTGAAGTATCAAAATTCAAATTAATAAAGAATAAAAAATTCTTAAATGTCAAAAGTAAAGTTGGTGTATTTTTTTGGTTGTCCCTTGTTTTGGTTATTAGAGAAGATAATACATAATGTGAAATAAAGTTCTGATAATTACATTTCCCGTGTAATTTGCCCATCCCAGGTGATAGGACACAAGGATCCCTGATATGCGGCGAGTCGGATGAGATCCTCACTAACCCACCTCCCTCTCATATCTCTCACGCTTTGCGGGTACTTCTATGGGAGGGGAAACTCCCGTCTAATTTCCTGTCCTGAATTTCGAACGAGCGTGAATTTGCACCCTCGAGTTCGCACCAACGAGGTCCGCTCGCTCAGAATACTAAGGACAAAATGTAAATGGATACCGGTCGTCGTGAGCCATTTTTGCTTCCCCTCAAAACTTCGTCTTTTCAACACGCTTATATACACTTCTCTATAAAGATGTATTGCAGATAAAAATATTATACATTTTCTACCCTCTAAAATAGAAATCAAACGTCATAAAGATTATAAAACTGTCTTGTGTAATATATATTATACTATACTGCAATGATAAATCTTGTCTTTAAAAAAGTGATGTTGCCATATATCTCGAAAATATCGAACATATTGATGTCGAAATTCTTATTATTTTTTTTTTTTTGGAAATTGTGTGTGAATATGCCAAATTTTACTCTTTAAACTTGAATCAGCGAAAAATCAGTGAAATTTCACTGATTCCCAATCAAATTCCACTGATTCTTAAAGTGACTCGTCTTTTCTCGGTGATTTTAATCAACGGAAAATCTACTGGAAATCAGTGGAAATTCACTAAAATTTTCAGAAGTTTAGTGACAATTACTGAAAATTTCAGTGACTTTTCACTGGCTCGATCTCAATGCATTTTCACTGAATATAAAATCTTGAAAAGGGCGTTACTGAAAATCAGTGAACTTCCAATGATTCAATTTTAGTAAGATATTTATTGAAATTCTAAAATGGTATTAACCCTTTGCACTCCGTGCCATTCTTGACGTTGGCTACCAGCTACTCCGCGCCACTTTGTGGCAGAAACGGACATTTTCAAACTCTCGTATTATTTTGTATAGCTTTGAAACTAAGTAACTTATTATGATGATATTGGACTTATATGAATTGGTTGAAATCGAGAAATGTATATTTGTAAAAAAATCAATATTTTATTTCTTATAATTTTGTACAGTATGATAAGTTTTGAAACACTCCCCAATATGCATTGCAGGCTGATTAGTGCACGTTTGGCAATAATAACAAATAATAAGTTGTTTGACACCTGCCAACAGATGTTTTCCTGTTGGAACAAACTATGCAATCCCGTTTTCTTTGTCCCATATCGGACCGTCGCGAGCACGCGTCTCACGTTTTCGTCTGACACAAAACCCGCTGACATTTCTTGTATATACCTTAGTAATTTTATTATATTTTAATTTGACTTCATGTGCCACTTCAAAAGAGAACTTTAGGGAAACATGCATGTGTCACAAAGTTGCGCTGAAATAACTCAATTCCCCGTAATCACCAATAAACTTTAATGTCCCCTGAGACGGGACATCGGAGTGATAAGCTAGAATTACGATGTCCCATGAGAGGGGACAGCGGAGTGCAAAGGGTTAAAGGATTTGATGACAAGGAAATCTCATTTCAAGGAATTTTATGAAATTTATTGTGATTTTCAGAAATTTTAAGAGAATTTGCTATAGTTATTGAAGTTTTATAGAATCTAAAGAAATAATTACTTTAAATTCTATAAAACTTCAATAACGGGCAAATTCCTTTAAAATTTCTGAAAATCACAATAAATTTCATAAAATTATAATTCATAAATTTATGAAATTTCCTGGGATTTTTAGGAGTTTTAAGGGATTTAATGATATTTCATTGGATTTTATATAATGTTCAAAAATTTAAAAGGATTTTACGAAATTTATTAGGTTTTTCAGAAATTTTAAAGAGACTTCAAGGAATTTTCAGTATTTATAAAGGATTAAACGATATTTTTTGGAATTTTAAGTAATTTTTAGAACTTTTTAGGGATTTCAAGGGATTTTACGAAATATATTGGGATTGCTAGAAGTTTTAAGGTTCATCAGATTTCATGGGATTTTAAATAACTTTAAGGAATTTGACGATATTTTTTTGGATATTAAATAATTTTAAGGACTTTCAAGGGTTTCAAGGGATTATACAAAATTTCATTGGATTTTCAGGAATTTTAAGAAATTTAACGAGATTTCATGGGATTTTGTGTAATTTTTAAAGATTTAACGATATTTTGTGGAACTTTAAGGAAGATCAAGAAATGTCAAGTGGATTTTTCGAAATTGAAAAGAATTTTACTAGATTTCGTAGAATGTTTAAGGAATTTTAAGGAATTTTATGAAATTTATTGACATCATTCCTGAAATTAGACAAGAAATTAAAAGTTTTTACTTTTCAAAAATTAAAAATTCTGAATTATTTTGCATGTCTTTTCGAAATCCCTTAAAACATTTTAAAATCCTTTGATATAAAATTGTGTAGAATCCTCTGAATCTTTTTATCAAAAGAAGTGCAAAATCGAGAAATTAATCGCTAATTAATCTATAATTAATCATAGTTTTTATAATGATACTAAATAGAAAATTAGAAATAATATAGACTTTTTATATAATAATTGGAATTTATACGTATTTTCGAAAAAGAGCATCGTGGCTCAGTTGATAGCTTTTGCTTGCTATATAGGTCTTTATCTGGACCCGATCGAATCCAAATTTCCTGATCTGGGCCCAACCGGGGCCACAGCAAAATCTCTACAAGGGTTGTATAAGTATTTTCGCCAGCGCTTTTCGGCCCGCATTTTTTAATGAGACAGCCGAGGGGAAGAGAGAAAGGCGCTTCTCTTTGCTCTCAGGGACCGCGAGTTCCACAATATCGCAGCTTGTTCCCGCGTGTAGAAATTTTGCTGTGGCCCCTGTCGGGCCCAGATCGGATGATTTCAGATCGGTGATGGAACGCTGAACCAGACCGGGCCCAGATCTGTCTCGATCGGGACAGATCTGGGCCCGATCAGGTTCTGCGTTCCATCACCGATCTGGGCCAGGTTTGGGAATTTCTGCACGGGTTACGTTATAAAAATTCTTGGTAGCGTATCACGGCAACTTCAGGCCATGCTCGAAACGAGCCTTAGATCAAGACTCCAGTGTATATATATATGTTCCTATTTAATTAATTTTAAAAAATCCGTGTAGAAATTTCCAAACCTGGCCCAGATAGGTTATGAAACTCCCGGCCCGATCGGGCCCAGTTTAACCAGATCTGGGCCTGGTCGGGCCGTGTGTTTCATCCCCAGTCTAAAATCCCCCGATCTGGACCCAATCGGGGCCAAATTCCCCAATCTGGGCCCGATCGGGACCACAGCAAAATTTCTACTGGGGAATCTGGAAAAATATCAGGATTTATGACTCTGCACTTATTTTGGTAACGAGAATTGTTTGATTAAGAATGCAATTCTAAGTTTGAAGGATCTCTGCATATTTTCTCAAATAACTTTTTTCACTAATCTTCCCTTTTTCCATCCCATATAAAAATTACTCATCATTGAATTCATGCTTTTCCAATTTTGAGCATAAGGGACCCATGTTTTTCATTCAAGTCACAAAGGCGTAGAAAATAACCAGGAAAAATGAAGGATTCCGACCGTGACAGGACGACATATTCACTGTCCAAGGCACTCTTATGGCGTCGCTCATACGCCATTATGATATTGTTATGAATTTCCTATTAATAATAAATAAACAAGTATAATAGGAGGCCGTCGCGGCGCATTAGGTTCAGGATGCATCTGGCTCGTTTAGCCGGGGTAATTCGGGTCCCCTAAATGGGGTTGATGATTGAGAGGAGCGTGGCTACCGTAGGATTGGTTAAACGCCGGGAAGCTATCGTGCACGATTGGCCGGGGCCAAACAATCAAGGTTACAAATCATCCCTTACATGATAGCTATCTATTGTACGTGACGACACTTTACGAGACGCTTAGCGGTTCACAGAACGCGCTAACCTATACGTTTCGTCGTTAAATCTTTGTCCTCGTCTCTCACTAACTGGTCTCATAAATGGGTGGAGATTCACAAGATTCAACTTTTTGAATCTCGCGCCAATCACCCGGAAACTCATAGCGGCAAATTCAGAACTTTCAAAAAAAAAAAAGATTCAAAAGATTTCATTCTTCGGAGTATTTAGAAGTTTATAGAAAAATGGAATCATTTTTATATTCGAATCCGACTTTTACGAGATTAAAGCATTTTTATGTGTTTTTTATGATTTGGATTTTGATATATGAGTTTGATATCTATCCATTTTTTGGATCACGTCCCTTCTACGGAATTTTGAAAAATCTGGGACAAATAGAAGTAGATTAATAGAAGCAAGTAGCCATAGAAGCTAAAAAAATCTTTTTGGAAACTAAAGGCTGATTAAAATTATATCATTTGATTGGCCCACCCAAGAAAAAAGACTAGACGAGCATGAAATCGAGGAAAGAAAAAGTGATGTTTCCTAACAAAGCTCGATTTTTTCTGTGTAAACACCAGTCTTGTCTACCTTCACTCAAAACGCCCCACTCTTTTCATAATCCGAACTCCCAGGAGAAATTGATCCTAAAGTCCTAAAATTTGCACCACGCCTACAGTTTAGCGAAATAATACCGGTCGTTTAAACGACACAAAGGCGTTTTAAATGCAGTGGGACCTTTTCCGACCACCAAGGATACTGGTAGGTTTAACAGGTGATCAGCGATTTTAAATTTCGAATGCTTGTTCAATTGACGTGGTAGGTATAAGGTATGCAGCTCGGTATGCAGCTTATCATCCCAGTCTTATGTTTCTTTTTCTTAGTCCTTTATATTCAACAAATAGTCAAACCGAAATGGGCGTGCGCAAAAACGCAAATCTTCGACCGCGCCCAATTCGAAAATATAAATGGAGAACTCTGGATTAGAGAAGGAAAATGGGATTAGTGGACCAGGAGATCGAGATGTTTTTCGAAAAACAACTTTGAGTGGGCTTGGGAATCTTAAACTTGACTTTTCCGTTTGACGAGATTACAGTTAACGCCAGATTTGTAACTCCAAATCTTGTTATACACCAGTTGAAAGATCTTTCAGTTTAAAATATTAAAATTGTACCAGCAAAGGTCATGTTTGAAGAAAATGTAATATTAGAGAAAATATTAGTTTTTTTAAATTTGATCTCACTTGTTTTTGTCTAATGTTCACGTTTTGTGACCCTTTGAACCCGAAAAACAGGTTTTTAGTATGTAGCACGATAACTTTCGAAAGAATTGATAGATTGGATTGGCCTTATTCTCTTTTGGTGTCCTAAACTGAAGGTCAAGTTCATTAGTAGCCATTTTGAACAAAAATTCAAAAAGTTAGAGCCTTTTCAACATTTTTGAGATCACTTTTTTTGAAGGAAACAAAATTATCAGCCTTTAGAAGATTAACAAAAACAGGTGTTAATGAAAATTTAAAGCCAAACATTCCGACCAGAAATTGTCGCAATTTGCCCTATTTACAAGAGTTTTTAGTAATTTCAGTAAATTTCAAGAGGTTTAACAAATTTTAAAGAATAATAAAACATTTTTTATTGCCAAATTACTTCAAAATTTTAAAACATTTTTGAATGTTTTGAAATTCGTTAAAATCACTTGAAATCGTTAGAAACCCTTTGGCATGTTTTAATAACTGAAATTTCTTGAAAATTCTTTAATTTTTTCATCTTCTTTTAAAATCCATTGATATTTTTTAATTTCATTAAAAATCGCTTACAATATGTGCAAATATTATTAAATAATTGAAAGTTCTGAAAATATTATATGATCTTTTTTCAGAATTCCTTAAAAACTTTTTAAAATCACTTGAAATCTCTCGAAATCGCTTTAAACTTCCTATAAATAAACCACATAAAATCTCTTAAAATCCTTTAAGAAATCTTGATATCTTTGAAATCTTGTAAAATTTTGTAAAATCTTGTAAAATCTTTGAAATCTTGTAAAGATTTGAAATGACAAGTTCAAACAGATTTCAAATCTTGTGAAAATTCTTGAAAGTTCTTAAATTCTTGGAAGTTCTTTTACAATCCTTTAAAAATTTTCAATATCATTTAAAATCCTTTGGGAAAATTAACAAAATATATAAATTAATTAAAAATCTTGGAACTCCCCTGTCTTCTGTAAACATTCTTTAAAATAACTTGAAATCTATTTACATCGCTTTAAATTCTCCTGAAATCTTTTAGGAAATCTTGATATCTTTGAAATTTAGGAAAATATCCTAAAATCCTTTTAAATTCCCTAGAATCACTTAAAATTTCTTGAAACCCTCTTAAATTCCTTAAAATTACTTGAAATCTCTTAAAATTCACTAAAATCTCTTAAAGTCCTATATGATATCTTATAATGTTTTAAATCTTGTGAAAGCTCTGGAAAATCCTTACATTCTTTTGAAATCCATTTAAATTCCCTAAAATCACTTAAAATTTCTTAAAATCTCCTTAAATTCATTAAAATCACTTGAAATCTTTTAAAAATCCCTTCAAATACTTAAAAAAAAATTTAATACTCTAAAATCTTGAAAATCTCGTGAAATATTTTCTATTTTGAAATTCTTTACAAATTTTTTAAAATCACTTATTGTTTCTATACAATTAATACCTCTTCTTTATAATAGGTCTTTTGTTTTCAGAAAATTAAATAGTTTAATAATCAAATATTGTGAATAATGAATCCGCAGAAGAGTTTTTGAGGTATTGACCAGTTTTTTCAAGGTGGGGTATTTACTAGGGCCTTTTTTGGGTAAACTGACAAGGCCCTAGCCAGTTTGCCTTAATTACGGCAATATTCTGCCAAAGCGTTACAAGTCTTGTATCATCAAAATTTCTGCACGGGAACTGCAAGAAGAAACTATTTTATACCCAGGAGAGTTAACGAAATGAAACATGAATGTTCATTCAGTTAGAAAAAATATTTACTTTACAGTGAAAGTGATTATATGATTTATGATTATTCCAATCAATTATTCGTTATCATAAAAAGAATATTGAAAGAAGTATCTTGAAAGAAGTATTTCCAACAGAAATTCAAAGCAATTTGATTGTTTTGAAACAGCGCCAAATTTAAACTCGATTTACAGCTCCTCTATTATTATCGCAACAATGCAACCAGAATTAGCGAAGCAAAAAAACTGTTCGCACTATAAATTCTGATCAGATGCTCGAGCATCTGCAGTATGTTCTTCATAGTCATGTACCATTTATTGTCCCACGAACGAACAATAAGATCCATGCTCTTTATAGTGTCAGAATCATCCATTTCGAGCAAATAAAACTGCTTTCGCCTCCTACATACCGCAGTCACACGGTAGCATCAAAAACCAATTTATATCATATCCATCCGCACTAGCGAAAGTGACACTATACCTCATATTCAAAGACCTCAAAATGCATGTAGTCCCTTCAAAATCTAAATCGGCATTCGTCGGATCTCGCCGACAGTGAAAAAATGTTTCCACCCTCAAAAATAGATTTCCCATGCGTGTGCCGCGTTAAGACTCAATCGATTTGTGCCGGCTTATTAAGCATCTTGAATATAAAACATAGGAGAGCCGCTTTGAGTGCAGGTGTCATCACAGCGAGGCGGCATGCCGTCTCAAACGTCCTAAACGTGGTTCGATTCGACGTTAAATAGGTTCAAAATATCTGTCATCGAACACACACAAAAGCAGAAAAGTCGAGTGGAGCATCGGGAGTCGCTTATAACCTCAGAGTTCCAGTCTATAAAGAGCAGAGGGGAGCCACTCGAGCGTGAAACGCCAAACTAAACGTCCCTTTGGTGCCCAAATATTAAGGCTTCTGTGTACGTACATTAGTGTATAATAACACAAATACACCTACGAATCGCTGCATTCACATGCGCATTCATATGATTCATAGACACTTTCTAATACATTGATAAATTTATGTACATTCATCTATATGACTTCTAAAGAGAAGATGTATATAATATACCTTCTGAAACGAGAATATTATCCCGATTAATCTTCTCTTTGAGAATTTATGAGCAATGCCATTAAAAAACAATATAAAATTTGCTTATACAAATATTTTGCTACGATTCAAAATTCTTCCCTCTTTTGGGAATTCTCTGATAATTGGCTTCTTTTAATCTATATCTATATGGGCACCCGTGTACACTGTTGGAAATATCTTGAAAATTCAACAATTTTTCATTTACTGTGATTGAAAATTCAATTACTTCTGATTAAAAATTCAACTATTTTGTTGAAAATTCAACAATTTTGTTGAAAATTCAACTATTTTTAATTGAATATTCAACTATTTTGTTGAAAATTCAACTATTTGTTATTTAAAATTCATTCAGCTACGGTAATTGTATAAAACTTCAACTAAAGTAATTGAAGTTTTTTTTAACAGTGTAGAAATTTCCAAACCTGGCCCAGATCGATGATGAAACGCCCGGCCCGATCGGGCCAGGTCTCGGCCTGGTCGGGCTGTGTGTTTCATCGCCGGTCTGAAATCCCCCGATCTAGGCCCGATCGGGGCCAGATTCCCCAATCTAGGCCCGATCGGGGCCACAGCAAAATTTCTACTCGGGCATATCCACGAAAAGTGTCATTTTTCTCTCATCGTTGTATTTTAGGCAAATCTAAACTTAAAATACAAGTTAAACCGCACAAAAATTTACAGAAAAACTCCCTGAAATAGAAACAAAAGCTTACAGTCATTACAGAAACCCTCATAAAAAGATATAACATATAATCGGTGAATAAAATCACAAAAATACCTGTGTAATATTTGTCACACCCGGCCCGATCGGGCCCCGATCCGGCCAGGTCTGGGCAGTGTGTTTCATCCCCGGTCTGAAATCCCCCGATCGGGGCCAGATACCCCAATCTGGGCCCAAACGGGGCCACAGAAAAATTTCTACTCGGAATATGATTAATTTAATTAAATTGATGGACTTATTTATTTCAATATTTTGTGCAAACTGCGCGCATGCGCAAAGTTATTCACCACCCTAAAAAATGACTTTCTATATGTATGTAGAATGTAGGAAAAAAGTTTGAAAAGTGTGCCTTAATATTGACTTTGTAACTTTTTTTTGAGAGAAAATGATACTTTTCGTGGATATGCCCATATATTCTCATCAGAGTTAATTGAAAGTTTGATAAGAAAGGAATTCAAATCATGTCATGTCAAATTCATATGTGATTCTAATATAGTGATAATATATCCTGGAGAATATATCACGATTGAAAAATTATTCAAAATTTGAGAAATCTATTCATCCATATGAACATTTGTGTACACAGAAGCAGAATAGAGGCAACATGGATTCGAGCGTGCAAAAAGGGCATAATGGACCCCGCAGTTAGATAGGTGTACATAATGAGGTTACCGGGTGGTGGAGGGGGAAGCTAGATCCCATCCCTGAATGCATCTGCCCCATTATACTACCCTGGGGTACTCCCGAGACCATTAATCCTCGCTAAACGACAGCCATTTTGTACCTAAACTGGATTGCCAACTCTCTAACTGGTTTCGAGGAGGCTTAATAGACTACTCGAGAGCCTATTATATATAGCGTGTATATATATACTCGCACTTACGGTGTAGTCAAGAGTGTCATTCCCCCATAGACCTATGGAATGAGGAGTCGAGAAATATCAAAAAATATGACTGCGATGGTCTTTTCGGCACACCTGCTCGCGAGGTATTCACGCGCTTGCTTTTAAAACTACTTAAGTCACCGAGGAACGTGCGCTCTTTTATCTTGGGCTTTTATTTTCTCTTGTTGTGAGCGACAACGGTCCATCAGTGACGTATTGAGGCTCGACCAAGGTTTCATTTCATGCAAAGACCGAAAACTGGGACGTCATTCTGGCTTTTTGTTGTTGGGAGTTACAACTGATTTTATAATTGAGGATGTTTGCTGGATGGAAGAGCATCACCTGGTCTTGGCCTTGTTTCCTTTTCAAATTCCTTTTTCTTGGATTTTTAAATGAAGCTCATTTTTTGATTAGTTGTCTATATATTTTACTTATTAGACTTTATGATTACGTACTTTATGATTAGATACTTCATAATTATATACTTTATGATTACATATATCAATAGTTTTACAAAAATTTGAGCAGACTTCTCTGATGATCATCACCCAACAATTTAGAAATGAAATAGTATTTCTATATTTTATCTTACATGTATAATAATAATCAATCGTGCGATTTCTAACGATTTCATTTTGAATGCTTACATTGAGAAAGAGATACCCTGCGGTTTTCTTTTGGTCAATTCTAATGAGATTTAGGTAAGCGGATTGACATGGTACTGAAATTCAAAGCATGTTCTTCTTTCGTTTGCCCCACGGGACCTGCTGTCATTTTCTTTGATACCGACAGCTTTTCCATCGGATTAGTTTAATCCTAAAATATATTACTGTATTTCTTTCGGAATTTTCAGCAAGTCTACCTTGACAATTAAACAATAGGATTTGTTTGTAATTTAATTAATTGAAAACGTTTTCATTATTCTCGCATCATATTTGGAAGCTTATATCACATTATAGAAAAATCCACGATAATTATTATATTCATTTGAAGGCAGTAGAAGTAGTATTTTTCACAGAAAATTTGCCTTATCGATCATCAATTCGGTTTAGATGTAAAAATTAAGGTAATTACCATACAAGAGCAATTTATATATTAATAAATATTTTTTCCTAACACTAAAGGCCATTTACCTCTGTGTTTGAAACGAAGGTAAATGGCATAGTTTTAGGAAATAATATTTCATTATTGCAAACGTAAAGTTGGGGAAACTAAATTTGCTTTTATCATAATTACCCTTAAGAAGTTTAATTTAAATTTACTGCTTCCACTATAGATATATAGACGAATACAATAATTTAATTAATAATATAACTCTATTTACACTCGAAGCAAACTGGAAGTTTTACAAGACACAGAAAAAAAGGTCTAGTTTTTATTACAGTTTGTCCGTTTCCGTTTTTAGACTTAACGCTAGATTTAGGCCCCTCTTAGTCTTGTTTAAGATTTAAGATGGTCTTAATTTAGCGTTGAGTCTAAAAACAGACTTAAATTGTAACAAGACCATTTTTCTAATTGTAGACCATTTTTTTCTTAAAATGATTTCACACTAAAACGTAATTGTTATATATTGAATATGTATGTAAATGTAACTGTCATTTACAACGTTTATAAACGAAAATACAAAAGTAAATTCCATCATCTACAAATAAAAATAAAAATAATTGACCAAAAGTTTATATTTTCGTTTATGAATGTTCAAAATGATATTAAAACCCGTGTAGAAATTTCCAAACCTGGCCCAGATCGGTGATGAAACGCCCGGCCCGATCGGGCCCCGATCCGGCCAGGTTTGGGCCTGGTCGGGACGTGTGTTTCATCCCCGGTCTGAAATCCCCCGATCTGGACCAGATTCCCCGATCGGAGCCACAGCAAAATTTCTACTCGGGAAGCATTAATCAGTCAATAATTTCAAAAAAATCAATCATAATTGAAAACAAACTAGACCTTTTCGTTTATAAATGTTGCAAACAGCAGTTACATGTATTTAAAGATATTTCTCATGAAGAATAAATTGGATAAATGTTTTTTATATTTTAAAATTAGAGCACAACTATATCCACTCTTTTCATAAAGTTATCCTTTAATTTTTAAAAATAAGAAACATTTATCCGGTCTATTCTTCAAGATAATCTCTCAACATATTTATTGAATATTTAACAATCCCATTTACCCGTATAGAAATTTCCAAACCTGGCCCAGACCGGTGATGAAACGCCCGGCCCGATCGGGCCCCGATTTGCCCGACCAGGCCCTGGTCTGGGCCTGGTCAGGCCGTGTGTTTCATCCCCGATCTGAAAACCCTTGATCTGGACCCGATCGGGGCCAGATTCCCCAATCTGGGCCCTATCGGGGCCACAGCAAAATTTCTACTCGGGTAAGTATAAAATCAGTCATCTCGCTAGTTTTCCCTTTTTTTAGTCGGGCTCTGATGGGGAAAACTAGTCGGGACCCCAGAAAGATCGTAAAGCTTTTGTCAGTTAGGCCCCCGACTAGATGTTCTAGCAGTAGGGGCATTGTGGGAATCGCCCTTCCACAGCCCTATCAAAGAAAGGGCCCTGCTGTGGCCCTAATCAGGTCCCCGCGATATATATTTTTAATTATAAATGTATATAGTTATGCATTTGGGACGATTTGAAGTAGAAATGCTCAAAATTTCTCCTTATATCATCCCAAATACATCGCTAGAAATAAAAAAAATTATATTTGTTTATATTGAACTTTATTTTAATTCATAAATATTAAAAAATATCGTTATGACATATATAACTTCATCTAAAAAAGTTGAATAACAATAACAAGAAGCAACTTTAACATACTAAACAAATTAAAACTGCGTAGATCATTAATTGATGTGTAAGAAATTTCCCACTAGCGCCAGACAGGGCCCTGATTAGTTTTTTCTAGACTAGAACTTCTAGTCCTGGCCATGCTAGAACCCTACTTTAAATGGGGAAAGATAGGGAAATTTCTACCCGGGATTGATTAAAGTAAACTGAGGTCATAAGAAATAAAAATAATAATAATTTATAAGAAATCTAAACCTAACAAAAATAATGATCACTCTCTAAAAAAACCTCGCGAGTGTAAAACACAGATGCAATTTGTTCCTAAACGTCTTCTTTCTCCCGATATCAAGACTCTCTCACGGGGTCTTGACACTTCGATCGGCAATTTCTCACGAGAAGCCAGGAGGTCGAGGTTCGGATATTAATAACCAGCTTCATCCATCTAGTTCTAGCCAAGCGTACACTACTTGGGAGCCATCAATCCGAGAGGACAACTAACTCGGGTCCAATAACCAGAATTGCCAATCAATTCGCGCATTGCGCGCCCGGGAATTAGACAATTAGGAGTCGTCACGTTCTATCCATCCCTCTCCGGTTGCCGTGTCAACCCCTACCACCATTCACCAGGTTCCCTGCCACCTCACTCGAACAGCGCTCAAGTCGCACGAAGGGGAAGTTAGCCTACGGATGTTTCAATTTCCCGCGCGTCCGATTGGTCGACATACATCAACCGACACGCCCCTCGCCACAGCACCCGACAGTCGCGCAAACGTGTTCGTATTGGTCCGCTTTCAGCGCTTACTGGATCTCCGGCTTTTGCGGGGGCGGTGCAGCAGCCGCAGCATCAGCATCAGCAACACCGATGCTCGGGCTTTTCGCTCCCGGAGCAGGGACCTGGTAATCAGTGCCGTTTCCGCGGCAGTAGCGGCTACCACGCGATTTCACAAAACTTCATACATTTTTTGCGGGTTTCGAGCCTTTCTGTCCCGTTCCGATCGTTTGCCGGTTTGCGTCATGATACAGTTCCTCAAGTGATCCTCTAAACCCAAGGATTAGAAGTGACAATGCTCCCTGGAAAAAAATCGGATGGACAGACCCCCAATTAAAAAATACCCAGTGCGGAATTAAATAAAATGCGGGAAAAGTTGCATCAACTCTCCCCAAGGTAGCCCTAAAGCTTCTGTCCGCAGGACGGACCACAATAAGTGCTACGACAGTGATTGTGCAACTTAAAGTGAAGGAGTGATCCAAATCTAGCGAAATTCATCAAGAACTTAGTCATTAATATTGTCATGTGACCCTAAGGATGTTCCTAGGTGAACCCATTCTGGAAGAGCCCAGAGGCTATTACGAGTCTTGATCCTGTAAGTGCTTCTGGGAGGTGTCAATGACGTCCTTTTGCGAGAGTAAACCGGCATGAGCAGTGGTGAAGGAACGGTTATGCAGGAGGCTGGTGCCTTTGAGGACGTAGACATGGCTACCGCAACATCAGCATCCTCCAACCTAAAACCCCGCAGCGGGAAGATAAGTTTCAGCGTAGATTCACTGCTGAGTGGCACGAAGAAGTCGCCGTCGGCAACCTTCGGCCGGAGGGATTCCGAGTCGGAAAGGCTGGAGGCGGACAAGAATTTTGAAATGGAAGCGAGATATCGAGAACTTTTGATGGAGCAACAACGTCTCCAGAGTAGAGAACTCCTCGCGAGGTTAAGCCCTCATGGCTTGTCCCCCTTCGGCCACCATCAACGGACACCCCTCCCTGAACACCGTCAAGATATGTTGACAGTTAAGGATTTTTCGAGAACTAATCATGATAAGTCCTCATCACCTATCAGAATAGAACTGGAGCAGCGAGACCAGGACGACGGAAGTGGTTGTGTTTCGCCTAATAGACTTAATGAGCTTAGCCGAGAGCGTCAGGATGAGGACAGGGTTTTGAATCGGTCTGTGTCGCCCATGCGGCGAGAGTTTGACGACAGAAGTGATTCGGATGCTAATAGGTCCCTGGAGGGTGATAGGACAACTGACCAACTTGATGAGGAGCAGGAAATAAGGAGCGTGGGCCAGTCCGAGGACCTCAATGTGATGGACTCGGACTGTGAACTTGAGAGGGACCTAGAGTTGGGGAACCAGGAGAAGGAGAAATCAAGCCCGGTAGTTCCCCAACCTATACACCCTGGGGTGCAAAGGTCCTCAGGACCTTACCTTGGGGCCCCAGGGGGTCCGGGATGGAATCCTGCGGGATTTCCGCATTCCCTTGCCGGGTTCGCGTGGCTTCCCCCTCCCCCACATCCGCATAATCATCATGGACACCTATACACACCTCATGGAGGACCTACTAGTCCAAATGGTGAGCTATGCGTCCTTTGTCTCTTATCTTTTGCTTTTTAAACTAGGGTTGAATTAACTCAATCACGAGAACTGGTGAATCAAGTAGGATTGATATAGTTTCGTATCCTCTATTGTGTGAAAGGTAGAGAAAATTATCTAAATCAATTTTCAATAGAAAGGGACAAATCACAAATTAGGTCAACTTGTTTTGCCTGCCAGCAACTAAATATTGTTTATTAGTCCCATTTCTTCTTGTTCAATATTTATTCGAAAGTTTCTAGTTCGTCTTTGATCCTTTCATTTTAAAATAAACTTCGGTATTATGATTGGTTAAATCACCTCATTCGACAGAATCAATTGTGATTGATATTTATTGTGTGTCAGGAAGTTGAAACGGTGAAGGTTAATTTTGAAAAGGTATATGAGAAAATAAAAGGGATCTCGTAGAATATTTGTGCTAATCTTATTCATTTCTTTTTTCTTTCTAATCTCAGGTTATTAGTTGAAACATTTGATTTATGAGAAGCGGTTTAATCAATTATAGTTGACATTTATATTGACTATCAGAAAGGTCAAGTGATGTGTGCCTAATTTGAAAGGGATATGGGATACAGCAAGAGATGTTTAATCACAAATAATTGATCGGATTCTTATTTGTTCTCGTTTCTTTAAACATCAACTGATGTATCGCTGTTCTTGTTTATTGAATACAAACTTATCAGATTTTTATCTGTTTCTGTTTGAACTTAACATTTTAATTAAGGAACAGCTTCTCAAATCCAAAGAAAAAAAACGCTGATTCAAGTTTGCGTCATCCTATAACATCCGTATAATTGCATCCATATTGTATGCTGAACGAAAAATAAAGTTTATCAAGACAATAATAGTACTATAAAACGCTTGAGATGAGCTGAAAGGATAGCTCAAGTAAAAATAAACATGTTTTTGTGTCATCTAATCGGTTTATATCTAATTTAGTCATATCTAAATCCAGATATATGTATAATAAACATGTTATATCAGTTTATCACCATATATTAACTTACTCGACTACATGATTCCTTATCTCGATAAAACTGATAACTAATGACCGATTACAATAATTGTTATCTTATTTAAAAATATACGCATGTAAAAAGATTATATGATTATATAAGATTATAACCAATTAATTCTACAGTCAACTTTTGTATAATCAGCCAATTTATTACTTTATTTACCTATATAATAATATTTACGGATATTTTTTTATTGAAAGAGTAAGCGGTAAACTATTTTCTTCTCTTTATTTATAATTAGAATAAGTTATGGCACAAAGGAGAGCAGCACTTAAGTGCCGTCATTTACGGCTCAGTGGAAAACAGTGTCACTCTCAACAAATCTATATGACACAAAGATTTATTGATTGTACAATGTAAGCAATTCAGTTGATCATCAGCTAAGAAATGCACTCAATAAGAGTAAGACACATGGGCAAATGGTAGCATTTATCTTATTTAAATCTATTTTTATCTAATTAACTGGTACAGTTGTAGATTGTATATACATGACTTCTCTTCCGGAAGGTTAATTAAATTAGCTGAAACTTAATTCTGAAATGTTTTGCTTTTAGCATATTCAGACGCTTGACCAATTAATTAAAATTACGATCCTAAACGAGATCCTATTTTGATCTTTTAGGGTCGTGGACCATTGTTACTCGACAAATCTCTTCCACGCCGAAAAACGTCACATTATCTTGGTGACAGAAAGATGAAAGAATGGCGTCAACAAAAGAATAACGACCTTTTTTTAGGGAGCGTCCGACATGATTTAAAATGTACTGCTGGCCAGACATATGCATAACGTTCGTTTTCTTGATATTTATGTTACCAACGCTGTGGAATTTGATTCTTTTACATTTTAGAATCCTTGGGATTTAATGGACGATGTTTTACATCAAGTGTTTCACATAAAATGCTTCACATAAAATGTTTTCATAAAATGTTGCACTGGTTGCACATAAAATGTAGTATACATAAAATGGTGTTCATAAAATAATTTGCGAACATTAACAGTTGCAAATAATTCAGAAGCTGAGTTGCAAATAATTCAGAAGCTGAATTGCATGTTCTTGGTATTAGTTTTCAGGTACAGTTATATACTAAGTTCTTTTTTTTTCAATAACACTGATATAGTTAATGGCCAGTAGTAAAATTAGTCTTGTCAACAAACTAGATAAATTTACAACCGGGTGATCAATCAATGAGAAAAGCGTGGTAGCTCCTAATTATTTTAATCTAGCATCACACAAATCTACAAATTATTCACTTATTTTCAAATAATAAACGTATAATGTTCGCGAGGGTTTAATGGACTTTTACGAACAATGTCATTGGTCACGCAAACAGAGAAGATGCTATCGCATTTCCAGATTAGATTTCTTCAATCATAATTACGGGCAGTACATCGAATTTGTTCCGTATTAGCCATCAAGTCTCGCTGACTTTTCTATACTTCATTCCTAGACAAACGTTCGAGTCACGCGCGCGGGTAGCCATGTTTGCACTAAGCGAGGCATCTGACCAGTCAGACTCGTTTCGAAGAAGTCCTAACGAGTGGCACTTGTGGCACCTGCAGACACGAAAATAAGGACATTGTCGCTACGCACTTACCTCTACTCAACCGAGATATGCGTTTCTATTCGTCGAATCTCAAAACATTTATCTAACATCCTATTATCGTTCAAGAACCAATCACGAGTCGGTGTTTAGCTTTTTACACGAGTGTGAAACCGATATGAAGTGTCGAGTCGGTGTTGGGTACAAAATATATGTGTAAATGAATTGCTATATATATATATATATGTATAGCTATATCTGTAGCTATAATTATAGCTATAGTTATACATTATAACTAATAGTTATAGCTATACATTAATATTATACATTAACACATTAATGCCAGGGGTTCTTTGAAATAAACATTAACTACTATCTTTTATACATGAAAATTGCAGCATCTTCGGAAAATTGGAATATCATTTCAGTATGATTTCAATCGTTTTTTATTCCTGTATAAAACGGGGATAATAAAGTTCTACTTTTTACTTCCTGATGAAAAATATGTATAATTTTTTATTATTTACTTATGACGTCACTGTTTTATCTCTGCAAGGAAAAAAAGTTTAGTTCTTGTTACACCTTAATTTAAGTTTGTTTTAGACCTGATGCTAGATTTAAGCCCATCTTTAGTCTTAAAACTAGAGTTAAGTCTAAAGATAGACTTAAATTAAGATGTAGCAAAAAGAAGCTGTACAAAAACTAGACTCTCTTCATAAACATGAAAAACGGCTGAAATCATGCATGCATTATAAAAAATAACTTAATTTTCGTTCTTTTTGAAAGTTAAATGGTTTAAAGGGGATAAAAATGTATTTACTCTATCCATATGCATGCTATTCTACTTTGTAAATTATCCAGTTAATGCATCATAACTTTCACATTGCTTATCCCAGTCTAATATGTCCCCTTTGTCTCACGATTCTTTACATTGATTAGTCCACTAAAATTATAATAGAATGTATATCAAAGTACAAAATCGACATGCACTTCCCACAGTGAATGAATAAGCAACAACAGTTTTGATATTATACAAAATGTTTCGATAGTCTCTACAAACTGATTAATTCATCATTCATGTGTTTATTCTGTCATTAATCGAATTATCAAAATATGTACAGTCATAATTTTAACCCAAAACATGTGTTCTTAAAATCATGAAACATTCTTCTGACACTCTTTCCTTAATAATTAATTGAGCTTTCAAATCAGATAAAAGTAAAATTCTTTCCCACACTACAACAAACATATGTAACTAATTTTTTTTAGCTGTTTGTTCTTAATGTCGTATTTTTGATATAATAGTTTTCAACGTAATTAATTATCGTCAATCATTTGAACCACTCTGCTTCTTAATCCATGCAAAAAATTAAATCCTCGGATTCGCCGTGCAGCTAATTAAAGCCTCCGACCTAATTTTCATGAAGTCAACACCTAATTTTTCGTACTGTCCTTAATTACATTTGGTACATTACTCAAAACCAGGTGTCTTAGCAACTCGGCGATCGTTAACTGGAGCACAACTCATTTCCAATATAAAGGGTGCCGTGCGCATTTTTGGTCGCGCGAAGAGACAATCCTGAGGCGTAAACATTCGCATTAAAATTCACGCCCCGACGACCGTCGTCTTCAGCGAAACGAAATCGACGCACCTTAACTGGTAACGCGTTTGCTCGCATGAGTGGAATTCGTTAATGCACCACACCGTCCACCAGTTCACGATGCACATCAGGAACATGCATGCTGTGAACGCACTTCGTGCCGACTTTCTTGCCCAAACCCAACACGAATTACGTCGCAAATAAAAGTCAAATTACACGCGTTTTGCACCCTGTAACTTTACCGATGAAAAAATCCTTGATACCAAATATCGCGAATACTGGGAGCGATCGAGAGCCGATAATCCGAGGCTCTTGCTCGCAAACTACACGTGTATTTAATTCACCTTTAATGCGAACGAGTCTGCTTAATTAGTACTAATGATTCGCTCGGCACCCATGAGTGGTGCGGCGTTCGTGAGTCCGTCGGGAATTAGATATGTAAGTGTAAAGATACGATCACTCGATAAACTAATTCTATCATATTTCACGAAAACGAATGTATGGCTGAATTTTCATTCACGTCGTGTGAAGTTTTATGTAATTACCGTTATTGCATTTTCAATAAGTTATGTTTGAAAGCGTTTAATAGGACTTGGGATTAAATACTCGAAACGCTGTTGTACAGGGAGAGAAACGAGGAGAGAAAGCTGTGATTGGGCCAACCATATATATTGAAAAATATGGGGCAACCATAGTTATGGTTGCTGCAGCCATAGTTTGGTCAGCGCAACCATTCAATTGCTTAGCTTAACTATTTTTTTGGTTGCGCTGACCAAACTATGGTTGCACCAACCATAGATATGGTTGCCCCATATTATATCATTTTTTATTGGGAAAAATGTTATCAAAATTCTGGTTGAATGTGCACGGAAAAAACTGTTATGGATGTGACAACCACAGAAATAGTTAAATATGGTACAACTACAGTTTATGGTTTACGCAACCACAATTGTGGCTGCCACAACCATATCTATTATGTGGCAACAATCAAAGCTATGTGGCAATTATTATTAAATAGTTGCCACAACTATTTCATAATAGGTGCCACAGCTGTGGTTGTTGTCACTATTTGTTGTTGTGTCAACTTCAATCGTAGTTGTGCCAACCGCAAATTATTAGTTATACCATATTTTACTATTTCTGTGGTTGTCACAACTATAGAGTTTTTTCAGTGTGCCGTTGTACTATTTTTTTCTGCTCTCTCAATCTGAATTAGTAAGAAATTACTAATGAATTAGTGCCGATTCGTTTACTATTTCACTTTAGTAAGCATTTTTACTATCAATTAATTAAAACGAGAGAGTTAAAGAAACCAGAATTTTTGATATTTTGATTATAATTTCTATTAGTGTAAACAATTAGTATATGCTTTTTAAGTTCATCAGTAAAAGGGCAAATGTAAACAAAATTCTAGTTAATTTACCAGACATTTTTTTATACTAGCAAACTAACACGTGCAGTACGCTTGCGATTTTTTTCTTTAACTTCTTATAACTTCAAGCGAATCATTTTTTTTATAGAGAAGAATTTCAAGAGGTTTATAGAAATTTTAAGATATTTTGACGATTTTAAAGTTATTTTTACGGAATTCCAAGGATTTTAAAGATTTTTCAAAGATTTCCTAGAATTTTAAGGGATTTCAGGATTTCAAGCCAAGCACTTTTTTTATAGAGAGGAATTTCAAGAGGTTTATAGAAATTTTAAGAGGTTTTGATGATTTTAAAGTGATTTTTACGGAATTCAAAGGATTTTTAGGATTTTTAAAAGATTTCGTAGAATTTTAAAGGATTTTAGGATGTTTCGTGAAATTTTGAAAGAATTTAAGAGATTTTTAAAAGATTTTGTGAAATTTTAAATCATTTTATGGAATTTGATAAGGTTTTAATAATTGTAATGGATATTAGAGAATATAAAGTGTTTTTAAACATTATCGTAAAATTTTAAGAAATTTTAAGAGATTTTCACGAACTTAAACGAATTTCAAGAGATTTTTATGACTTTTAAAATATTTTATGGAATTTGAAAAATTCTAAAGTTTGTTGAAGAATTTTATTGACGGATTTCTAAAAATTGTTATGAGTTTTAAAAAATTTCGTAGAATTTAAAAGGATTTTGAAGGTTTTCGTCCAATTTTAAAACATTTCAAAAAATTTTTCTATCTAATTTTTAAAAGGTTTTGTAAAATTTTTAAGTGTTTCATGGAATTTTATTAGATTTTTAATAATTTGAAGAGATATCAAGAGATTTTTCTGATTACTAAAGGATTTTGTATAGTTTTTAAGGATTTCATGGAATTAAAGGAGAATTCTAATTATTTTAAGGTGTTTTAAAATTTAAGAAATTTAAACGGGCTTTTAAGAATTTTTAGGGACTTTCAGGTAAAGGGGTTGTTCTCGTCCCTTTTACCAGGGATGAATAAAAAATACTTTGTTATTTTGTTTAATTATACTACAAAAATGTGCAAAAGAATCGCCAAAAATCAATTTTTCAAAATCCTGACTTATTTAAGTTTAAATTAGCGCAATTTGATTTCCATTTGAGAAAGTTATGTTATATATTGTTATATATATTATGAAAGAAGTACAAGAAAGCGTAATCACCCTTGCATATTTACAATACCAAGAATCTAGATATATATGCGCATTTATATGGACCATTCAGTGCGTAAGAAATACAAACGGTTTATGTCGAATGTCTCCTGATAACAGGGAAAACGATTCATTGATTATTTTGTGATACGTCTCTCCTGTAATATATTATATGCTCCTAGATTCACTATCTTGGAAATCACCCATTCACGCATTGCGGCCAATTCAAATCGAGATTTAACGTTAGTCATTTGAATATTCTGTGATTTCTATACAGTATATACAATGTTGAAACAGAAAATATTGTGTAGGAATTGAAGTTAAATAAATCCTACCTGTGTAAAGTGCGATCTAATCTCACATAAACATTAGATTAAACGTGTGTTTTTCATTGTATATGGAGCTTAGAAATTAACTTTATAAATATTCATTAACTGGATGTATCAATTTCAATTTAATGTAGACATTTGTAGTAGAGAAATTTAACATAGATAAAACGGTAATTTCAAGATTGATTTTGTTATTGATCGATGAAACAAAATATTGTTGTGCTCACAATATATTTAAGAAACAAGATTAACGTCTAAAATACAAATTTCATTTTATAATGAAATAGCAGAAAATTGTGTCAAACTTTCTTCTTATAATTCAGTTTCAATTTCGGTATTGATTATATAAAATTAATTTTTACTCTTATCTGCAGCCTAATTACCAAAACTGAGATTTTATTTCGGAATTCCTTAATTAACAATCCTCATGACTTAGATACTCTTATCCTGACCTTTTTCTCAAAAAGTGTCATACACATATTCCTAAATTGATTACTCACGATTTCGTTTATCTGTAGATTACACTAATTTGTTTAGATTAAGTGTGTCATTTATGCGTACGTGACTAACATTACTCAGTCTCAAACAAGAAATTACACATCAAAAACCAAATACATTTTCAAGTCTTTAGAGAACGTATAATAAATTCTTCTGTATAAATCCTTCCTTTTCTAACTTTTTACCTCATTGATCAATTTTCATTATGTGATACATTTAAAAATTATGCTCGAGAAGGTAAAAAAGTTCCTAATGACAAGAAAATCGACTTTCTGAAAACATTTGACGTCAATTGACTGGTCAATCGATCAGAAAGTTTTTGGCCTCACGACGTGACTGCATACCCTCGAGAATGGCTACCTAATTGGACAATTAGGGTGAGTGAACCAGTGAATGAACACATTGATACAGAATTGAAGGACGAATTCCTTTAGTCGACCTACTACACCTTTTTTGACTTATAGGTTGTTCCTTAAAAATGTTTAACTCTCCTGTATAAGACATCGTCTAACTATAAAACACCTTCACTTGATTTACATTTAAAAGAAAACCAGCTACTCCGCTCGTAATTAACTTCACTAATCATGTGAAATAATTAGAATAAGAAATTTAATTATCACTAATGATCTCTAATTATCTTAGTTTCCAAAATTAACAACTCTGGGAAAACTTTTTATTAGATTCTTGAACAGTAGGCGCTCTAGAATGAAGATGTAAATTTTCCACTAGACACTTATGACTTTGATAAATCCTCACCTTCAGTCGGAATATTTACCGTAATTTAATTACTTTTGAGTAATATTTCCCAGATTATGTGTGTGGGGTTTTTGAGAACATTTTTTTTAGGAAACAAAACCACAATTAAACATCAATACAACTGTATACGTAGTTAATTTTGAAAACAATCTAACAACTATTATTTTTTATAAAGAAAAACACATTTTGTACTTATTTAATTTATAAAATATAAGGAAACATTTTTTATAAATACTAGCAAACCAAGAGATGCACTGCTCGCGCATTGTTTCATTTTTCCTTATACAATTTCATTCAAAGTCATTCCAAATCCAATCAGATTTGAAACTATAATCTATTCGAGATTTTCGAGACATTTTTCGAGAGGAATTTCGTAGAATTTTATGGAATTTTAAGAGGTTTCTAAAAATTTTAAAAGATTTCAACTTTAAGCGATTTCAAAAGGTTTATAAGAGTATTATGGGGTTTTAAGAAATTTTATGAGATTTATAATAATTTTAAGTGATTTCAAGAGATTTTTCTGATATTTAAAAGATTTTGTGAGAATTTTAAAGGATTTCATGGAATTTGATAAGATTTCCAATAGTTTTAAAGGACTTTACAGATATAAAGGGATTTTCAATGTTACCGTAAAATTTCAAGAATTTTCTGGGAATTCTAAGAGATTTTAAAGTTTGTCATAGAATTTTATGGAGAGGTTTCAAAAGATTTTTACAATTTTTCAAAGATTTAGTAGAATTTAAAAGGATTTCAAAGGCTGTACATTTTTAAGGGCTTTCAAGAAAGTTGATTTTTAAAAGATATTGTCGAATTTTTTAGATTTTATGGATTTTTATGGGATTTCTAATAATTTTAAAAGATTTCAAGAGATTTTTTTAATTTTTAAAAGATTTTGTAGAATCCCCGTGCAGAAATTCCCAAACCTGGCCCAGATCGGTGATGGAACGCAGAACCTGATCGGGCCCAGACTTAGCACGATCGAGCCAGATCTGGGCCCGGTCTGGTTCAGCGTTCCATCACCGATCTGAAATCATCCGATCTGGGCCCGATAGGGGCCACAGCAAAATTTCTACACGGGTCGTTAACGATTTCATCCCGAGTAGAAATTTTACTGTGGCCCCGATCGGGCCCAGATTGGGGAATCTGGCCCTGATCGGGCCCAGATCGGGGGATTTCAAACAGGGGATTAAACACACGGCCCGACCAGGCCCAGACCTGGCCCGATCGGGCCGGGCGTTTCATCACCGATCTGAGCCAAGTTTGGAAATTTCTACGCTGGATGGAATTTGACGAGATTTCTAATCTAAAAATTCTAGGATTTTTTAGAGATTTTCATGAATTTTAACGTTGATTTGAGAAGATTTATGAGTTTGAAAATTTTTGTGGAATTTTAAGGGATTTCATGGAATTTGAAAATATTTCTAATACTTTTAATGGATTTTAAATGTACCAAAGGTTTTGAACGTTCAAATAAACGAAATATTTTTTTCCAATTCTTTTTTATTCATAAATATTGTTCCAACTTAAAATAACAATATACACATTTCAAGTTTCTTTCTTACAGAATTATTTGCAATGCAAATGAATCAATATTTTAAAGCTGTTTTTAGTTTAAAATACAATCAATACAAAAATTCGTTCACTTGAACGTTCAGAACTTTTCAGTCATGGATTTTAAAGGATATAAAAGGGATTTTAATTATTATCATAGAATTTGAAAGAATTTTAACATAGATTTTAAGAGATTAATGATTTTGAAGGTTTTTCTAAATTCTTAAGTATTTTTAAGTAATTATTTTAATTTCTAAAAGAATTTGTAAAATTTTTAAGGATTTCATGGAATTTGATGAAATTTCAAGAAATTAATGATTTTTAAGGGGAATTTTTAAGGATATCCAAGTAAATGCGCGAGCGTTCGTTCTTGTGTATTAAAAATCATGCGTATATATATGTATATTATCATCATGCGTGTATATTACATACACACAGCTTAAAAATAGATGCAAGGACTTTCAGTATGAAATAAGAAGCAGAGATGCATTCCTTTGATGCGATACATATTGAAGTACATCTTTCATTTAAGGATATGTACGTTTTCTAATTGGTACTTAATTTTTATAGGATGCTTTTTCAAATACCAAGAAGTAAAACAATTGTTCCATGAAGAAAGAAGTTAGACTGAATCGTGATTGGTGGAATGAAATCGGAAGAAGTTCGCGGTGCGTGCTAAGTCAAACTAACAAGAATCAGTTTTTACGTATAGTGAATTGCATTATGGATGTCCTGAGTTATGTATGACTCTATCATGCTTGGTGTGTACGACCACACCAGACTTATGTTAGACCTCTCGAAGTCAGACTTGGTACTGGACAGGTTCGCGGCTACAGATTCCTTCTTGGACTTTATGCGCCGAGAATCCCGTAAAGGCCGGAGATTTCTTTCTCGGAAAGAGCACAAGTTTCTCATTACGATCGTCCGTATTTCAGTCTGTGCACTGGAAGATCGAGTGAGAAGGGGAAAGATACTTTTTTTTTTCCAGAAAACATGGGGTTTTAAAGCCCTTTAGGTACTACTTGAAGAATCGCACGTGTTAAATTACGTGATGCCTTCAAAGTGGTGTGCAACATCGGTTTAGAAACGCACGTGGTGTGAATCGTGTTGTAACTCATGGATTCAGGTTTTTAAGCTCGAATTTTTTTATTCTCACGATTTTCAAAAATAACATCGATAATTGAGGGTTGATAAATGAGGGTGCCAGGTCCAAATATAAAAAACTGAAGCTTCTAAACTTTAAAGGTTTAAATGCTGAGTACGCTGCCAATTTATACGATTTGACTTTATGTACCTGAAATTACGAAACTTAACTGTTATACAGTCTTTTAAAAAACAGATGATGAACATTCGGATTTGAAAGTACTCAGACTTGATTGAGATTTATTGATAGAAGTGTACTTTTAAATTAAACGATGCATCCTTTGATGCAATTACCAACATGGAATTATAGGAACAAGATCAAATGTCTAATTGTGTAGACTAGCACAAATACCTGACATCAGAAATCTTTACTAATAATCCCGCCTCGTAGAAATGCTCGTTAATTCGTTAACGGCTTCGACCGGTAAAATTTATTGATCAATTTCTTCTTGCCCCATTGACTATAAAGAATAATATAGTGCAGTTGGGTAATTGAGAGACGATATCCTCCAGCTAGATCGAGGCACATCTTAATTAGATTCTTGGACTGTCAAAAAAATGGTTTAAATAGAAAATGCATATTTATCACTCTCTTTTCTGCTGGTATATATTCATTAATAAATGAATCCATGAATTCTCGAAATTAATCACCTGGTCAAATTAGTACCTTATAAAAATCAGAATTAGTTAATACTTACATTAGTGACTTCCTGTCCTGAGTCATTAACATCTGACAAGTAATTTGCTCCTAAAAGTTTCGTCAAACAGGAAATCCCAAAATACCTGGATTTATGACTGCAAAATACCAGACTCGTGACTGTTACTCGGACATAATCTTGGAATCACGAAATTAACTAATTAATTCGGCATCCCGTGTAGAAAAATTTCATGGCGCTGGCCAGACCGTCTAGTTCCGTTCATAATCTGAACTGAACTAGACGGTCTGGCCAGCGCCATGAAATTTTTCTACACGGGATGGCTTTGATATTTTATTTCTCGATCGTCCTTAAATTGAACTCTTGAGAACTGATGAAATATTTGATACTAAAGTGAAATATCTATTCTTCGGAAATTATACTACATTTATGTGAGAGGTTTTATAGAGTTGGAATCGAATGTGAAAGGTACTATAAATCAGCATTCAGGGCGTGAACAGATTCAAATCAGTACCTGAAATGCAACTAGCGTTTATTTAATGGAAGCTCTTTTGCCATCCCCCTTTCATATAAGCCATGCCCACTTTTTGATTGCAATATTTTTTCCTACATTTTTTACGAATGCCAGACATGCATCGATAAGTAATGAATCTTTTAACCTTTGAAATTTATCATAGTAACTGGATACATTGTTCAGTTTTTATTTCTTCCCTTAATTGAGTCGCAGCAACGTTAAAAAGTAAACGTTAAGTTGATTTTTTTTGGAAAAATTCGCTCTGTCGGTGAAATTTGGGGTTTATTACGAACGGTTGTTTTGAGATTTGGCATTTTATATTTTATAATTAATTAGCGCTATGTGCACGATTATTTGTTTTACTTCTTACAATTTCATTACATCATTTTTTAGAGAGCAATTTTAAGAGGTTTCGTAGAATTTTAAGAGATTTCAAGATATTTCGCGGAATTTTGAAAGAATTCATAAAATTTTAAGAGATTTTTAAGAATTCTAAGAAATTTTAGAGGTTTTAAATGTTTTGAAATTTGAGGAATATTAAGAATTTTAAGAGGTTCCAACGAATTTCGAATGTTTTCGTGAAATTTCGAGGAATTTAAAGAGAACTTAAGAGATTTTTATGATTTTTAAAAGATTTTATGAGATTTCTAATAATTTTAAGGAATTTTTATGATATTTAAAGGATTTTATCGCTTTTTTAAAAATTCCATGGAATTTAATGATATTTGTAATAATTTTCATGGATTTTGAAGGATATATATGAATTTTAAATGTTATTGTGGAATTTTAAAGGATTTCAAAACGTTTCTGGAAATTTTAAGAGATTTTCACGAATTTTAAGTAATTTAGAAGGATTTCGTAAAATTTACAATTTCATAAGATTTTTGGGAGTTTCTAGGCGTTTTAAATCTTTTTGTAGAATTTCGAGAAATTTAATGACATTTCAAGAAAGGATTCTAAAAATTTTAAGGGATTTTAAATGTTGTTATGGAATTTCCAGGAATTTTAAGAGATTTAAAGAGATTTTAATGTGTTTTAAAAGATTTTATGCAATTTTATGAGATTTTTAATAATTTTAAGGGATTTCAGGCGGTTTTCTTTTTTTTTAAAGACTTTATGGGATTTTTAAGGATTTCATGGATTTTGATGAGATTTCTAATAATTTAAATTGATTTTATCGTAAAATTTTGAAGAATTTCAAAAAATTTCTAGGAATTTAAAAGAATTTTTACGAATTTGAACGGGTTTTTAAGAATTTATAGGGACTTTTAGGTAAAGGGGTTTGTTTCAAAGGACTTTACTTGTTTTTTTTTCGGAGAGTTCAGAGTTGTTCTCAGGTTGTTCTTTACCAGGAATGAATAAAAAATATTTTAAGCAGAAAAATGGCATTCCAAAATTAAAAAATCGATAACTTTCAATTTTTACCAACAAACATCAATATTTAACCAATAAATACCAACAAATAACGACCGCATCGAACGATTCCATTAAAGAAAATTCGGATATTTTATAGTTGAGGTGCCAACTTCATGACGGTCTATTCTGTATAATATAATTCAGTGTTATCTGCTTTTGAAATTTTCTTCAAGGAAGAAGTATTTTTTCTAAAGAACTAGTGCCTTCTTGGATACATGGAAATGTTAAAGGCTTCTCATTCGATCACCAAAGTTAAGCAACGCTTTGCTTGGTAATGCTCGGATGGGTGCCATCGTACTAGATGGACTGAATTTATCTTTTAAGCTGCTTTCATTCCTTCAAAGTTTAACAACAAACTCTGAGTTTTCAAATTTAGTACACAGGATGGAATCATGCATGGAATAGACGAGCAATAAAACACGTGTGCGATATGAGCACACTTAATTCCTGCGCAAAAAAGAATTTTTTTTGAGTCATAGTTTAAAAGTAGAAAATGCATGGGAAATGGAATAAGCTCGTTCAAAATAATATATAAAAGTTTTTGAATTTCCAAAATAGGCTAGATCGAGAGCACTTAATGAGCACTTAATTCTGGTGCATAGAAGAATTTTTTTGAGTCATAATTTAAAAGTAGAAAATGCATGGGAAATGGAATTAGCTCGTTTAAAAAAATAAATAAATGTTTTTGAATTTCCAAAATAGGCTAGATTGAGAGCACTTAATGAGCACTTAATTGCTCCGCAAAGAAGGATTTTTTTTGAGTAGGTAATACTTAAAAAGTAGAAAAAGTATGGGAAATGGAAAAATCCCGTTTAAGAAATAAAATAAAATTGATAGAATTTCCGGCATAAGCTAGATCGAGAGCACTCAATGAGCACTTAATTCTGGTGCAAGGAAGAATTTTATATGAACAATAATTTGGAAGTTACTGATACCGGAGTTCTAACTTAATCTGAAGCATTTTTTCGAAAAATTACGGAGCACAAAATTTAAAATTTGCAGCATAAATTAGCACAAAATAAGCACAAAATTATGATATAGCCCCCGTTTGAATTGGATGATGTAATTCCAGGTTTAGGGACATTGAAAGTCATTGAAATTAGGTTTGCAACAAAAATGCGAGATTTTCGAGGCATTTCGTTTCACCACTTTTTTGGAAAGGAAAGACTTGTATATAGAATTATAATTTATAAATATAAAAATTCTATTTCGTTAAATTATTCTCTACTTGTTAAGAGTCGCTAGTATCGATTTATCAAAAGGCAAAATGGACAGAAGTCAGCTACTCATTCCTTAAATGACAAGTAATGTATAGATATAGAAATAGTCGATGACCCGATGATACATTCAAACAGACCATTCAAAGGCCTGGAGTGCCAAGTACTGAAAAAGAGCTTAATCTCTATTGCCCAATGTGTGCAGCTCATTAGCAGGTATCCACTGTGCAGATGTAAATGGAAATAATCCCGTATTGGGAGTTTTCACTTTCTTCACTATCCATTCCCAATGAGGCTGCACTTTCTAAGCAGCATTTAGAATCATATATATGTATGTTTCTTGTGACAATTTCGTCCCATCAGAAAACGATACAAATTCCTTCTTGAGTGATAATTATGTCTGATTGCTCTGATGGAAGTGACAGAACGGTTTAAAAGAAAAAAGAAATATAACAGATCAGATTAGAAAAAGAAGTTCAGTTTCTTCCGATGTAGTGTCAATTATTTATCCATTTTAGTATTTAGATTTCCACAATTACTAAACTTTCATTTCCGAGATAATGCAGTCATTGACTCGATATAATGATAAGTATCATTTTATGTCAAAAAAGATTGAAATTCGTTTCAAGTATCAATTACTATCAATCTGAGTTTTACTCTAAGTAATATTTAATTGAGTAATTTTCCTATACAAATCGTATAATATTCATAAAGGCATTTCTACGTTTCCTCTATCAATTACGGTTTTTTTATTCAGCTTGATCTCTATAATGGGAACAGAAGTCTAATTAGATGCAAACTGTTTACATAAAGTAGTAGCAAAGCCATTAAAATCATTTGAAAATTTGATTATCAGATTAACTGTCAAATTATTCCATTGGAATCAGTTATAGTTGCGAAAAACATGTCCTCGATTTATGCGTATGACGTGAAGTCGTTGACAAATATATACTCGTGATGCTAATTAGTATTGTAGAGTATTAAAGGAAATTTGTTTAAACCAGAATTTAAAATTCTAGAATATTAAAATTGACTCGTTATTGTTTTAATGTAATATTTTGCGGAAAATTCAAGCAGAAATATCTAACTGTTTAAAAAACTCAAACAGTGCTATCTTAGTTAATTAAAAAATTAAGAAAAATTCAAAGAAATTAAAAGTGATATTTTTTAGAAATAGTATTTTATAGTTTAATAAAAGTATTGTTCTTTTTTCATTTTCAGGTGATTTAAGATTGCCAGGTCCCGGTCCCGGACCAGTAAGATGTACCTTGAGGAAACACAAGCCTAATCGGAAACCACGTACACCTTTCACAACACAGCAACTTCTGTCTCTAGAAAAAAAATTTCGCGAGAAACAGTACCTAACGATAGCAGAGAGGGCAGAATTTTCATCGTCGCTTCATCTCACGGAAACGCAGGTAAACAGCAAATATTGCAGGAATCACTATTGGTCCTTTTTTTTTTTAACTAATTTCTTTTTTTTTCCTTTAAATTTCGAAAATTCCGGAAACTACATAAAATCGACTATTTTTCTCCCCCTTTTCCTCTATTTTCGTCAAGTGTCTTTTCACATTTCAAGAATTATCACAAAAAAATTAAAACTTTAAAAAACGCGTGCCATATAATTATTTTTCGGAATTTTAATTTCTTAATTTATAATTCTTAGTTTTGTAATTTTTTTTTAAAGCAGAAAAAAAATAGATTTTTAAAATTACGGGATTTTAATGAATGATGGCTGAATTTCGACAATGAATTTTGTCGCTGAAAAGATTCCTTACTAAAACGTATAAAATTTTTCAAATTACAAAAAAAATTGAATGATAAATCATTTTTTTTAGTTATTCGTCAATATATTTTAAAAAGAATGAATTAAAGTCGTGGCAAATCTTTCGTCTTAAATGTAAAATTGTATATATTTCTAAAAGCTAAAATTTGGTTAAATATCTTTCCTCCACGTTTATTTCGAAATCACAAGTTTGAACTCAAAATTAGCGTGCAAGAATACATTTTACAAACTCATTATAATGCATCAGACAAAATGAAGCTCCGCCGCATTCATTTGCTTAGATAAACTGTAATCACCTCACTATTCCCTTGCACTTCTTTCCCCTTACCACCCTTTAACATTATTCATTGGAAGCCAGAAAGGTTAAATTCTAATTCGTGATTCTCCAAGAATTAATTTCAAATGCGAGTATAAAATGAGGAACGAATTGATTGTCATTAACGTCTAAATTTCCTGTTGATAGAAAAATGAGAAGTTTGTTCTCGCCATCAACAATATTGGAAATTCTGCAAAAAAAATGTATTGGAATTAATTTTAAATAAAGAAATTGAATAAAAAGGAATGATAAGATTTTTGTTCAGTTGCTGTGAGATGAAAATGAAGAATTTATATATCGTAATGCATTTTTTTTTCTTATTCATTATTTCAAATAGGCTATCGAATCATTGCTAAAAAAAACAGCTTATTTCATTTAATGCAATAAATTTGGGAAATTGAAATCCTGGTGGTTTCATCGTCACCATCAACTATTATATATCATGTGGTCAAGCAAGTTTATTGATTTCAGCGGTCCACGCATGATTCGTTCCGATGTATATATACTCGGTTTACTACATTTCGAATTTCGAATTTAGTGAAAAGATTAAGAATTTAGTTGAAAGTTGCAAACTAATAAAAGAAATAGTGAAATGCCACTAATAATTAGCAAAGATTTTAATAATAATAAAGTAAATAAGTCGAGTCTTTACACTAAATCAGTCATATGCAGGCATTTTTTAAATTAAAAGGTATTCATTATTTTAATTTTGATATTTATTTAAAAAATTGAAATGATTAAAAGTCTCATTAATCAGCATTGACATACCTAACTTGTAATTGGATTTCAATATATACATATATATATATATTGACACATTAAATTAAATACAGGTGTATATAACCGTGAAAACGACGAGTTGGTCATTCAGATAAATAGCATGAAAATTATCTCGGCTCAGTAGGCAGCTCTTATATGCACTGCATGCAGATCATTACCTATGCATAATTTGATCTTTCCAGCGATTGAGTATTTTATACCGGTACTGAATCCGGACCAATTGAATATGAAGGTTGTAGTACTTACTTCAGTACTTTTCTTCAGTCAATATAATAACTTCTCTTTAAGGAAATATAAATTATAGACTGCGACTCATAATTGAAACTCTATCAAGATTGTAAACCCATACGATTTTCATATTTTATGTAGATTACGGAGGACATTATGTCGTTTACTGTTACACTTAAAATTAGCGTATTTTTGAAATAAGCCATAATTTTAATAAACGGTTCAATTAGAATAAAAGTCTATCAATGGAAGTATAATTTAAATATAATTATCTAAAATACAATTTTAGATTTAAAATTTTTCTGATTTTTAATTTTTTAAAAGAAAAAATGCCACTATTGTAGATCCGGGAATTGAAAAAAATCCAGGAAAATCTGGGAATTGTCCTTGATTTTATTTTTGATGTAGGAAGTGGATTTCCGATTTGAAAAAACTTTTCTGAATAATCATTTTTATTTGACGTTTTCAACTTTTGTTAAATCTCTTGAAATCTTTTGAATTATTTTCAAATCCTTTAAAGAGAAACTAAAATCTCGTCCAATCCCTAGTAATTCCTTAAACTCTTCTGAATTTTTTGAAATCCCTTTACTTCTTTTAAATAATTTAAAATCTTTAAATTTCTCTAAATTCGCTAAAATCGATTGGAATTTCTTAAAATCCTTTAAATTTTCTAAAAATCCCTGAAAATCTCTTAAAAATTCTTTTAATTTTTTAATTTCTTTCAAATCTCTTGAAATCTCTTTAAATCCCTTCAAATTCATTTAAATCTGGTTAAATAACTTTTAAATAACTCGCTTAACATTTTTTAAAATCTCTAAAATTGCCTTGAAATCTTATAAAAACTCTTGCAAATCCTAAAATTATTTTGAGTTCCTTAAAAATTCCTTTAAATTCCCTAAAATCTTAAATTTCTTCTAAGGCTTTTATAATCTAATTAAATCTTTAGTAAACCTTTTACATTATTTCAAATTTTTTTGAAATCTCTAAACATTCCTTAAAATCCTTTACATCATTTTGAATCACTTAAATTCCCTTGAAATTTCTTAAAATCACGTAAAAACTATTGAAATCCTTTAAAATTTTTTAAATACATTTACAATCTTTTAAAATCCTTTAATTTTTTTTTTTAAATGCCTTAAAATCGCCTAAAAATTTCTTCAAATCTTGTGTAAATCCTGAAATGGTTTTTAATTCTTTAAAAATTACTTGAAATTCCTTAAAATCGCTTGAAATCTCTTGAAATCTTGTGAAATTTCTTGAAAAGCATTAAATTCTTCTGCATTGTTTTAAAATCCCTTCAAATTCTTTAAAATCATTAAATATCTATTAATATTTCCTGAAATCAGTTAAAATCTCTTGAAATCTTTTGAAGTCTCTTAGTTTCTTAGTTCTTTAAAATCCCTTAATTAAATTTTTTCATATTGCTTTAAATTGCTTGGCAATTTTTAAAAATCATTAAAATATCTTGAAATTTTATGAAATCTCTTGAAAACCTTAAAACTTCTTAAAATTCCTTGAAATAAACTTAAATCACTTAAAGAATATTAAAATCCTTGAAATCTTACGAAACTCTTGAAACTCTTTTGAACTTATTTCTCACCTATGTTTATTTAAAAAATGATTTTTTCACCTTTTTTAAAGATAATAGGTACAGTGTTAGCTGATATTAATTTATTTTCTACGAATACTTTGCACCTAAAATGCGCTACTTTTTTCTTACTTAAAATTGAAATTCTTAAAAATTATTAAAAACAAAAAATATAGTAAGAGGGACCTTATATTTATAAGCGAGAAAAATGCGAGAATTGTCTGGGAATTTCGAGAGCAAAATTTAGTAGACACCCTAAATAATAATAATAGTACGAATCATTAAAGATTTTAATTATATTTAATTATGAATTGGTTCATAATTAAAAAAAAAACTTGTCTAAATACTGCTTGTGTATCATTTTTTTAGTATGAAATCATTATTTTACAATATTTGTCCTATATAAACTAATTGTCATTAACATTAGTAGTAAGGGGGCTACTAAAATTTGTAAATAAATCCTCTAATTATAATTAAAGGATTTATTTACGTGAACAGCTTTGCTCCACTCTACCCTATATTTTTCTCAGAGTAAAAAAGACTAAGTTGTGATTATTTATGATTTGTATTCCAGGTGAAGATATGGTTTCAAAACAGAAGGGCAAAGGCGAAACGACTTCAGGAAGCGGAAATGGAGAAAGTCAGGTTATCAAGGCCTCTTTTGCATCCAAGTTTTGGTTCAGGACTGATGTTTTCTGGAGTGGGACTTCCGGGAACACCAGGAGTACCACCTTATATTGCAGCAGCCATGGCAAGGAACCATGCTGCAGCTGCTGCAGCCATGTTCATGGGGCCTACTGGACACAGACCTTGAGATTGAGGTCATTAGACCTTTGCAAGGTTCGAACCTCCTAAAAACGTGATAATACAAATCTACTTATTAATTTCGAGGCTACAATATTCGTGATAATTTTCAAAGTGGAGATTTTGCCAATCATTTTTACGTTTTAATTACTGTGAAATATCAAAATTTCTTTTTGAATCTGTCTTCGTGCAGATTTAAACAATGATAATTTATGACAATTTTTTATTTCGTCTGAAGTATCGTTAGAAAGGCTTCTAGGCAAAACTGGTTAGTTAAAGTAATTTCATTTGTTTTTCGTTTATGTTAATAGAATTACCATTAGTATTTTACCACTTTATTGATTTTATAAACATCTAGTTCTTAAGAGCGGAAGAATTTTGATTTTTTGAATATTTAATTTCAAGGAGAAAGCAGCTATAATTTGTATGTGCAAAAAGAAGCTTTTTTGAGTTTCGAAAATTAGAGAAGTAGAGAAATCAGTAATACCAGTTGCTTTAAGTTCCCTTTACGGTCTTCAGACTCTAATGAAATAAATACTAAAAATGATTAGCCGCCTACACTCTTTATTCTAATCGTCCAAATAACTCCACTAATGTATGCCCAAAGAGACTGATAAGTAAAAAAAGTCGAACAAATTTTTCTCAATTCTATTAAATGCTGCAGCTATCTTTTACGATACCTGCGTGTGAATTTAATACGGTTTGTAATGTGCTGGTTAACGAATATAGTCATCGAGTAATGACTTCCAAGACCAGCTGTGTTCGATGAGAAAGTATTTACGCTGCCTCGGTCGATTGGGCAGTCCCCACATGTTTCAAGGCGCACAAAATGTTAAGCCTCAATTTGCTACTCGGCGCAAATTAAATTTTGTTATCTTTAAATAGGAGTATTTTTTTATTTTGAATATTTTGTTTTTCTTTATTATTAAATCTCACAACGAGCAAAATTTCAGTTATCTTAACACATAGCTTCTCATTTGGTGTGTCCTGAAACAATATAACAAAAAAAGACCAATTGAACTTTTCATGAAAATAAATTGGTCCCCTTCGTAGTGATCACCGCATTTAAGCATTTAAAAAAAGCATTTGCGCTTAATCTCTGAAGCAAAGTACATCCGAAATGTACATATGTAAATAGTTGTCTCTACGCCGATATTATATAGGTATCTACAGGGTGAGTCGAAATTCCCCAGCGATTTTTAGATTTCTGTTCTTTAACAAATTTTAATTGTCATAACTATATTTTTCCTATAGTTTAAAATCCACCCTAATGACATACTATAAAAAATATTTTGCCGCATATTGATCAAAGAGGAACGCCCTGTATTTTATGTGTATATAAATGTGGAGGAAAGCAGATATGTAAATTATGTATCTACATGTATGATGATAAATTAATAACGACACACGAAAGCAGGAAAGCTAGTAAAGTTTTGTGCAAACGAACAAAAATTTGAGCTGTTCCTGCCGCTCTGTATAAATGTAAACTGATAATTTATCCATGGAATGATGTTATAGTGAAATAAAAGTGATTTCAATATTTAATAATGACTTTGTTTTTTAACGACTAATTTTTTTAAGACTAACATTTTTTCAAGACTAATTGTTTGCAGATTAATAAAATCTCATTTGTGGTAATTTTTTACTTATACTGACGCATGTTTCACGTGGGTCAATATTCATTAGCGAGTGAGGACGGGAAAGGGTAAAATTCAACACGTATATTGAGATATTTTATTTATAATTAGTGACGCTGTGCGGGGGTCTACCGTTCGATAAATCAGCGCGCCGCCATCAGGCTTAAGACTTAATTAAAAATTTAGTCAAAAACCAATTAGCGGCCGCGGCGAATTAACATATTTTTAATTACCCACCGAACACTCTTCTGTGGGATCGTCCTCTACTATTTTCGATGGAACCTGCTGCAGCATTACTTTCAAACTTTATTAGGCGAGAAACCTTCATCTTTGATGAAAGCGCCGATCGACCGAGAAAAATTGCCACTCGGGTGGTATTTTATTAAAGTATATTTTACAGATATATGGTATAATAAAATTAAGATAATTATGCTTATCAAAATGCAATTAACTGCTGAGATCGTTAGTATATGGTTGTGACAACTATATTAACTTATTCTTTACTTTACCGACAATGTAAATTGAATAGCGAAGGTGTTCGATGCAAGATACGTTTTCCTTTTACAAGTTTTCTATCACTAGAAGATATAAAAATTCTTTTTTAATAGCTTCTGCGAAATAAGTTGCATTCCTTGATTATAACTGATTAATAAATTAAAGGTGAACTTTACGATAGTTAAGAAAGTTTTTCAACTTCAGAAACGTTTGCCTTAATCTGATAATAATCTCGAATTTAAATGTGAGATCTCACTTAGATAGGCAGGAACACGTTTCAACAACTCGCTTGTGTAATAAATAGATAAAATACTATCTATATATCAGAATCTTTTTAGAATTATCATCCAGTTTTCGACAGACATTTATTTCCAATAAAATAGACGAGGAAAAGATTAAAAGTGATGTACGACATACGCTTCCAAACTTACTTTACTTATTCAAAATAAGTTCCGTTATACATTATATTATTATAATTCTAGTCGATTAATTAGAGACACATAAATCATTCTGCACAGGTGCATTATGCAGTGTTATAATAAAATGTTAATTATAGCTGAATTAACATTTCTGACTAGTTGAATATTTGATTAGAGTGGACTAATTACCACGTAAATTTAACAAATTGTAACTTGGCGTTTCTCGACAGAATTGCTTTCTCATGAATAATCTCTGGTAATGAGGCAGTTAGGAGACGCAGCTAGATTCTGTATAGACTCAGGCAATTCTTTTTCCCCAGAACGTGATCCGTCTCATCAGTGTCTACTTAGGATAAAATAGTGGTCCACACAGTCCACTTATTTCTCACTTTTTTCCCATCAAGACCTTGGAATTTCTAGACGGGTTGTCTGCGAACTCGTCTTTTTCTGGGGATTGTTCCGGGGTCAGGAAAGATGAGTTTGACCTCTTACAAAATTTAAAAACAGGCGCTAGTTGTGGCTGATTTATTCAGAATCTAAAACGTTTTATGCCTAACTTAAGGGCCATCCATAAAATAAGTAATACTTGTTCCCCACATTTTTTGGCCTCACCTCCTCATATAACAAGTCGTAACAACAACATTTGTATCTCCCGATCTTATGTAATTTTTTCAAATATTTCCATCATTGACACCATAAGTAAAATATAACTACTTACTACAAAAAATATAAATATATAAATAGAAACATCTGTGAAATCCCCAGAAATTTTTTAAATCCCTTGAAGTCTTTTAATTTCTTTGAAATACTTTGAAATCTTTTAAAATCCCTTGAAATATTTTAAATTCCCGTCTATCATCTTGAAACCTTTAATAACTTTTACAATTCCTTTAAAAATTTTGGAATCAAACCCTCTGAAATCCGTGAAGATTTTTCCAATCCTTAAAAATTCCTAGATATCTTTGAAATTATCTCAAAGCCATTAAAATTTGTTTGAATTGCCAAAAAATTTTCAAATCTTATGGAACTGAATTGAATTTCATTTAATTTATTCCCTGAAATTATCTAGAATTTCGTTGAATCTCCTGTTAAAATTCTTTCAAAGTCTATGTTTTCCCATGAAATCTTCGAAATCCGTTGAAATTATTCAAGAACTCTTGAGATCCGTTAAAATGGTACAAAATTCATTAAAATACCATAAAATTCTTTGAAATCGATCGAAATCCTTTGAAATCTGATGAAATCCGTTGAGATCTCCTAAAATTCCTTGAAATAATTGAATTCTGTTAAATCTGTTAAATTAATTGAAATCCTAAAATCTTTTAAATTCTTTGAATCCCCTTGGAATCTTTTTAAATACACAAAAATTTTAAAATCCTATAGAAATCTCTATAAATCTTTTAAATTATCTGAAAGCCATTAAAATTTTTTTAAATTACCAAAAAGTTTTCAAATTCTATGTATTCCCTTGAAATCTTCGAAATCCGTTGAAATTATTCAAAATCTTTTGAGATCCCTTTAAATCCTACAAAATTCATTAACATACCATAAAATGTTTTGAAATCGCTTGAAATCTGATGAAATCTGATGACAATTAATTTAATTTCAATTTTTCCCTAAAATTAATTCCCTAAAGATATCTCTTGCAATTTTATACTATGCCATTTTTAATCCGTTTAGATCCTTTAAAAACTCTTCAAATTTCTTGAAATCACCTAAAATTACTTGAAATCCGCAGAAATCTTATAAAAATGAATTTAAATTTACTTATTTCGCAGAAATTTCTCTAAAAATCCGTTGAAATCTAAAATTCCCGAAAATATTTTAAATCTATTAAAGTCCCTTGAAATCTTCTAAATTCTTTGAATCCCCTTGGAATCTTTTTAAATCTCCCAAAAGATTTAAATCCTATAAAAATCTCTAGAAATCTTTTAAATTATCTGAAGGCCATTAAAATTTGTTGGAATTACCAAAAAACTTTCAAACCTATGAACTTGAATTTAATTTAATTTAAATTATTCCCTAAAGTTCTGCCGAAATCCGTTGAAATCTCCTAAAATTCCTTGAAATAATTGAAATCTGTTAAAGTCCCTTGAAATATTTTTAATTCTTTAAATCATTTTAGAATTTTTTTAAATCCCCAAATAAATTTTTAATCCTATAAAAATCTCTGGAAATCTTTTAATTTATCTGAAAGTCATTCAAATTTGTTTTCAAAAGCTTTCAAACCCTATAGAATTGAATTGAATTTCATTTTATTTATTCCCTAACGCATAAAGTTTTCTAGAATTCCGTTGAATCTCCTAAAAAAATTCTTTCAAATTCTATGTATTCCCTTGAAATCTGCTGAAATCCTTTGACAATAAATTAATTTAATTTCCATTTTTCCCTAAAATTAATTCCCTAAAGATATCCCTTGAAATCCTATTAAATACTACGAAATTTTTAATTCGTTGAAATCCTTTAAATACCCTTCAAATTTCTTGAAATCATACAAAGTCCCTTGAAATCCGTAGAAATCCTCTAAAAATGAATTTTTCATTTATTCCCAAACATTCTCTAGAAATCCGTATAAAAATCCTATAAAAAAATATAATATCATTTATTTCCGATGCTCTAAAAATCCCTTAAAATCTTTGAAATTCGCAGATCGTACCCCCCCCCCATATAACAAATTATAACATTCCTCCCCCTAAAAGCTATTATATAATAAATTTATAGATTATCCCCTTCTGTATAAATCCATGGATTGTTGTATCAATTAAAAAAAAAATCAATGAAATGAATATTTTCATCAGTTGAAGAACTGAGTTCTTTCCCCGCACCGGAAATTCAATAAGTGTCTTTCTGCTAGGAGTATGAGAAAATGTACGGTCTCAGTTCTCTCTATGCAGCAGACATAATCGTGGTGTATAGATATACGCGAGTAACCGGGCCACATGCGAACGCTGACAATTAATTAAAGAATAATTTCTTGTCTTTGCGATACCCGGAGGAGCGTCGGCAGTTGGCGGCCAATTATGCCACGGTACGAGCGCGGAATACCAAATAGCCGCCTCGACATTGAACAGGCTGAACCTCACTGCATGTCCCTATACTACAGGTACAGTAGTTTGCGAGTGAAGTTCGTCGAAAGCCAAAGCAAAGGTCGTTAAATGCGCCGCGGGGTTTTAAACGCCGGAGACACACGAACCCCTTCTACGTGTGAGATGACTTTTTTCTTATCAGAGATTCGTCAGGTTCAGGTAGCGTTCACACGATTGGACAGTGATGACTTTTTAAACTGGTGCACAAAGAAAGCGCTCTTTCGTGATTCAGCACTCGTTTACTCTAACTATATACAGGGTGTCTCACTGACCATTTACACAGAAAAACTCTGACTACCGTGAACCAATATTTCACTTAATTGCGACACTGTGGGAAAATCAAAGGTCTTGGGTGTTTTTTTTTTTTTCGAAACAGAGATTTAGACGATTTTCAATATTTTTTTTTAATCTATAAGGGAATCAATCCACAATTTTCCGAATCATTCCGGAATTTGTATATCCAAACCAAACAGTTCCATTCCGATTTAATCCGAAGGAAATTTTCAATCCGAATTAATCCGAAAACCGTTCAAAATCAACCCGAATGAATCCGCCAATCCGAATTAATCAGAATTAATCCGAACTTTCAATCCAAATAAATCTGCTCCCTAAATTTGAAACAGTAAAAATACCACTGATTGAAACAGTGCATTTTCTGATGACTGGTAAGACAGTAAACTTTACTGATTTGTCAGTGGAGTTTACTGGAAATTAGTAAAAAAGTACTAAAGTGAACATTTTTTGGAAAAATGACTGTTAATTCAGTAATTCGTACTGGAGAAACAGTAAAAATATGTTGCGCAAGGAGAATTTTAAATTCGCGCATTGTGCCAACTTTTTTCTAGACATTCTTACCTGTAAAATTTTTTAGAGGTATTGAGTGGGGGGAGGGGGATTTTTAAATGTTCACTGGAATTTCAGTGGCAAATTACTGATTGCCAGTAAAGACTTACTGGATATACTTCAAAATAAATCTACTGGAACTAACAGTAAAAAAGTGCTGGTTTATCCAGTTGAATTTGTCTTACTGATAAAACACTCTCTAAATCTGAACCAGCGAAAACCATACCAAATCAGTGAAATTCGCTGATGAATCAGCGGAATTACTCTCATAGAGGGCGTGAAATTCACTGATTCATTAGCGAATTTCACTGATTTGGTAGGGTTTTTGCTGATTCAGATTAGTAAGAATTGCTACTAATAACTTTTAGATTTCCACTAGTTCTTGGTCAAATTCTACTAATTCATTCAATATCTAAAAGCTACTTACTGAATAAGTAGAGTTTGACTAAGAATTAGTAGAAATATTAAATTATTAGTATAAATTTTTACTAATTCAATTGGTTTGACTAATTCCGATTTAAAGAGCGATTTACAAGATATTTGCAATTCATAATTACGTTAAACGTACCCCAACAATTCCAAGAGAAATGTTCTCAGAAAAAAGTTTGTCTGAATCAAAAAAACGTATCGTTTTGATTCAACGTTTGATTCAAAGAAATTTTTTTTTAATATGATGAAATCAATTTTTTGAATCAAAGAAAATTTCTAATCCACCCGAATTTCACGTTGATCATTTTCGGGAATTTTAAGACATAAGTTCTTAAAATTTACAGTGAACGATTCTTAATTATCAAAATATGACATTAAAAGTAAAAAATTATAAAAAAAAAGCCCAAAATTAGTAAAACTTTGCCAGTAGCAGCCAATGTTAGCCCAAACGCTGACCGCTATCACTGTGAGTCCGGCCCTTGCTGGGCCGGACTGCGACCTGGCTTTTCTACTTAAACACTGTTGGCTCTGGCTGCCAAGATTAGACCAGCCTTGAGCCGTGTTTTCTGCCTCGGAAATGCGCGCATGGGATGATTTAGGCATTTTTCAATTTAGTATACAAATAATATCGGTAAAAAATCACAAAAAAAAATCTATTACCATCTGGAACGTGCCGCAGAAGGGACAAGTTCCCATACAAAAGTAGAACCGCAGGTCAAAGAAGGGTGAAGAATAGATCAAAGGGGAGAGTAGGAGCCGGTGAAAAAAATTCAGATTTAACGCGTGCATCGAAAATAGGGACCCCATTCAGTTTATCCAAATTAATTGGTCGTAAATTAAGCGGCCAGACTGACGACTGTGCGGTGCAAATAGAGGGACAGAGAAAATCGAAGTGGCTTGGTGATGAAAGAAGATAGTGAGAAGGTAACCAGGTGATAGAGAGAGAGACAAAATGAGGGTGAAAAGGAGAAGGAGGAGTGGCAATACAGAGGGAAGGGAACAAGCGGGTAGGAGAAAAGGTGCCTGCGCAGGAGAGAAAAAGCGAAAAAGGCGACGCTATCCGGGGACAGTAGCGCATCGACACGCCATTATGTGGCGGCTGGGACTAATTTATACAAGAGAAAGAGGAAGACGCCGCGTAAAGTCAATCTTGAGTTCGAGAAGGACGAAGAGATTACTTAAAAGAGAGGCCCCTAATTGGAAGCCAGCCACTGTTCTTCGGCATGTACTGATGCTTCGATTCATGTCTACTGAGTATTACGCGCTCGATACCCTGATGAACAATTTTTATACTAGGACAAAGAAAAAATTATCAAAAAATTATGAATTCCATGAAATCACTTAATTTTTCAGAATATTTTTATGAAACTCATAAAAATTCCATAGGTTGTGGGTTTTAGGGGTGACACCGAGACCTCTCACCCTCTCTATTATATTTGGGATAATTAAAAAGAATTTTCCACGTTTAAAAATTCCTTTAAAGCTACCTCCTTCTTGATGTTGTTATTAGGGGGTGGTTTTTAGAGGTGAGGTCGAGAGGTCTCACCCCCACCATAGAGAAGCATATTAGTAGCGATAATTTTTTGGGTATTAAAATGTGTGCTAGTTCGCCTCCTTTTTGGGTTTCAAGTCGATTTTGTTACTTTTTTAGCGTGTTTTCCATAGGGGGTGGGTTTTAGGGGTGACACCGAGACCTCTCACCCTCTCTATTATATTTGGGATAATTAAAAAGAATTTTCCACGTTTAAAAATTCCTTTAAAGCTACCTCCTTCTTGATGTTGTTATTAGGGGGTGGTTTTTAGGGGTTCGACCGAGAGGTCTCACCCCCACCATAGAGAAGCATATTAGTAGCGATAAATTTTTGGGTATTAAAATGTGTGCTAGTTCGCCTCCTTTTTGGTTTTCAAGTCGATTTTGTATGTATCAAAAGTCATTTATCAGTAGGAGTTGTTTTTCACCCCTGTAATTAAAAAGTTCGGGATTTTTGTGCATTTATTGTATTTTTAGGTCACCACAAACTATTTCCACCGGGAAAAAAAAAATAAAAAAAAATTTTTTTCATCGTTCTTTTGAACGTTCAGAACTACTCAAATCATCGAAAACAATACATAGATGATTGATCGAGATTATTTTTGTTCGAGATAAATACACTCAATTTAGTACGACGACCCCCATCCGAATACAACCGAGGCAAGCGCTGCTTAACTCCGGTGATCGATTGAGAAGGCCTCAACAATTCCATGCATCCAACTGGACACATATTTATGACTATAATTACGATAATTTTAATGAATCTTTCCGTAATTATTATAAGCACATTAATTATAATTAAGTGCACATTATTATGTAATTTGTAAGTTGGATTAATCGCTAAATATTCAAAGGAATGTGTGACTGAAATAATTATCTTTATTCATAATCGCGGAATCGAGAATATCTTTGCAGGAACACAGACCTAAGTTTTCGGAATCTCGATAGCCAGTTGCCACTTAGCTCAAGGTTATAAAATTCAGGACATCAAAGACGTAAAAACCGATAAAATTAGGAGAAGAAGAGAGTGACGATGAGAAAGAGAGAGGTGATATAAAATACCTGAAAGTGTGGACTCCGACACGGACGACAGCACGGAATGAGCTCATTAGACATGATTACTATAGGGTGCGGAGGCTGTATTCAATGAAGCTCGAGTAGCCTGTACCGCTAATTAAACAACTGTTCTTTTCCTCATCCAAATTGCTTGCGGTAATAAATAAATCAACAAAGAATCAAATCGTGGAAATCAAAGATTTAGCCGGCAGGTGTAAAGTACCTCAAAGGAAGAATCATATCTTAAAAAAATAATTTTTCTTCAATTTCGAACGCTTTACTGAAATATTACTTATTGTTAGTTTTGCAAAATAAAGAATGAGAAAATCCTCTCTTGTTGGAAAATCCATGTGAAAAATTCGTGAAAATCTCTAAAAATTCCTAGAAACCTTTTAAAATTCCTTAATCTATAAAATCAATTAAAGTCATTAGAAATCGCATCAAATTCTACGAAATCCTTAAAAATTTTACAAAATGTTTTAAACATCAGAAAAATCTTTTGAAATCAGTTAGAATTATTAAAAATGTCATAAAATTCCATAGAATCTTTTAATAATCATAAAAATATTTTGAAATTCCTCATTAAAATTTGCCACAATCTTTAAAATTCTTCAAATTCCTTAAAATTATATGATAATTCTTTTAAAATCTATTAAAATTATTAGGAATCTTATCAAATTTCATGAAATTCTTTAAAATTACGTAAAATCTCTTTTAAACATCATAAAAATCTCTTAAGTTCACTTAAAATTCCTCGACAAATTCAAAATTCTACGAAAACATCTAAAATCCCTTAAAATTATTAGAAATCTCGTAAAATTTTATGAAATCCTTTAGGAATCCGTAAAAATCAGGAAAATTTTTTGAAATCTCTTAAAAGTTGGTGACAACCTTCGAGATCCTTTCAAATTCTACTCTCTCTACTCTCTAAATCTGAATCAGCGATAAGTATACCACTGATTCCAATCAGCGAAAGTTCCACTGATGAATCAGTGAAATTTAGATGATAGAGGACGTGACATTCACTGATTCATCAGTGGTATACTTATCGCTGATTCATATTAAGAGAATAAAATTGAATCAGTGAAAGTTTACTGATTTTCAGTGACTCTCTTTTCAAGATTTCATTCAATGAAAATCTACTGAGAATCAGTGATAAGACACTGAAATTTTCATTAATCATTACTAAACTACTGAAAACTTTAGTGATTTTTCACTGATTTTTAGTAAATTCACTGATTAAAATCTTGTGAAAAGAAGCACTGAGAATCAGTGGAATTTGATTGGAAATCAGTGAAATTTCACTGATTTTTCACTGATTCGAGTTTAGAGAGTACTAAATTTCTTTAAAATCATACAAATATTTAGACATCTGTCAATAAAATCCCTAAAAATTCTAAATAAACCTTTTGAAATCTCTTAAAATTCTTTGAAAATGATCAAAATCATAAATCTCTTGAAATCTATGTGAAAAATTCGTGAAAGTTGCTAAAAACTCATATAAAAACTTTTCGAAGTTTCTTAACATTTAAAATCCCCTAAAATCATTAGGAAACTCATCAAATTCTTTAAAATCCTTAAAAATTCTACAAAATCTTTTAAAATTCAGAAATCTCTCCTGAATTTCCTTCAAATTTTACGAAATCACGAAATATTTTTAAAATCATGAAAATATTTCAAAATCCCTTAACAAAATTCCCCGACAAACTTTAAAATCCTTCAAATTCCCTAAAATATTTTAAAAGTCATAAAAATCTCTTAAAATCCGTTAAAAACCCTTAAAATCCGTTAAAACTCTTAAAATCTCTTAAAATTCTATGAAATTTTTTTTTTAAATCCTAAAATTCTTTTGAATTTCATAAAAATCACTTGAAAATCGTCAAACTCCTTTAAAATCCCTAAAAACCCCTTGAAACTCCTCTTTAAAAAAAGTGGTACATCGAAATATCCCCAAAAATCTCACATATATTGTAATTTCAAACCTGATTAGTTTTTTAATGATATGAAGTTACAAAAAGGAAAATAAAATAATCACGTAGTATATGCGTTGATTTGCTTGTATTGTAAAATTTCAAAATATACATTTTTGTTCACTGCAATTATCTTTGAAGTTGTTATACTGTTAAGTTCAGAATGTCCTAAATTAAAAATTACATAATCACTATATACGCTAACGTTAAAAGTTACGTAATACTCGTTATGAAGGAAAAATAATTGAACGAATAAAATTCTGTTAAGGTCATTGGGTGGTAATGCAGGTTTTAAACCATGACCAAAAGTGTGAGCGCCGTTATTATTTTCAATAAGCATTGCGCGTAGAGTACAAATCGTTTATCGGTAAGTAAGATCCGTGGGAGATGAACTGGCAAGCGCAAATAAGATTTTCGAAATCTCGTTGGCCGATCACGTTCTGCGTGCAGGATAGAAAAAGAGAGTCAGAATCCTGGGGCAATTAGTCGATATTTTAATGCGCAAAAAATGGGCTTCTCGTTATATCTCTGGTCCAGGCTGGACAGTCACCACTTCCCAAAGGACCACCAGAAAAACGGTCGGCACCTTGTTAGCGCAAAGATTCTGCGGTTGACGGCTCGGCACAATAACACGGACGTTAACCTTATTCTCGTTCATCGAGGTACCAGGTATCTCAGACTGTGTAAAATACACCAACAATTTCCATTAAGAAATATCGAACACGGTGGTATCTTATTGCTTCTTAAAGATTTTGTCCAACATTTTTATCACCACCTACAGAAATCGGTAGAAGACACTATAGTTGTTTCTGTAGGATTTTTTTTGGTGCTCTATATAGAAGTGGACAAATTGATCATCTGGAGTGTCAACTTCAATCATGATTAAAGATGATAAATATTAATAAAAGATGATATGACTATTCAATTTTATTCTTCAGTCTTCTGTGTGGTATTAAAAGTGATGTAATTAGATGTATAAATGGCTTCATCTGTACATCCTGAATCGAGCCTTTTCTGCTAAGTGCCAAAGAAGGATGGTGACAGGGAGTCCTGAAAAAGTTGTTCTGTAGTCAACTTTGCGCCATGTATGCAACGTGGGAAGTCTCACTCTACACTACAATACTTAGTTCTTCTAGTAGAAGATGAAAAAACAGATCACAAGTTACTTGGAAGTGTATAAATAGCATGTATAATTATTGTCGCGAATTATTTTTTATTCTGAAATGGATATTACGGATATCTCTGATGATAAAGATTTTATTAGGCTATTTACAGTGCCAAGTTTGAAAATAGGCAACAATTATCAGTAAAGAATGCGATGTACTATTTCTGCAGTTTTAGTCGCAAAAAGGTTTTTATTTAACAAAATCTATTTGTTTTTCATGATTCTCATTGCAGTTTATTTTTGCGAATCGATTCCCGTATGGAAATTTCAATATGGATCTTATCGGGGCCCGACCGGGGCCCCGATAAGTTTATAAAATATAAATAAACCCGTGTAGAAATTTCCAAACCTGGCCCAGATCGGTGATGAAACGCCCGGCCCGGTCGGGCCCCGATCGGGCCAGGTTTGGCCAGGTCTGGGCCTGGTCAGGCCGTGTGTTTCATCCCCGGTCTGAAATCCCCCGATCTGGACCCGATCGCGGCCAGATTCCCCAATCTGGGCCCGATCGGGGCCACAGCAAAATTTCTACTCGGGAAGTTTTATAAAATAAAACTCATGTTTTATTTTATAAGGATTCACATGAGTAAAAACACGATTGTTTACATCTCAAGCATTCGGATGTTTACGAGGTAAATAGATAAAAGCGAAATTTAAAATGTCACTAAAATGTGTATTGCAACGTCATCTTCAGGATGACTATCTTGGCCACAAATAGTACCCGATCGGGGCCTCACTTGTAATAGGGAACTTTCGCAATTTCTTCAGCATGGATGTGAAAATCTCATTTCCACCAAAAATGTGACAATAATTATCTTCTTAATTAACTTGTACCAGTCGACAAAAAAATAACTGAAAGTTTAAAAATAACTGAAGTAATAGAATTCATAAACGTGAAATTAATTAAGTAGTAGTCGAAGACTGAGGCGATTAATTACTATGATAATTGACGTAACATGATAATTCATGATTTATTTAGGATCCTAATTAGCTGCGCCATTACAGCACGCCCAGACGAGTGGATACACCTGTAACTTTGTAGCCGGACAGGCGGAAACGGTCGTTAAAAGGCGCACGCTCGAAGGAGAATAAAACCCTTCGCAGGAAGACAAGCAATCGACGAAGGACGACATTGAAGAAAGCGAAAGGAAAGGTTGAAAAGACATTCGATATAGGCGACGTTCGATAACCACCAATATATACCTTCAGTGTATATAGGTTCACGATATTCGTGAACATCCCTACACCGTAAACCGCGATGACAATCTCTTCGCAGGACCAGCTAGGTGTGGTCCCACCGGTGAACAGCGGATTTCCAGGAACGCGAGCCATTAGACCTTCTGGCTGGTGTTATAAATTGTACATCGTTTAATTAGGCTCTCCTCTTCGTCGAGGCTTGACCGTGTCGGATCGCGTCGGTTATTTACCATTTACTTTGCCTGGGCCCTTATGTGGTATCTGGAAGCTACCGTGCATCAAATTGGCTCCGAATTGGGCCCCTTGACAGCCGGCCTTCTTCTAGGGAATCTCTAGCTCTCTTAAATACCCATCCTCCTCTCTCTTTTTAAACAGCCATATCGAACTTCCACCTCGTGCTAACGAAATTCTTCAAATTAAAATTTCTCGGGAATCAAAGCACCGGCTTCTGTTTTCGTCCACATGATCTATGCGAATCATTTAAAGTCCATTCTCTCGAGTCCCGAAGTCGTTATGTGGAATTTATCCTGTTAAAGAACTTAACGTGTGCTTCTCAAATTGATTGGCCTCTTAAGACGATTTTTGGTACCTGCAAGATCGTAATGAATTCCTCTGGAGCAACAACTTATTTTGATGAAGACATGAGACGAAAGCTGACGAAAGTCAATTATGGAGAGAGTTCAGTACATTTTTCAAGTCTTTTCGCTTCACTTGACGAGTTTTTATTAATACCCGTGTGGAAATTGTTTTATGGCCCAAGCTAGACCCAAGCGTGGCAAAATTAGGCCCTGACCTGGGGATCGAGCTTGGGCCAAACACCCCATGGTGTCTGGCTTGCCAGATCGCCCAGCCTGGCCCAGGCTCGACCCTAGTTTATAATTTATTATTTATTTTAGATTATATATTATTAAATATTATTTTTTATTTTAAGAAGAAATCAATGTTAAATCCAAATATACTTTATTTTTTTTCAATAAAAACGAATATTATAATCAGTCCTCTCAGATCGAGCTAGAAATTTACCCCCTCCATATCTCTATTTTAGCGAAAAAAAGCAATTTGTCAAGTATAATTTGGCAAAATTTTGAAATTATTACTCTTTTTAAGTGTTTTTTTGAATTATATAAATAAAATTTCCCACATTACATATAATAAATTACTTTTTTTCGATAAATTGTAAATTTAGAGGGGATAAATTTCTAGCTCCATCTGAGAGCACTGATTATAATTAAAGCTAGATATGAAGAACATCTTATAATTATAATAATATTGCAGCCGATCTACGTCCTTTTTTTTCGATGGCCATAATTTTAAAAAATTAATATTATACTGAGTATTATACATTATATTAGTCATATTATTTTAGTTTCTAGTAATGAATATCTCTACAAAACGAATAAGTATCGTACTTTTTTTTCTAGGCATTGTTAACGATTAAAATGGTTTTTTTTTTAAAGTAAACATTAATCGCAAATGAGTTATCCCTGTCAAAAATAAACAAATATTGCAAAATGAAAACAGAATACTTCAACGCCATCTGCCAGAATTTTTAGGAACTTTAGCCGGGCTGGGTTGTACCTCGCGCCATTACAAATTACAAGCTAGAGCCAGGCTAGAGGCCCCTGGCTTGGCGCAAGAATGGATCTAGGAAGAATTTGGCGATTTCCACACGGGTAGATAATTCAATAAATTCTACCCGTGTAGAAATTGTTTTATGGCCTAAGCTAGCCCCAAGCGTGGCAAAATTGGGCCCAAAAATCCCATGAAACGGAGAATCTGGCTAGGGCCTGGCTTGCCAGATCGCAAAATGAAAACAGAATACTTCAACGCCATCTGCCAGAATTGTTAGGAACTTTAGTCGGGCTGGGCCCTGTACCTCGCGCCATTACAAATTACAAGCTAGGACCAGGCTAGAGGCCCCTGGCTTGGCCCAAGAATGGAGCCAGGAAGAAATTAGGCGATTGCCACACGGGTATATATAGATTACTTCGATTATATTACAGTATTTCGAGATATTTGGAGAAGCTATTTTCAGAAACTAACTTCAGTAAGTTACCTTCTTACTGAAACCTCATTTGGTATAGAGTCGCCTCTATATTTCTCCTCATAATGAGTACTATGACAGTATGATCTGTTCTTGAGACGTTGGCCGTTTGGAACTCATCGTCGCCCAATTTTTAGTGGAGGCTTTTAAGCCGCTCTTGGTCAAGCTTGTACGGTAGAGTAAGACAGTGGCCAGGATATAAGAAACCGGTTGGGACCCAATTTACTTTACAACGGCCGAGAATCCAACACTTACGGTTGTTCGAACGCGGCTCTCTTCTGTGTCTCGCATGAACGTGTCCCTGCATCCGTGTGGATCACGAACGACTGTGTACGGTAGCAACTACTAATTTCGACTTCATCAGGCGAGATAAGACTGGAATTTTTGCCACTGCACGGGAAACCGGCTGAGCGACGTATAAAGCCAAAACTCGAGACCACTTTGCTGTTTCGAACTTCTTAATTTTCAAATCGAGCGACAAATTCATTGACATCCCGCTGCTTTTATCGGCTCCATACGCCTCCTTAACCGGAAACCAATATTAACCAATCTTGATTAATATCCTTGTACTTACAATGTATCGCCTCGTAATATCCCCAAAGAAGCAACTCACACGCGAAAAGTTGGCATTTCTCATGGAAACTTGGGATACATAATCTATACCGTTTTTTTTTATTTCCTTTTTTTTATGTACTTTTTTTTCGTAATAATCGGTCTCTTTGCGCCAGAAATCCGTTTCAGTCGACGACCGGTTGCTCCAACTCGGCGTAAATTTATTCGCCAGTTAGTCGAGCCATTTGATTGGTCGATTCAGATAAAGGCTCTTTTCACTTGCGCGACTACAGCGAAATTACTTATCAGATAATTGACCGTAAGGTGGATCAACCGGCCCTGAACTGATTTTAATTCGAGTTAATCAGTTCCCTGTCGCCAATCGAACGTTGAATCGACACTGCAAATTTTCGCCACTAAACACTTTTTTATGTGAGGATAAGTTATGGGACAAAAATTGTTTCTGTGGAAACTTGGTCACTGAGAGAATCAAGTCCTCTGAGTGCGTATACTTTCGTTCTGGCGGTCAGTTTATTATCTCAAATTACGCAGAACGTTTCGGCCAATAAACATCGCTCCCTTCTCAAGCCTCTATGTATCCCACATGGCTATAAAAAATAATTTAGGACCCACTCCTCTTTCACCTCTGATTAAACTTTATCTTCTTGACAAATCACGAGGTAGGTGGATTCTCGGTTGATTGCGAAAATAAACTTCAGGCGAGATGAAGATCTCCTGTTTGCTTAATTTAATTTAACTGGACTAATTATATAATGTGAGGTCATCGCGATTTGCTTTAATATTTTCGAATCTTAAGAAGCAGAATAATTTTGCGGAGACCAGGATTTTTTAGGACCAGAACCACTTAATTTTTTTTACAAAATACATAATTTGTAATGCTAATATTAATAATGCTAATAATAATAATGCTAAATTTGTTCCCTGTTACAAATCAGGCCCCAACCTGGGGCATAATTGATGGGGTTCTAACCGGGGCCAGATCTGGCTGTCAAGTCGGGCAATCTATTGAGGCGCTGATCGGGTTCCGCAAAGTTTTTCCCGATCGGACCCCATCAGATCCATATTAAAATTTCAGCGGGTTGTCCATTTCAAAATTGAATTTTGAAATTCCAAACCTCGAAAATTTTCATCTCTTATCATTATTGTCTCCCCTAGCGAAAGCTTCGGATTGAAATTCATTCCGAATCATTCCGAATCATTGCAGAATTTGTATCCGATCCAAACAAAATAAATTCCGATCTAATCTGAATGAAGTTTTCTATCCGAATTAATCTGAAACCCATTCAAAAGCAATTCGAACCTTTAATCCAAATGAATCTGAATGAATACGCCAATAAAAATTAATCAGAATTAATCCGAACTTTCAATCCGAATGAATCCAAAAAATTCAAATTCATTCGGATTGACCGGATTTATTCAGATTAAAAGTTCGGATAAATTCTGATTAATTTGGATTGGCAGATTTATTCGGATTGATTTTGAATGGGTTTCGTATTAATTCGGATTGAACCATTTAAATTTTTTTACAAAATACATAATCTAGGTCCGTTAAACTTAAATTTAACGGAAATTGCTAATTGTGTTCCCCAAATTTAGACCCCAATCGGGCAAAATTGATGGGGTTCTAACCGGGGCCAGATCTGACTTCCAAGTCGGGCATTCTATTGAGGCGCTGATCGGATTCCGCGAAGTTTTGCCCGATCAGGCTCCAATCAGATCCATATTAAAATTTCAGCGGGTTGTCCATTTCAAAATTGAATTTTGAAATTCCAAACCTCGAAAATTGTTATCTCTTATCATTATTGTCCCCCCTAGCAAAAGCTTCGGATTTAAATTAATTCCGAATCAATCCGAATCATTCCGGAATTTGTAACCAAACCAATTCAGATCACATCCGAAGGAAGTTTTCAATCCGAATTAATTCGTAACACATTCAAATGCAATCCGAACCTTTAATCCAAATGAATCGGAATGAATCCGCCAATCTGAATTAATCATAATTAATCCGAACTTTCAATCCGATTAAATCCGAATGAATCCGGCCAATCAGGACTTTCAAGTCGAGTGGATCAGAATTAATCCGGTTTATACGAATCAATCCAAATGATTTCGAAAAGTTCGGATAAATTCGGATTCATTTAGATTGGCTATATTTATTTGGATTGAAAGTTTGGATTAATTTTATTTAATGCGGATTGGTGGATTCATTCGGATTAATTTGGAATAGGCTTCTAATTAATTCGTATTGAAAACTTCTTTCAGATTGGATCGGAATGAAACTGGTTCGGATCTCTCTAAATCTGAATTAGTGAAAAGTCGGTCACTAATTCATTTTAGTGAAAATTTTTGCTCATTATTAGTTGTATTTCATTATTTCATTTAGTAATTTTGAACTTTTCACTAAAGTTTTAGTCATTAAATGACTAACAATTAGTAGAATTTTTCACTAAAGCAAATTAGTGACCGACTTTTCACTAATTCAGATTTAGAAAGATACAAATTCCGGAATGATTTGGAAAATTTCGGATTGATTCGAAACGAATTTTAATCCGAAGCTTTCGTTAGGGCTATTCGCTCACACATCCTTTCAAGAATTCTCACTTGAACCTGTGCCTTTAAAGTCCAGAAAAAAGTGCACTGTTTGTCGAAATTGTCTCCACAAATGGAGCGCTGATTTGTGCCTCTCAGATTGTAAGATCTGGATAAGAGTTATAATAGGATCGCAAACAGAATGCGCATCCATTGTAAGTGCAAAACAGCTCTTCCTCCTTTCGCCTTACTTTTTATATGCCTTCGGTATTTTCTGTTTACGTAACGCGTCCAGGTACAAGTATAAGTCTTGCAATGTTGCTTAAAGTGCAGAACAGGTCTTGAAATCGTTGGCTGTTGTGCCTGTACAATGCCTGTTTTGTGGTTCGAGAGATTCAACTCGTTGGCCACCAATTACACGCTTGGAATTTAAAGACGCTTCTCGATAATCATAATGATAATAATACATACACAATGTACAACATCCAAAGGAAGCAAGAGTCGAATTCTTCTTCAATTCTTCACAAAAACTGTTATCCCTTCTTTTGCTGAGAGTTAATGGTATACGTGTATGTCGTATATTCCAACAAAAATCAAAATTGGCAATTGTGATTTAGTTGAATCAGGATTCGTTAAAGAAACTTTATGTTGTATTGAGCTTTTTATCAGTAATTTATAGTACAGGAGTTGATCGTCGATATAAAGTGATTCATGCGTGTCATATAACGATACCAATTAATTTTGGCAAGTGTTTTTTCAAAATTAATAACGACCTACAGAAAATTGTTTATATATTGTAACGCTGAATAACTTAATAGGGTAACTTAATGTAACTTAATGTAACTTAATGAGTATCTCCTCTCTAAATCTGAATTAGTAGATATTTGACCAATTCAATTAGTAACAGGGTTTTTGACTATCAAATTAGTAAGTTCTTCACTAAAGAGAATGGTAAGATTTATATTACTAAATGAAATAATAAGGATTATCTACTAATTTGTCTAGTAAGGTTCCTTACTACTCCCTAAATTTGAAACAGTAAAAATACTACAGATTGAAACAGTGCATTTTGTGATAACTAGTAAGACAGTAAACTACACTGATTTGTCAGTGGAGTTTACTACGAATTAGTAAAAAAGTACTAAAGTGAATAGTTTCTGGAAAAATAACTGTTAATTCAGTAATTTGTACTGGAGAAATAGTAAATATGTTGCGAAGGTTGTCACCAACTTTTAAGAGATTTCAAGAAATTTCCCTGATTTTTAAAAGAATTTGTGGAGTCCTAAAGGATTTCATAAAATTTTACGGGATTTCTAATAATTTTAAGGGATTTTAGATGTTTTCGTGGAATTTTGAATTTCTCGAGGAATTATAAGCGAACTTAAGAGATTTTTATGATGTTTTTAAGAGATTTTACGTAATTTTAAAGAATTTCATGAAATTTTATGAGATTCCTAATAATTTTAATAGATTTTAAAAGATATAAAGAGATATTAATTAATACCATAGAATAAAGCAGGTTACTAATTCATTTAGTAGGTTATTCTTACACATTGAATTAGTAAGTTCTTACTAATTATCAGTAAACGAATCGGCGTTATTTGAATCAGTAGAAAACCACTATCAATTAGTAGTTTTCTACTAATTCAGATTTAGAGAGATTAATTCTAATTGAGAAGGATTAGTATTTTTTAAATCACAAAAAATGAGGGAAAGAAGATGCGTTTCGAGTAACGAGTCATTCCTGGACTATAATGTACATGTTGCTAAGAAGGTGCCGAAGGGACGATGGTTTTACTTTCATTTTCCTGGATCAGTTAACGATGCTCGTCGATCGTTGCCACCAGGACCACCTCTGGTCCCGGGAATCAAGGGAAAAGGACGACCATGCCCGTAGGCATCGGGAGTATAAATCCTTATAAATTGACAAAAAAGTAAGGATATCAGCTGCCGAGATCTCTCGGTAACCTACTCGGGAGCCCTCTGTTCACCATACTAAAACAAAAGTCGACCCCTCATCCGGATACCCCACACATCTAGGGGTATCCTTATTTCTGCGCGATACAAGGAGCCACTAACTCGATTTACCTTCTTTCGCGCGCTCTATCACAGAAATTCCTGCAAGTCGTTATCCCACTGGCAAATTCACGAGTGGCGTCATATTGGGTCAATAGTGACCGTGTTCCCTGGCTTACACACCGTAATTTTATTTAATTTATCTAAAATGCATTTTTGAAAGATCTACACTATTTACTGCACTAGAAACTATTATCCGCGTGCGATTAATTTTTTGCATACATTTTGCTGAAAAGATTCAGAGGATTCTAAACAATTTCAAATCTAAGGATTTAGGAATTTCTTATGGTATTTCAAAAATATACAAAATAATTGAGAATTTATAATTTTTGAAATATGTATAGAAACTTGTAATTCCTTGTCTAATTTCAGGAATCTCAATAAGTTTAATAAAACTTCTTTAATGTCCTTCAAAATCTGGTGAAATTCCTTTAAATTTCGCAAAATTACTTGACATTCCTTGATATTCCTTAAAATTACTTGAAATAACTCATAATATTACGGAGTCTCATTAAAATTCTTAAAATTCCTGAAAATCAAAATTTCGTAAGGTCTCGTAAATACCCCATTAAATACCTTTAATGTCCTTCAAAATTTGGTGAAATTACTTAATATCCCATAAAATACCTTAAAAGCCCTTATGAAATTTAAGGATGTGGCAAGTAAAGCTTAACATCCTTTGAAATCAAGTAAAATTCCTTTATACATATATCGTAAAATCACTTGATATTCCTTAAAATTCCTCAAACTATCATGGTATCCCTTAAAATTACTTAAAATCCTATGAAGGGAGGAGAGCGGGTCTAGATAATTTCTTATTGTTAAGGAATACTCTTGCTTACATGGGGTTCGGGGGGGGGGGGGGTAAAAATGATCTCAATACTGCTTAAATAATACTTGAACAGCTCCTAATTATAAAATTCCTTTAAGTTTCGTAAAATCGGTTGATATTCCTTAAAATTACTTAAAACTACTCAAAATTCCATGAGATCTCATTAAATATCTTTAAATTCATCAAAGTCCCATAAAATCTTACCAAATCCCTTAAAATTTCTGAAAATAAAAATCCTCAGAATTACTTAATATCATAAAATATCTTAAAAACTTTTAAAATTACTTAGAATCTCGTGAATCCCTTGAAATCCCTTAAGTCCTTAAAATAACTTAATATCCTATAAAATATCGTAAAATCTCTTAAAATCACTTCAAACTTCATGCAATTTTGTAAAAACCCTTAAAATTCCCTAAAATTACTTAATATCCCATATAATATCTTAAAATCCCTTAAAGTTTCATAAAATTCCTCAAAATACTATGAAATCACTTGATGTATTTCCAGTTTCGACAATTCGCACTTGGAATGTGCGAGCAGTGGAATATATTTTACAAACCCAAAATAATCTATCAGTTTCTATCCATATCATAATCCTCCATTTTCATTGTTTTATCTCCCTCAATCAGATCAACAAATATAACAAGCCCCCAAAACAAAATGGTAAATTATCAACCTCATTTATTAAGAATCGCAAAAGAATGATAAGGCGAAATAAATTGAAAGGTTTGCAGATGGAAAATAACAATAAACGTGGCGTTAATACGGTGATCGTGCAAACGAGCGAAAGTGGGAAGCTGACTCTAGAATGGGCGGACCGAGTACCGATGGGGGATGACAATTAAGCAATTATCTTCCTCTGTATCTTTGTCTCTCGCGAGACCGAGGGGCATATATAGAAGGAGACAGGAGAGCGAGAAGAGGAAGCAAGAGAGTGTTCTAGACAAAGAGAGTGATAGAGAAAGGGATCAAGAGAAAGAGAAGCTACCTTAATGATATTGTAGTCAGCACGCCCGCGCACAGGCTGCCTCTAATTGCGCCGCTGAAACGGCCATGTTTCTGATAGGGGTGTGAGAGAGAAGGAAGAAATTGCTGGAGTAGGGGTGAATCAGAGAGGGAGAGAGTGAGGAGGAAGAGGGAGAGTGTCCGAGGTTGGAATAACAACAAAGAAAAGGATAGAGTTTGAACATGAGGGGAAGGGAGAAGCCACGAGTTAGAGAGGGCTGGAGCAAGGTGGTAAAAACTTGGAAATGCAGCATGGCGGTCGAGAATCGGTAGCAATTATTACGAAAGGACGACTCCCGAATACGAATCTTTCTTGCATGAAATCATTTTGCCAAGGTTCCGATCATCATAATTGATGTGTTTCTTATCAGATTATCGTGAGCACTGAAAAATACAGATTGCTGAAGTAATTTCTAAACATTAGTTGTAGACATTTGTCCATTTAACACACACGGAGAGAAAAGATATGGTTGGGTCAACCATAAATATTGAAAAATATGGGGCAAAAATATGGTTGGTGCAATCATAGTTTGGTCAGCACAACAAAAAAAATAGATAAGCTAAACAATTGAATGGTTGCGCTGACTAAACTATGGCTGCAGCAACCATAGATATGGTTGGCCCAACCATAACTTTCTCTCCGTGCACCATATGTTTAAGAATAGAGCAAACCGATAGTTGGAAGCAAAATATCGATTTTCAAAACTGATTACATGAATAATGATGATGATGATGATGATAAGATGTAAACACTAAACGCAAAGTATTAGGTATTTAAAAGCTAAGTACACCCAGAAAAAAGTTTGTTTGAATCAAATAAACGTATCTTTGATATAGGGTCAAAGAAAAGATTTCTGTGAATCAAACAAATTTTGTTTAATTCAAAGATATTCTTTCTTTGACCCTATATCAATAATACGTTTATTTGATTCAAAAAAACTTTTTTCTGGATGTACATTGTACAATAAGCCAACAGACCTAATTCTAGGTCACAACGGAACGTAGATATTGGAAATAGATACAAAGTATTATTATGAAAGACAAAAAAGATTAAGAAGATAAAAAACATCACTGAAATTATAAAAAATTATAACGTTCGAATTGTGTTGCTTAGCAACAAGGAAATGAAAACACTGATTTTCCAAGGTCTGAGTTTCATTTCACTTGGAGTATAAAACTAGTAAGAAGTGAGACCGTCAATAGTAACGCATCATTTCAGATATTTTAGTGCGATACATAATGCTGATTAATAAAAGATTCATTTTCTTTTTATACTTCATTAACGATATCACTTGTCGAAACAACAGACCAGATTGGGTAAGAAATGTACTGAGAGAAATAAAAGATAGACAAAGAGTGTATCAAACGATGCTAATCTTCAACGAACATTTAGGAGATCCAAGAATTCAAAAAATCGTACACGAAATTAATCGAGACAAGCCAATTTTAAGCATATCTCAGCCAACCTTCACTGGAAAAGGGACACTTAATTTCTCAAGCCTGATATCACTTCAAAGCCCCAGAGACACAACGATCTTCATATTAATCGAGGCGTCCAAGGATACAATTAACACAACCAAAACAGAGGAAGCCATGACTTTTATCAATGCGCTGGACGACACAAAGATCCGTCCCAAATGTTTAGTCATCCATCTCTCTGGTTCCAACCAAAATTTTAAGACCAACCAACCAACTTTTGAGAAATTTCTGCAGGATGCTTGGAGTAAGCACTTCCTAGATGTTAGCGTTCTAGAAGTTCATGCAGTCAAACACAAAGAAAAAGGTTTGATTACAACAACTGATGATGATGAAATTGCTATATTGCATCATATCAATCCGTTTGAACATGTGTACACAAAACGGAAACACGTGCCTTCATCAAAGATTGAACTGTTTCCAAACAAGCTTCTTAACTTGCATGGTTACAAAATGGGAGTAGGTATCTTCCATCGTCCACCTTACACTACCGTAGAACACAACTCTGTAGGGCATCCTGTCAAGCTTAGTGGTTCAGATTTTTCTGTATCTAAGATCTTGTCTGAAAAAATGAATTTTCAGATGATTTTCCCGCCTTCAGAAAACATGAAAGATTACTACGGAAGATTCTCCTGTGACAAGAACAAGACAACAGGTTTCACGTACCAACTGATGCACAATCAGATCCAATTCATCAGCGTCCGCTCGATCGTTACATCGGCTTGTGCCAGACTTATATCAGAACTGAGTTTTCTGGGCTTAACACAGTTCGTTGCAGTAGTTCCAGTCATCAAGACATCAGACATCACCATGTGGGTAGGTCAAACATTCTTGTATACGACGGTTTCCACAGGTTTCATCATGATAATTGTCTACACATTTGCTCGTATTTTGCGATTTGAGAAAAGAGTCTGGATGTTTCCTAACATTCTGCAAGCCTTCCTCAGTCTAACTGTACCGGAACTTCCGCAGGACTTAAAAGAACGAATTCTCTTTGGCTGCATCTTTATCATCAGCATAGTCTTTTCATCGGACATCTACGCAGCTATGACCGATTTTCATTATCAATCGGAATCAGAAATCGAATTTAGTACGCTAAAAGCAGTAGCAGAGTCTGATCTGCAGCTTATTATTCAGCGGAATTTTGTGGAAATAATTCGAGGCTTTAAAGATCCTACAGTTATCAGTATATTGGATAAAAGCTCCTATCGTAGTAATTCCTTTAAAGAATGTTTTACAAAAATGGAAAAGCACAAGACATTTGTGTGTTTTACGAGACTGAGTGTTGCGAGAATGTTGATTGAGCATTATAAAGATGATCAAGGTCGACCTGTCATGAAAATTGTTCCAGAGCTTTTGTTCGAAACTATGGAAGGCTTCCTGCTGGAACCAGGATCTCCCTTCGCCGAACGTTTGAATGTTTTGATATCAAGGATCATTCAGTCAGGAATCTTTTACAAGTTGGAAGAAGATTCATTGAACAATTCAACTGTCAAGAAAAACGCACCTTTTCGGCTTTTGGAAGAAATGAGTTCAGTGAAGTTACCTGTTCTCCTTGGCGTACTCATTGGTGGATATACTGTATCTATTATCGCGTTCTTTGGCGAATTGGTGGTAAAAAAATTCACTGCCAGGTTTGCAGCCGCGCATTAGAAATAAGCTCGAATACTTTATTGTAAGTATCTGGATATTCAGCCTCAATATCTTAGATACTTAAATAGGTGACAACTATCTAAGATATTCAATAGGATGAATATCTGTATATTTAGGATGAATATCTAGATATTTAGGATGAATGTCTAGATATTTAGGATGAATATCACCTTACGCACAAATTTATAAGAGTGTAAGGAAAAATTTGAATACCGAGATGACGAGCAATTCGGACGTTTGAAGTTCCCTATAATTTTTGTCTTTGATATTTGGAGTGATTTTCAAGCTGCACCAGCTCATCAAACCATGTTTCGATCATGGTATATGAGTTTTAATCCAGGATTCGTATCTTTATTGATTTTATCTCGCCTATTGCGAATAGTTGATCAATTGTCTTTCTTTCATTGTGTATGGCCCTCGCACATTTTGATGTTTTACTTATTCTGAATTTGTGTGTTCATGTCATTGATTTTAGTCGCTCATTGTATATTCAACTCATCTTCGATACTTGTGGTTTTCGCCCACTTCAAATCTTATAATTTTATGTAAAGAATACACCGAATTGATAATGAAAGAGGGCGAAAGAATTTTATTGTCAAAATTTCTGATATAAAATTTATATTTCCATATTTACAGGATGGGGTAGAAATTGATTAATTACTGTATTGTGGTCAAAATGCATTTTAATCTACATTTTTTTTTAATCTACTTTTTATCTAATCACTATGACGCAAAAATAGATGCCACTGATTTTAATTAAATATTCTATATGCATTTTAATAATGAGCACATTTCTGTAATGGTGCACAATATAATGGTGATTGTAAAAAATATTCCGTAAGCCTAGAAAATATCAATAAGCTAGTTAAAAATAAAAATAGAAAGTTTAAAACGTTACTTTCACTTGCACAGAGTGCATGAAGTAAAAAAAATCAATATTTTGAATTCACACACATTTTTCAAGGAATCGATTCAATATCGATTTCACAAATGACCTTAACTTTTCCACTTGAATGACAAATATTTTAAAATATGCATATATTCGTCGAAATAGTGAGTGCATCATTTATTAATTACTTGTCCTTAATTTATATATAGAATAGAATATACAAAAATGTACACAGAAAAAAGAAAGTGGCTTTTACTATTTTAAATTGTAATTTTTGCTATGAAAATAAAAGCCCTGCTTTTTTATTGCAAAAGTTACAATTTGAAATAGTAAAAGTTACTAAATTCCAGGAAAACTGCGTTCAGACCTCATGTTAACTATTTTAAATGGTCAATTCACCTTTTTTCCATAATGTAAAACATAATATGTAATATAAATCCAATATATAAATATGAAATGAATCTCTTATACTGAAATCAAAAAGACTCTGATTTATTATATGCCTACACGTTATGAACCTCATTTTATACAAATAGTCGACTCTGGTATGAAATGAGGTATGTTGACCAGAAAAAGTAGTAGAATTCGGATCATTTCAATTGTCGACCGCCATGCAAGCACGAACATGATTGTCGAAGTGAGCTTCGAGAAAAGGCGCCATGAGCTTTATAAGAAAGCTAAGCTTGCAGAGCTGAGTTAAAGTTGTGGTGGTAATTGAGGAAAAGAGGAGAGTAAAAGAGAGGGACTGAGATGGAGAATCAAGAAAGAGAAACATGATGAGGGGGTGGGAGAGGCGATGGGGTGGTAATGGTGAACCCCACCACTTGGCGCACGCGTAACCACTGCCAGTCAATATTAACCGGCTGCTGTTCTCGAGTTACCGTCATATGTACAAAACGGTTCAAGAAAATACTAATGAACTGATTAATGACAATCACTCGCAATCAGAGACCAGAATCATAAAACAAGATCCTCTCTCACTTTTTCTAATTTTACACCAGACTACATTTTATTATTTTTATCATTCTATAAGGAAATTTAGGAAATATTTGGACTCGTATTCTCTTGAATAGTACCTAACGTATAAAATGTAAAAAAAATGTGCTGCTGATTTTTCGACAGACTTTTCCCGCGACTTTGAGGATATTAGATCTTGAAAAGAGATATAAGTGTCCTAATTCCTCTTCGATCGTGAAACCCCCATTTCTTAAAAGCGGTCCATAAAACGCAGGAAATTACCCGGTGGTAGAACGTTCGCGACTTTCTTGATACGGCCTTATCGTGAACTTGGTCGTGACGGACACTGTCAAGGCTCGAAACCATCAACGCCTTCGACATCAGCATCAAATCTTGAAAAGTGAAACTAATGATACTTCATGAGTTTATCATTGAAATCTTTATATATCCTCCGGAAATAGAGCGAAATCGAGTAAAAGATATTCTTCGTTTAAAAAGATTCCTCTTATTTTAATGCAATTTTTCCTCCATACGCTTTTCCCTGGATAAGATTATTCTCAACTTCAAGAGTCTGCTCTTAAAAGGAAAGGAAAAATCCTCTAAATTAGAAAAATCTTCGAAATTAGAAAAATCATCTAAATTGGAAAAATTTTCTAAATTGGAGAGGAACTTTCCTCTCAAATTAAGAATATAATTTTCCGTAATCTGTGTCTGTGTAATTATAAATTAATAAATACAAGTTAACGATTGAAAAATCATTCCTTTTTCTCACTCTCCGTAAATGATTTCTTGGTATAATATTTAAACACTTTTGCCGTGATGCCATTCGCATATATCTTGCACCTATTAAACGAAATTGATCATTACACGCAAATAAAAATCTTTCAACTAGTGACTGAAATGCATATTAGTATCTGGATAGAGTATCAAATTGAATAATTGAAATTTTATGAACCTACGAAAGTGTATATGTTAAATGGACCTTTGCAGACGAAAATACTAAACTGGTTTATTATCCGTTCCGTAGAAGAGCGAATGGTACTTTAAATTGCAACGTTCACATATATCTCTAGATGGAATCATGTACTTTCAACGGTCTCAAGAACGACAATTATCTTTCATCTGATTAACATTAATTCGCGTGGGCAATAAACAGCTGCGTTATTGCCGACAAGTCTATGAAACGTCTCGTCTGCATGCAATATTCAAGAATCGCATGTGACGACTACAGGTTTTGCAAACTATATATTACTTCGTACAAGTGAGTTTTTGAGCACAAGAGGATGGATTAGCATTAAATTAGTTTCTACCTCGCATGCATCAGCATCTACTTAATTGAGATTCCATTTACTTTCTTACTGTTTATTATTATTAAATCCCGCAACACGAATATGTTCATTATGTCAAATTATAATATTATCACTTTGAAATCATTAATATTTGATATTTAAAAGGACTTTAAGGAACATTATCCATTCCGTCTTTTATTTTTTTTTCTCCAAACAGCATTCCTTCTTCGCTCCACGCGGAGATAAAGAAATCGACGAAGGTTCTCTTATTTTACGTTTAAGCACAAGAATCACCGCTGGAGTCTAATATCCGACGTCATCCTTCGACGTCACATGACTGTAAACTAATGAACGAAAACCGACTCTACGAGTTTAGCGAGCTTGTTCATTTTTTATTCTTTCTGCATTTTTTTATTTTCTTCCTATTGCACGCGCTTAATGGTCCGCATAAGACCACAACCGTACGTGATGACTCGCCTCTGGCACCATTAGATTTGCCGCTTCAAATTTCAGAGCTGCACCGCCAAGAAGCCACGAAAACCATCCGGTTTTTATTTCCGAGGTCGGAACTCCCGGTCGCCGTTTTAAATGAACACTAACTTCAGCCAAGTGTTCAATAATCGCTCCGTTTATTTTAAACAGGATGCTTTTGTATCCGGAAATCATTTTAAAGACAAATGATTGATTCTCTGGTGTCAGGAAAAAAGTGTCTGACATTTTATGCTTCCGCTCTAATTAGTAGACATATCGGACAATAATTTAAAGTAGATTAATTGCCAAGTTTAATCTTGAATGTAACTAACTTTAATTGTTGACAAAATTAAAAAGTTAGGTAAGTGACATTGTCATTTACCCAACTTCTTAGTTTGGACGACGGTATGGAAGAGTAAGGTATTCCAAATAAGTACTTTAAGAGGTTAACGAGTTTACTTTATTGCTCAAGCGACGTATTGTCAAAATATGTTATAACCGTGGTGTATGGGCCACGGTTTAATATCCTGTCTGCGTTTAATCGTAGCGGTATTAGGGCCAACGGGTGGTCCCATTAACCATCCGCCACATTATTGAGGCGGGTTTACCTAACCTTCTCGGAACCTTTGCTGTGTATTTACGTTATTAGTTCATAGTTAGAGCAATCTCTTTTTATTAGATTATCTTTTCTTCAAAATATGAACAAGAGATTTTTCACGGATTTAGTACCTTCCAAGAAATTATCTGGTAATAAGGTACATATTTACAGAGCTGGGGAAAATGGTTCTCAAAATGTATTTAAAATGTAAAATGCAAAATAGGTTCACAAAATCCATTTAAAATGGAAAATAGAAAATGGTTTTCTATCTTATATTTAAAATGAAAAATGCAAAATGCATATTTGAAATATGATAGTAAAAAAATGCAAAATGGACTTTTATTAACTTTAATTTCATTTCCAAAGTCAATTATAAATTATAATTACGTAACATTTCATAAAGAATAATTATTATTCTTTGTGCAATAACCAATAAAGCATACATGTCTTCAACTTTACGCCGGTAAACACAAATTTTGGGTCTGAGTTCTAAATATCAAATTTTGATTTCTTTTACGTAACTAATAAAGGGAACGTTAGTTTTTTTTTTTTTTAAAGTTTGCTTCTTTTTTGCTTTTTTAACTTTTATTTAAAAAAAAAGTTTTGCTTTTTTTGATTTGCTTTCTCATAATTTTATTATAAATTACTATTCAACTATTTAAGATGAAAAATGCAAAATGGGTTTCTTCTTCCTATTTAAAATACAAAATAGAAAATGGCATTTTGCATTTCAAATATATATTTGAAATGAATTCATTTGAAATATTTATCCAGGTCTGGGTATTTACACCTTTTTATGAAGTGCAGAAATTTTGATAGGGTTCTGATGGGGTCCAGATCAGTTTTTTCTTGTTCTAATTTCAAAGTAATTCTCGGTAGTTTCTATATTTTAGAATAATTTTAAAATTATTTTAAGTACTTTAAGGGATTTTAAATGATATTATAGAATTTTAAAGGATTTTCAAAAGATTCCAAACGATTTTAAGAAATTTAAGGGGATTTCAAGAAATTTCAAGCGATTTTAGGGAATTTAAAAGGATTCTAAAAAGTTTTACAAGATTTCAAAGATATTAAGATTTTCTAAAGGATTTAAATTGAAATTTAAAGCGGATTAAATAGATTTCAAGTGATTTTAAAGAATTTCAAAAGAATTTCAAAAGAATTCAGGGGAGTTTCAAGATTTTTAAGTAATTAAACAATTTTGTTATGTATTTCAAGGGATTTCAGATAATTTTAAAGAATTTTAGAGGATTTAAAAATAATTCCAATAAATTAAAGGATTTTCAAGAATTTTCACAAGATTTAAAAAAATTTCTAGATAGGTATATTAAAGGATTTCAATAAGTTTTAGAAAATTTGAAGATATTTCGAGTGATTTCAGGATATTTAAAGGGATTTCAAGAGATTTTACAAAACTTCAAAAATATCAAGATTTCCTTAAGGATTTCAAAATAATTCAGGGAGTTTCAAGATTTTCAAGTAATTAAGTAATTTTTTTTAAGTATTGCAAGGGATTTTAAATGATGTTAAAGAATTTTAAAGGATTTTCAAAGAAATTCAAAGAATTGAAGGATTTCCAAGAATTTTCACAAGATTTAAAAAATTTCTAGATGTATTAAAGGATTTCAATAAGTTTTAGAAAATTTAAAGAGATTTCTAGTAATTTCAAGGTATTTAAAGGAATTTCAAGAGATTTAAATGGATTTTTAAGAGATTTTACAAGACTTCAAAGATGTCAAGATGTCCTACGGGATTTTAGGAGATTTTAAGTGGTTTCAAGAAATTTAAAGCGATTTCGAGAGATTTCAAGTGATTTTAAAGAGTTTTTAAAGATTAAAAAAAAAATTCAAAGTAGTTTTCGGTTTTTTAATTATTTAAAAATATTTGTAAATATTGTAAGGAATTTTTAATGATATTAAAAAATTATAAAGTATTTGAAAAGAATATTAAAAAATTTAAGAAATTTCAGAGTTATCAAAACATGTGAATGGTTTTCAAGAAATTTCAAGTGATTTTAAGGAATTTCAAAAAATCCAAAAAAGTTTCAAGATTTTGATATAAATAATTTGAAAACAAAAAATACTTTTTGATTTTTAAAAATCTTTTGAAATTCTTTGAGATCACTTAAATCTTGCTATCTTTTGAAATCTTTCTCAATCTCTAGTTATTAAAAATTATGAAAAAATATAATCATAAAATGTAGTTAAATAATAATTTTCATGAAAACCTGTTTAAAGTTCCTAGAAATAAGATCCATGTTTATGAACAATATGCGTATTAATTAATTTTCCAATGTATAAATATATAACGATCTTTTATACTTATATTATTTATATTATTATATTTTTATTTTATTTTCACAAATAATTAGTGTGGAAAATGCTGGGAATTCCCTATTTTAACCCTATATTCGGTTTAACGTGGAGAACTTTTCAATTTCCTGTTTCTTTATCAACAATATGTCGTTAAAATATCTTTATTGAAAATAGAAATCCCAACCAGGTCCTCATTAGAACCTACATTAAATAGAGCTAAAAGTGGCAACTTTTGGACGGAAATCAATTAGCTGAATAAAAACCGATAAAAACCAACCATAAAACCAAATATAAAAACAAATAAATAAAAATCCATCCACAAATAAGATCCACAGTAATATTATACTTGTCCTTTTGCTCAATTCCGCCAGAATATTGAAATTCATTGTGAGCGATGGATTTTTGAGGAAAATCTTCTACACCGAATTGAAATATACATATATCATTTTCCACAATCATGTTTGAAAGCAGGACTCAGTATACGTAAATAGGAATCACGTCTGGAGTAAAATGCGAGAAGCACAGTGACGTTCAGCAGATGCACATGTTCGAGCCACTATGTCTCGGCCGTAAAATGCGAGCAACGCAGTTAAATTTGTATATTTGTAGAGCAGACGGTTGGGACCTTTTGCCCGTTTGCTGCTCCTCTTGCAAAGCGAGATGACTGCAGAGAAATCGCTAAGAGTGTTCCTCCTTGCTCCCTCGCGACATCTCAATCGATTTCTCCATGAAGCCTGACCAGCCACAGAAAGAAGGAGATCGAATGCTAAAGGATTCAGAGTTTCAATTACATATTCCATTGCCAAGAAATCTCTTTGAAACCTCGTCCTTTCTCCTAATTAATTTTATTCAATGTATCCTAAGCTAGACATTATTTTTTAATTAAAATTAAATTAAATTTTAATTAAAGGAAACCATTCACAAATTTCATACATGTTACTGATAATTTATGTCTTTATGATAACACAGCAGGTATGCAAGTCTCGCTTGAAGGCTAAATCTCTCAATCCTACGGATTACGCGAGACAAACTCGTTTAATTATTTTTTTTTCTAGCCCACAGTCTGGCGCCCCAAAAAATCCCCAAGCAAATACAAATATAACACGAATGAGCCCCCGGTTATAAGACCCTCTTCATATTTTGGTGTGAGAAGGATCACTGTGGTTCATTGAGGCGTATGTGTTGGTGAAAGAATATTAGGAGGTGGCAGGAGAAAGAAGAAAGTCAAGGGAGAAGTGGGAGAGCGGCTCTTTTAACAGGCCATTATTGTGCCAGGGACGGTTTCCCGGGCCATTATTGTATCTGGCGATAAGTCGGGAGATAAGGGACTCCCGGGTGTTGATATACGTTCTCCCTTTTTTGCGGGACGTCGTCATTTCAGGCCGCGTGCGAGACGTCCATTGCTATCGAGCTCCGATCACTGACTAAGCTTCGTTTGTTAAATCGACCCTACTTGATTTTCGCCTGACGATGTGACGATGTTAGTCCACTAGTCAATTCGCGTGACCGTCTTCCAACCAGAGCACCGTAAATGATGCTAATGCGTTGGGATGATAATCCGCCTGGTTAGCTTCGAATCGATTAGGATTTGTCCTTGATGCTTATTGGCAAAGGGATGAATCAGGGATCTGTATTAGAAAAAAATTTGGAGGTCGTTCATATATTATGTAATGGTCTAGGGGGTTGGGAGGATTCAAGAGGAGCTGTTGTAATCCTGTTATGATGAGGGCGGGAGAATTTTTGAGAAATGATTAAAAACAAAAGAAACAATAATGAATAACTTCTACTCGAATCAGAATGCCAAAAAATTAAACAAATAATCACTCTAAATCTGAATTAGTGAAAAGTCGGTCACTAATTTATTTTAGTTAAAATTTTTACTAATTATTAGTTGTATTTCATTATTTCATTTAGTAGTTTTGAACTTTTCACTAAAGTTTTAGTCATAAAATGACTAACAATTAGTAGAATTTTTCACTAAAGTAAATTAGTGACCGACTTTTCACTAATTCAGATTTAGAGAGATTTATTTTTAAAGATACACACCCACTTCCCGAAAATGTATTAGAGCGAATCAGTTTCATTCCGAGAGTATGCGTGGTAAAAAGATAAATCATATCCTAATGAATCCGAGTCAATCCGAAGTTTGTATAAAGATTCCTATCAGAATGAATTCAAGCCGAAGTCTGTATAAAGATTTTCATCCGAATAAATCCATGCAAATCCGAACTCTGTATAAGGATTTCTATTCAAATAAATCCGGGCCAATCCGAAGTATGTTTAAAGATGGCTATCCGAATGAATTCGAAGTCAGCCTATAAATTCCTCTAGAATCAATCCGAGGCAATGCAATATCAACCTAAAAATTTCGATTCGCATGAATCCGAGCTAATCCGTATCAGCTATCAGTAACACCACAAAAAACTGATCAAAAGAAATAAAAAATTCTTGTAAAATTTTACACTTATGATTGTATATTAAAATTGATGATTTTATTAATCAGTAGTAGAAATTTCGATTTAAATAAACAGATAAGTTTATTCGAATATTTCTCAGACAAATTGAGATCATTATTAGCACCGAATTCATTCGAATTGAAGTCTCGGATTCATTCGGTATAGAGAATTTATAATTTTTTAAATATAGGAACTTGTAATTCACTATCTAATTTTAGGAATCTCCGTAAGTTTAATAAAATTCTTAAAAATCTCTTTAATGTCCTTCAAAATCTGCTGAAATTCTTTCAAATTTCCCAAAATTACTTGATATTCCTTGATATTCCTTAAAATTACTTGAAATTACTCAAAATATTACGTCTCATTAAAACTCTTAAAATTCTTGAAAATCACCTGAAATGTAAAATCCCTTGAATCCCTTGGAAGTATTTAAAAGTACTTAATATCCCATAAAATATCGTAGAATCTCTTAAAATTCCTAAAAATCGACTAAAATTTCGTAAAATTCCTTGAATTCCTTGGAAGTCTTTAAAATTACTTAATATCCCATAAAATAAAGTAAAAGTCCTTAAAATTACTTAAATTTTTTTAAAATATCATGAAATCTCTTAAAATAACTTAATATATCATAAAATATCGTAAAATTCTTACAAATATCTTAAATTTACTTAAAATCACGTCAAGTCTTATTAAATCCCTTAAAGTTTAAAAATTTTAAAATTTTTTCTTGAAAATCCAATAAAATTTTGTAAAATACCTTAAAAGTCATTAAAATTACTTAAAATTTCATGAAATATGAATACTAAAAAAATCTGACAGTATATATACCCTGTAAAATAATTTTTAAATCTAAAAATTTCGGAAAAACAACGTTCAGCGGAAAAATTGTAGGTTTGCTCGTTTTCTAGTTTCATTTGACAATTTAATCATAAAATCTATTTATTGGATATGAATATTGGTCCATTTTTAGCTTTAGGTTTTCGACAACAATGTGTTCGGTACAGAAATTTAGGATTGTGAGGGACCCAGCGCCAGTTAAAATGTGGGGGCCCTTTAGCGGTGACAAATAAATTTAATTTAAATTTTTTTTCAGTGGGGGCCCCCCAAAATATGGGGCCCGCGGTCCCGACGGCCCCTAATGTAAATTCGACTCTGATTCGGTATATTAACATCATTTTTTTAAGATTGGATAGAGGGGATAGAGTAAAAACATTGTATTTAAAGCAAAAAAAATAGACTAATGAAAGTTACATAACAATTAAGAGGGTGAGGGGTGGTATCTCGGTCGATTTTTAAGGTAGCATTACAAGGGGGTGGGGGGAGTCAAAAAGACATAAAAAAAAGCATTACTTAATAAATGAACGACCCCTTGTTGTTTATTCAACTTTTGTATATTAACTCTGAAGTTAAATAGTGGAAATTGGTGGTCAATGTTGGCCCAAACGCTGATTGACACCACTTGCTCATCACTGGCACTTGGCCCAATAAGGCGCCATTCCTGGGCCGAACTCTAAGTTTTTCCACTTAAACTATAATTTACTGGAGTAGAACCGACTGTCATCCCGCTAATAAGCTCTACTTTTTTCAAGATTTTTCTCCTAAGAAGAACATTGGCCCCCCATTCGTAAATCTAAATGTACCCCTTTCAATTACCTACAGTTCGATTTCTGCTATCAACGCCATTCGTTAATGAAAAATCAAAATAAACAAGTAATTCTAGCAAATCTCTTATGAATCTACCGGAAAGTCTTTGAAAAAGGGCCAGAAAGGGGGAAAAGTCCTACAAAGGGACAAGCATAATCCTGGTTATATTATTTTCAGAGTTCATTGACGTAAAGCAGATCGTTTCCACCGCCTCTGGATTTATTCAGCGTCCGATTGGAGCTCGTCCCCTGCGTCGTGCAAATCGTTTTTTTTCCTCCATTTCACGCGAAGGTAGGAAATGAAAGGGAGTAGGGCGCAGAAGACGAACAGAAAAGGATAGAAAGGGATGGAAAAAGATAGGGGGGAGACAGAGAATATAACAAACGAGAGAGAAAGAGATAGAAAGAGGGAAAGAGAGCGGGGAATAGAGTGAGTTAGAAGATAGGGGGATGCAGGAGAATGAAAGAGAGACAGAGAGGCCCTTCAATTATCGAGCGCGGTTCGCTCGTGGCGGCCATGTTGTACAATTCCATGTCCACCTCTGGCTATTATGGACACTCTTCGTTCTCCTGCCTCAGGCAACTGCAAACTGCCACTGCACCGGTACGCGGCTATTGCATATGTATTATATGCGATTGTGTTCTAAGAAACTTGTATTCGATATACGACAGAGGACTCTGTACCTTGGAAGACTCCAAGTACTCTTTTCAGTTTGCACCTGGCTCGTGTGTGTTTGTTGCTGGCACATTGCTTGCTTGCTTGCATTTCTCAGAGCACCAGATAGTGTCTCCAGTCTTCGCAAAAAAGAACCAGAGTACACTTGAACGTTCGCCTAACTGCCCGACCCTGCCCCTTACTCTATCGCTGTCCTTGTCACTTGATCGCGACGGCCAATCGGTCGAGACTACGGAAAATCGCTCCTGTTTAACGTCTCAATTTGCAAAAACAATATACATCTTTTTTTACTCGGAGATATTATCCATAATTGGTATACAAGCAATGTCTTCTTTTTCGATTGATTAGAGAATATGAAATCAAAAGCTTACACGGAATTATGATAATTTGAAGAGTTATACTTAAAAAATCAATTTTACAAAAATTATAAACATTCTCGAGATATTGTATATTGGATTGCAGAAAAACTTGACACACACACATACATTTTAGGTATATTCTGCTTGAAATATATTCAAAACACCTATTTTCGAGATCTGAATATTGTCACTGCTACAAAGCTTTATACGGAAAAGCAAAAAACAACCATAATGATTCGTTAGGAAAATATTATGCTTATTTAACTCATTGGTAAACTGAAATTTTCTACACAATTATTATAGATAATAAATTTGTCAAAATCACTGTTAAGAAATTATGAAAAATTCATCTACATACATATTAATTGCAAATGAAAATGGACTTTCAATTTTTTATATAGAACGTAATTTTGATTCACTTTTAAACTGTAATAAATTTATGAGAATTATTTTGTCTAATATAATCCATCGTTACTTATTTTAAAATAAATAATTTATCCAACATTAAACATCAGTTAATGAGTTTAAAAGTATCCATTCCAATTACACGAAAATCTAGTTAGATTTTTCTATATTAAGGGGTTTTCAATAAAAATGCTGGATTAAACATTTAAATTGTCCGTTTGGACATATGTAATGGTTTCACGGTTCACATTTGATTACCGAAGTTAAGCAACGCTTGGCTCGGTTATACTCGGATAAGGGCCGATGTACACTCAGAAAACAACTTATATAATTACTTTCGTAAGCTACTGCCTACCTTCAGCCATTTAATTTTAATACTAAAAGTATATATATTATATCATACTACTAGTATGATATAATTCCAATTCGCACGACCATACATAGTAATTTTTTTTAATTATTGGAACATGATTGCAAAATCTAAGACAATTTTCGTATTTTTGTATCTGAATACACGCAGTTCTAAGCAAGTTTGCCAATTTTTGAGAATTCTTTCTATACATATATATTTGATTGAGAATATTAATTCATCAGATTGATTGAGGTTGATTTTCTTGATAATTGGAGCTTGGTGACCCTCGTTTTTAAATCATAAATGTCAATGCCTGCCCTGTTGACTGGGCATTGAACTTCGGCCCATGGTTAATGTATTAATTGTATGCCAATTATTATAATTTTACGGGTATTTTAAACGAGTCATTAATCGATCGACAATCGGCGGAAATGCGTTCTACAATTCCGGCGCAAACGTGTGTCGTGGCCTCCTCATGGTTAAGTAAGTACAACGTTTTAGTAATTTCTTGCCCAATGTACCACTCTTCATTAGAAATTCCGATGAGTGACCCCACGAGGGTCACTATCAAAATGTTCTCTTTCTGAATGCCATTACTATCGCAGTCATTCCATTTAAATATTGTCGTTTGTACACATCGATCACGAAGCAGTTTACTCGATTTAATGAATTTGCTTTTAAATTCTCAGTCTTTCGTAATTATTCGAAACTTGATGAATATTTATCACCGATTCATATTTTCGATAGATAAAGAAATTCGGTTCAAATTAGTTAGTGAAAATAAATTCCTTTGTTCAAAATACAAATGATTTTTTTATATATATCAAGTATACTTCACATACTTCTTCTTATTTCTATTATTTAGTATTTACATACATTATTAAATACTTTATCAATATTCATTACCTATTTGTATTTTTATATAGATAGAGAAATTCGGTTCAATCCAGTGCAGCTTAAATTATCATTTTATTATTATACTAACAAACCAATACGCGTGCGATTATTTTGTTTTACTTCTTACAACTTTAAATGATTTAAACGCCAATCATTTAAAGTGATTTTTACGGAATTCAAAGGATTTTTAGGATTTTTAAAAGATTTCGTAAAATTTTAAAGGATTTCAGGATATTTCATGAAATTTTTAAGAATTCTAAGGGATTTTAAGTGTTATGAAATTTTGAGGAATTTCAAGAGATGTCTATATGAATTTTGAAATATTTCAAGGGATTTTGATGGTTTCAGTGAAATTTTAAAAGATTTCAAATGTTTCTAGGAATTTTAAGAGATTTTAAATGTTGTCCTGGAATTTTGAGGGATTAGGAGAGATTTTGACGAATTTAAAGTGATTTTAAGGGAATTCAAGAGATTTTTATGATTTTGAAAATATTTTGTGAAATTCTAAAGGATTTCATGGAATTTGATGAAATTTCTAATAATTTTGGTGGATTGTAAAGGATATAAAGGGCTTTTAATTGTCATCGTAGAATTTTAAGAAATTTCAAGAAATCTGTGAATTTTAAGTGATTTGTGAATTTCAAGAGATTTTCACAAATTTTATCGCATTTCAAAAGATTTTTATGACTTTTAAAATATTGTATGTAATTTGAAGAATTTTAATATTTGTCAGGGAATTTTATTGAGGGATTTCAAAAGATTGTTATGATTTTTAAAAGATTTAGTGGAATTTTTAAATATTTCATGGAATTTTACAGATTTCTAATACTTTGAAAGGATATCAAGAGATGTTTCGTATTATTAAAAGATTTTGTAGAATTTTTAAGGATCTCATAGAATTTGATGAGATTTCTAATGATTTTAAGGGATTTTAAATTTTAAGGCATTTCAAGAGATTTATGATTTTGAAGATTTTTGTGAAATTTTAAGATTTTAAAGTGGATTCTACAACTTTTAAAAGATTTTAACGATCTTTAAAGTACTTCAAAGGTTTTCATGAAATTTTAAGATTAAAGGATTAAAAAACCAACAAGCCACAAGCGCGCGATTATTTATTATTTTAGCACTCGGATGGGTGGTCGGTTAAGTTTTCTTCGTAGTTAACAAACAATTGTATGAATTTTCACTGATTTGCTCTCTGAATTGGCTCTGACAGATATATTTTGAAAATTTAAGACGTGTGTTGTATTTCGAGACGTATATTATGAGATAATATTTTGGCCAGTAAATTTAGCATGAAGTCACTCGTGTCTTTAAATGATAGAACGTTTATACCAGTAGTTCGAGCTCGTTAAGTACTTGGTTCTAAAGTTACGATCCGGTTAAACCATCTTTATGATGCTATTATCAACGCTATTAAGCGCTTTTTAGATCATTTTGAGAGATGCTGGAACAATATCATCTCACGTTCCAGGTCGATGAGTTTCAAAGAGCTGTATCCTCTATTTTGTTTTTGTTCATTAAGCACCTGTACCAAAATATTATACTATACTTATATCAATTTAAACAAATTGACAGTAAAAGAATGCACCCAAAAATGTGCATCATTTTTGTCACAGGAGCTATATAATTATATATATATATTTCAAACATATTTAAATAAAAGTCATGAGTCCTATTGTGCATCTATATTATGCATCATCCCCTGAAAATATTGAAGTAAGAAATATAAAAACTAGAACGATCAATCATAATATCAATTCATTGAACTAATCTATTGTGATCAGATTCAAAAAAGAGACTTCAACTCCTTTTCCAACGAGTCGATGACAAGACTCGTGTCCAATTCAGAAATTGATGATAGTTTTCAGAAGAAAGAAAAATGCACTTGAGTGTTCGAGTGGTGCAAATATGACAACGTCATCCACTCGAGTTTAGATATTCACAATTGAGAACCTACTATTTATGTCTGTGAGATATTCTCCAGGGATATTCTTTGGCAAATGGGCAAAACAGAAAGTCATATCACGCTCCCTCATTCAGTAAATCTGGAACTAACCTTCAAGGAATTGACCATTGATGAACTAGCTTGTGAATAAGAATGCGATGACAAGAGGCGAAGAAGCGAGTACTTCAAGCTTTAAGGTGCAGAGAAAATGTTCATTGATACTTTCAAAACGAATCCTTGAATGATACGGTTCCGCCAAAGTGAATGGGCCCTTGAAGTGGCATTTTACGCCAGTTTTCTGGAAAGCATTGCCGAGAGTTGATGGTGAATCGAGTAAGTCGTTTATAGATCTATCGAAATTCGAGCCGAATTTTTGAATGAAATGAATATTTGCAAATCATCCTGGCTAGATTACCTCGAGTTTAGGTTTTAAGGCGGATTCCGAGTTTCAAACACATGAAAAACTACATTAGGAATACTTAAAACTTATAAATATTCAAAAAATGTAATTTAGCTATTAATTACTTACTACAGGGGAGCGATTATATAACTTTTCACTTCCACTTTCACTTTCACTTTTACTTTTTTGTTTCCCACTTTTTGATTTTCATTTTTTCCAAATACACGTGATGTTAATTTTGACGTTTTTATAACGTCACCGACGAAATTGGGTTGAAGTTGCAGACTTCTAGTCTGACGAACATTTTTATTTATAAATTTTTTTTACACTTACATATTCAATTAAAAATATGAAACAAAGTTTCCAAAATCAAAAACCATGCAGGCGTTTCCTGTTTTTTAAGGGATTTCAAGTGACTTTAAGTGATTTTAGGAAATTTCAAGATATTTTAAGGAATTTTATTTGATTATAAGGAACTTCAAAGCATTCTTAAAAGAGTGTAAAAGGATTTAATGATTTTCAAGAGTTTTCAGAAGATTTCAAGACATGCTAAATGATTTCCTCAGATTTTTTAAGTAAATTTAAGGAAATGCAAGGAATTTTGAGAGATTTCAACTGATGTCAAGTGATTTTAAGAAATTTCGACCAATTGATTCTAATGTTGAGGAAACCAAATGAAATCCCTGCTTAAAATCCCTTAAAATTACTTGAAATTCTTAAAAATTTTTTTAATCTTCTGTAAATGTCTTAAAATCATTAAAAATATATCAAAATCCCTTAGAGTTCATTAAAATCTCTTGAAATATCTTGAAATTTCTTCAATTTCCTTCAAATTTGTAAAAATCAGTTAAAATGTCTTGAAATTTCGTGCAATCTCTGAAAAAACCTTTTTGCAATCCTTTAAAGTTCCTTTAATTTTTTTTTAAATCCTATGAAATTTCCGAAAATTCCGGACAACGTCTAGTAAATTTCTGCTAGTAAATACATAAAATCTAGGGTTTTGAGAATTTTTGAAAAATTTTTTGATATTTTTATTTATCCAATAAATGTAAAAAAATTGTCAGACTATAGAAATCTGAAACTTCAACCCAATACCGAATAATTGTAAGCGGTGCGCATATTTATTTATTATTTGTCGTTTTCATGAAAAACTTGAAAAACTTGAAAACTTTGAATCTTAAAAAACGACAAATAAGAAATAAATAGGTGAACCGCTTATACAATTCGTCAGTGACGTTTAAAATGTCAAAATTGACATTCACTTGAAAAAAGTGAAAATCAAAAAGTGGAAAACCTAAAAGTCAAAGTGAAAGTGAAAGTGGAAGTGGAAATGAAAAATTAGTCCAAAGTTGTAAATACAAATGTAGTTAAATTTATGATTGTGTATTAAATTGTAAAAATTCACCTAAACGATTTTGCCATTTGGCGATTTATTTATAAATAGACAGTCAAATGGTAAAATCGTATAGAGTGAATATATTAAAGCTTTAAGTGAATATATGAGGACAAAAAAATGTTATTTTCAATCGTAAAAATAATTTCAAATAGATCTCCTCCTGCTGATAAAACATAATAGAATCAGACCGTGGGAATGGAATCAAGAGATCGACATTTATTCCAACTCAATTTTTCGATCGCAATAAATTTTTTCGAATACAGAAGAAACGAGAGCAGAATTCAGAGATACATATCCCATAATTCGTAAAAAGCACCCACACAATTGCGTGTAAACGGTTGGATGGCTTCATCGTATGAAGTTGTACGAGACATCTCGTGGGGGCATCCGATTGTAAATTCGGACATAATGCACCGAAAAAGATTACTTGAGGATTTATTGCCGCGAGAATAAGCGATGAATAGCATGGAGTTGGTGGTTTATTAGGAATTGCCGATGGTGTGGGTGGGAAGAAGAAAGAGGGGTGTTGGGTGCCAATATGGCGACCGAAGGTGTCGAACTATTCAAGTTCGGGCGATGACAAATGACTCGAGATCATCGGCACCCTCACTTACGACTTTTCTTTTGTAGCTCCTGGAATAGCGAAACTGATTCAGGTGTTTTCTTCGGATATCTTTTACGGGTTACTACCCACGATTATGCGACATGAACCCTTCAATGGTTTTCAGTATCGTGAACAAAAAGGGATGAAATATTCTTTTATGGTTTGCAATTTCGCAGATTATTTTTAACACCAAACAAACATTCCATGCGCAATACAGAAGATCATGATACATTATAAATTCCTATTAATTAGGAATTAATGGGAATTAATAATAATTAGCCATATTTAAAATAGGGTTCTGACGAGGCCCTGATCGGCATTTCTATTTTCGATAAAAATATTTTAATATTATTGAACATTTATGGGGCAATGATACAGTAGTAATATCTCATTAATACTAATTTATTGATATACCGAAACAGGGCATTGAAAAGTTTTTCACGTTGAAACCAAACATCGGGTAAAAATAGGGAAATCCCAACATTTTTCACATTTGATTATTTATGCAAAAATAAAAGATGGTTATATTTATATATTGGAAAATTTAATAATTTGTATATTGTTGACAAACACGGAAAAATATATTTCTAGGAATTTTAAACAGGGTTTCATGAAATTGAAAATTATTATTAAACTACATTTTATGATTATATTATTTTCATAATTTTTAATAACTGGAGGTTTAACAAATTTTAAGAATACTACATTTTTTATTGACAAATTACTTCAAAATTTTGAACATTTTTTAAAATTCCTTAAAATTACTTGAAATCTTTAGAAATTCTTTGGCAAGTTTTAATAACTCTGAAATTTCTTGAAAATCCTTTAATTTTTTCATGTTCTTTTAAAATCCTTTGACATTTTTTAACTCCATTAAAAATCCCTTACAATATTTACAAATATTTTTAAATAATTGAAAGTCCTGAAAGTATTATGATTTTTTTTTGGAATTCCTTAAAAACTTTTTAAAATCACTCAAAATCTCTTTAAATATTCCTAAAATCATTTAAAATCTTATGAAAATTATTGAAAATCCTTAAATTAATTAAGGATTAATCCTTTAATTAATTAATTAATTAAATCCTTAATTAATCCTGTAATTCCTTAAATTCTTGGAAGTTCTTTTACAATCTTTTAAAAATTGTTAATATCATTTAAAATCCTTTGAAAAAATTTTTAAAATGTGTAAATTAATTTGAAATCTTGGAACTCCTCTGAATTCTGTAAACATTCTTTAAAATAACTTGAAATCTATTTATATCGCTTAAAATTCTTCTGAAATCCTTTAGGATATCTTCAAAACCTTGGTAAATATCTTAAAATCTTTTTAAATTCTCTGGAATCACTTGAAATCTCTTAAAGTCCTTTAAGATATCTCATGATTTTTGGAAATCCTTTTAAATTCCCTAGAAAAACTTAAAATTTCTTCTTAAATTCCTTAAAATCACTTGAAATATTTTTTAAATACCTTTATATTCTTTAATATCATTTAAAATCCCTTAAAATACTTAAAAAAAAATTTTTATACTTTAAAATCTTGAAACTCCCGTGAAATATTTATAAATTTAAAAAAAATGTCTCAAAATCACTTATTGTTTCAATATAATTAATACCTCTTTTTTATAATAGGACTTTTATTTTTGGAAAATTAAATAGTTTAATAATCATACATTGTGAATAATGAATCCGCAGAACAGTGTTTATTAGTTATAATAATAGTTATTGACCAGTTTTTTCTAGGTGGGGTATTTACTAGGGCATTTTTTCAGTAAACTGACAAGGCCCTGGCCAGTTTTCCTTAAGTAGGGCAATATTCTGCCAAAGCGTTACAAGCCTTGTGTGGGCCTTGCCAGTCAACCTGATTAGGGCCACATCAGAAGTATGGAAAACTGTCTAGGACCCTGTTAGAACTCCATCATCAAAATTTTTGCACAGGCATTGTTGCTGTAAACCTGATTGGCTTTTGAATGACTTGAAGTTCTAAGAAAGAGAAAAAGTTGACCTTAATCGAGGATCTTCATTTCAAATAACGACGCCAATTGAAATTAATGTAAAATATAATGAAAATTTATTGATTATATGCTATTTCTCGTGACGTGAATAAGTATTGTGTCACGATGAAAAAGGGGTAATTCAGTAGTGAGAAACCTTATTGGAAAAGGGTAGATAAGGAGAACTAAGGTGCGCGGGGGTGGTATAGTGTTAGTGTTGAGCGGAAATTAAATATGCCTTGGTCGATAAGTCAGAGCACCATATCAACACCGGGAGATGAGCTATTGTGCTATTTTCGAGGGAGATCCGCGTGCGCCACTCGATGGCTTTTCAGAGCTGTTTATTCGCTGACAAAGTTTTTATTCCCTTTTCTCGCCAGTGAAAATGCCGAGCTTGGGTTCAGGCAAAATCGCGTTCAATTTCAGATAAGGCTTCCTTATTCAGATAAGGAAATAATTTCCAATGTCGTTTTCACATCCATTGTGCCAGCACGCTTCACGATATTTATTCGTGAGATTCTATGAATACTGGATCTACTATAATTTTGTACAAGTTGCTTCAGGAAAATAGGATCCAAGGAAAAACCTAAAATCTGACATCACTTATTCCTTCTACATTCTCATTGGGTTTTAGATTTGTACAAAATTTGATCCACCCGGTTTTTTTCTGAACCCAAAAAACATGTTTTTAAGAATAATTAATAATATAACTTTAATGGTAATATTAATATTAATTAATGTAACATTGAAATATAAGATTTATGAATTAATTATCACAAAAAGAATATTGTAGATAGAGAACAAAGGAGAATTTTCGATAAATCTTTTCTGGTGTGAATCCTCATGAATAAAAAATGAAAGTAATAATGAAGTAACCGACCCTTATTATAGGGAATGAAGACATGAAACTATGGCAATTTTTCCCAACGACTAAGCCCATAGTTGCAGATCCTGTACTCGATACGTCATACTTAATCACAGGCATAAGTCTCGAATGATTCCCCTTGGCTTATGTCTCCGTAAAAATTCCCCTGGTACACCACACATAATAGACAAACAGTACAATATATATAACGTATGAGGTATATCGATACGTTTAACTTTTCCTCCCTAATGTGTGTATAGGGTGCATAAATTGATGGGAAATATTTTGTCATGTCGGGTGAGTAAACCTTCTGATCCAAAAATGGACAATACTTTCCCTATCTTCTCACCCATAAAAGAACTTGACCACATTTCATTGGGTGTCTGAGATTCAATTTAGCGTTTAACATTTATTTATCTGATAGTCTTCCCTTTTAGCTTCCTTATGTACTCATAAAACTCGACTCTTATTATTTAATATATTTACAATTAAAACGCAATTTCATTTGTCCTTAAAGGACAAATGAATTTTTATATAAATAGAAAAAAAAGAAGATAGAAATAATTGCGGATATTTTTTTAATTGATAGATTGAAGTACTTTTCAGAATGGTGTCATAATCGCTGAAGTTTTAATGAAACTTCTATAGCAGTTAGCAGAGCACAGTCGATGAGAGACAATTCATGTCATGTATATATCTGAATACCGTTCGATAACTGTTCCTTCATTATTATGCAGGGTAACAGAATTGCAACTTTGTTTATGGTAGATGCATTCCGGAGTATATTAGATACTCATACTCGGCTATTGTGTCATGATTTCTGAAATAACTCGTCCCCATTTGTTTCCATTTTCTGAGGCAGCGAGAAATCCTCCCTCACCAGCGAACAAGTTCGTAATTAATTTTTGCGAATTACTCGGCACTCGACGTGCTGTCGCCGGTTACGTAAAGCGATATCTTTTCTCGCTCTCATTATGACTCCGCTCCTAGCGATGGGTATAAAATTTACCCCTTTTTTACGCATATTCAGCGATAGATCTTTATTTTCCAATTAGAACACATCGATTTGCGAAATTCCGAAAAATTTTACAATTTTAATCCCTGTTTAGAATTTTTTTTCTATTCCGCTTCTTTTATTATTTGTGGATGAGAAACAAATGACTCTAGAGAGGTTTGTAGCAATTGCTAGGAGGGGCACATTCTGCACAACTCAATTTCTCGTTTCATTCTCCAGCACGGGTGCTATCTCGTTCGCCTGCCTGAGTTCCCTCGACGGCTGCGTATAATACGCCACCTATATACCAGTTATAATAATGCGAGGGGTTGGTGCCGCCGCTCGCGGGGCGGTGGTACTGCTGGTATTGGTTGATATTTCCAACAGTTATGTAATTTCCTGGGTATTGTTGCCGAGCGCTACTCCTATCATCCGCAGACGTGCTCAGGATCCAACAACCACTCTCTACGGGTATGCTATACACCCCTTCCTCCTACTCCACCCTTCCATCCCTTCCACCCACATCATCCCTTCGCACTGCGACCCTCTTTCCGAAACTTTCCTCAACAACGAGAAATGTCACACGTATCAGGGACGATACGTCCTCGATATACTCCAGTTCCTTGTAATTTGCCCCACTACTACACCTACATCTTTATTCCCAGCTACATAGAATGCGTTATTCGTGTCCTTTCCAAAAATTTATTGACAAAGCTCTACAGACTTACAATTGTGTTGGAAATATAAGCTAACTAGCGAGATGGAACTTTATAATTTGCAAAAAGTAATCTGGAAAATTATCATCAACGACTTCCTTTATATACCCACATTTTACGCCCCCTCTCTATTCCCCTCTATTACTTCCCTCACATTCCCTATCATTATCTTTTCAAAGATTTACGTAATCACTATCATGATTCACACTTATCTACCCCCTCCCACACACCCGCATTCCACGCCCTCTTTCATCATCACTCCTACTCGGACCCCCTCTTCTCTTCCCCTATCCTCATATCATCCACTCTCATCCCTTCAAACTCTCCTTCCCTTCCCTCTTCAGACATACTTCTCGATTTCTACCACCTATCCTTTTCTACCTCTATTTCTACACCTCATATACCCCTATTTCTCACCCCCTCTCATTATCTCCACAAAGCTATACGTAACTAATGGATGTTCCCTCACCCTATCCTGTTTCATTCTCATCTCAACAACACCTCCCATATACCACCCAACATCTCTCATCCCTTCAAACCCTTTCCGATATTCCTCTCGATTTATATCCCCTATATTCTTCTACCCCTATTTTTACCCCTCCTATACTCCTATTTCTTACCTCCTCTAATTATCTCCACAAAGCTTTAAGTAACTAATGGACGCTCCCTCACCCTATCATGTTTCATTCTCATCTCAACACCCCCTCCCACATAACCACATTCAACAACCCCTTTTATCATCATTCCTACCTTAACTCCCTCTTCATTTGTCCTACTCTCATACATTCTCATATATCCTCCGTTTTCTACATACATCACGATCTCTACGCCTATCCTTCTTCCACATCCCCTCTCACAACCTCCATACCGGAACCCCCTCCTCACTCCCACTATTATAACTATAATCCACTCTCATCCCTCCACTCTTTCCGGTATACCTCACGACTTCTACCCCCTATCATATACCCCTATTCCACATTCCCTCCCATTATCTTCTCGAAGACTTACGTAACTAATGGCCGATTTCTTCACCTCCGGATAAAATTTATCTTGCAGATAAACCCTGAATCCACCAATCAGAAATGGTTAAATAGGGTTTATCTGCAAGATAAATTTTATCCGGAGGTGATGAAATCGGCCATAATGGACACTCCCACGCTTTATCATGTTTCATTCTGATCTCAACACCCCCTCAAACATAACCGCATTCTACAATCCCTTTTATCATCATTCCTACCCTAATTCCCTCTTAATTCGCCCTATTCTCATCCACTCTCATATATCCTCCGTTTTCTACATACATCTCGATCTCTACGCCTATGCCTCTTCCACAATCCCTCTCACAATATCCATACCAGACTCCCCTCCTCATTCGCACTATTATAATAGTGGATTATAATCATCCACTATTATATCCATATAGTCATCCCTCCACCCTTTCTGATGTACCTCGCGATTTCTACCCCCTATTTATATACCCCTATTCCACATTCCTTCTCATTATCTTCCCAAAGACTTACGTAACTAACGGACGCTACCTCATCCTATCCTATTTCATTCTTATCCACATCCCAACACCCCCTCCAACATATCCCCATTCAACACCCCCTTTCATCATCCTTACTTGAAATCCCTTTTTATTTCCCCTTTCCTCGTCCACTCTCATCCCTTCAAACCCTTTCCGACATACTTCGCGATTTCTATCCCCTATATTCTTCTACCCCTATTTTTACCCCTCATATACCCCTATTTATTACCCCCTATAATTGTCTTCACAAAGCTTTAAGTAACTAATGGACGCTCTCTCACCCTATCATGTTTAATTCTCATCTCAACACCCCCTCTAACTTAACCGCACTCAACAACCCCTTTTATCATCATTCCTACCATAACTCCCTCTTCATTCATCCTATTCTCATCCACTCTCACACGGAAAAAAGAAAATGGCTGAATTTACCATTTAAAATAGTTAACACGCGCTCTGAACGCAGTTTTCCTGGAATTTAATAACTTTTACTATTTCAAATTGTAACTTTTGCAATGAAAAACCAGGATTTGCAATTTTCTTAGCAAAATTTACAATTTTAAATAGTAAAATTTACTAAATTCCTGGAAAAATTCGTTCAGAGCGCATGTTCACTATTTTAAATGGTAAATTCAGTTATTTTATTTTTTCCGTGCATATATCCTCCCTTTTCTACATACATATCGATCTCTACGCTTACCCCTCTTTCATATCCCCTCTCACAATCTCCATCCCGGAACTCCTTCCTCACTCGCACTATTATAATCCACTGTCATCCTTTCACCCTTTCCGATATACCTCGCAACTTCTACCCCCTATCATATACCCCTATTCCACATTCCCTATCATTATCTCCCCAAAGACTTACGTAACTAATGGACGCTACCTCACCCAATCCTGTTTCATTCTCATCGACATTCCAACACCCCCTCCCACATATCCCCATTCAACACCCCCTTTTATCATCCCTACTTGAAATCCCTTTTTATTTCCCCTTTCATCGTCCACTCTCATCTCTTCAAACCCTTTCCGACATACTTCGCAATTTCTATCCCCTATATTCTTCTACCCCAACACCCCCTCCTACATATCTGTGTTAAACCCCCCCTTTTATCATCCCTACCTGAACTCCCTTTTTATTCCTCCTATCCTCATCCACTCTCATCCATCGACCTTTTCCATCCTTCCACCTGGCCCCCTCTTGTTCTGACAAAAACCCCATTCAACCCCATTTCAGCAGCTTCATGGGAGTTGAATGAGAAAAATTAATTAGAATGAGGAAGTGGTGACTAAGGATATGAGCAGGGGGTTCTACATGTTAGAGGGGCGAAGAATTTTTATTCAGGGGGTTACAAAGTAGAGGAAGGAGGAGAAAAAAGATTAGGATAGGGGTGAGTTAAAAGGGGTTCAAGTAGGAGTGATTATAATGAGAGAGGGTGAAGAGATGAGAGTGAATTAGGATAGAGTGAGTCAAGAGGGCGTTCGGACAGAGGAAGAGTAAAATTTGGGTACTATATGGAAAATGGCCTCATATATTCCCCTTTCATTCGCCCTATTCTCATCCACTCTCATCTATCCACCCTTTCCAACCTACATCACGACCTTTACTGGCCCGATCGGGGTCCGATCGGGCCGGGCGTTTCATCACCGATCTGGACCAGATTTGGAAATTTCTACACGGGATGTTACGGGAGATTACAGAGATTTGTTGAAAACTATCCAACAAAGAATTTCATGTATTTTATTTATGGGTTTGGCACCCCTAACACACCCCCACGGTGCCTTGAAAACTACCTTTAAAATCAAAAATGACAATTTTTTCATAAAACCGACCTTCTGAGCGCAAGTCGCGAGCGATATATAAATAATATTTAATAAAGTATTCAACTGTCCACTTTTTAATTTTGAGCCGATATTCCACATACAATAAAAACAAATTACAGAAAAAATATTATTCAAATCGGAGATGCCTTTTTCAAAATATTTGAAATTGTTTAAGAAATTGTATCATAACAATTACTCCGCAAATGAATTTTTAATGATTGAAACGTGCACTTTGAAGTGGACCCTATTGCACATTTCGCCCTAAAATTTAAAACTTTTATTCGAAAAATTAGCGATTTGCGAAGCATTTGAAGAAAAACTGTTTTCTTGAAACCAAAAAATTGAAAAATTGATGTTTCGAAAAATATTAACAATATCATATTGAAAAAAAAAAATACGGGTCGTTTTTTTCGTCTATAGAATGAGAGAAAAAAGTTTCAGCGCAATCAAAAAATTGGTTGTAAATTTCACATGAAATGACCCATATAATAATTTAGTGGAATATTTAAACGAATTCTAAGTTAGTGATTGTTATGTACGGTAGGTACATTGGCTTGTTCACAATAGCGCACGGTATTCCCCAGATGTCGCCCATCCAAGTAATAACCGTGCCCAACGCTGCTTAACTTCAGTGATCCAACGAGAACTGGTGCTTTCAGCGTGGTTTACTTAGATTATAATTATATAATTTTTCAACACTATATGTATTTAAAAATATTTAAATATCAGATATTAATTCAAAACAACGAAAAAATTAATAGCACAACCACAAATTAACAAAAAAAAAAATTGCCGAAAGTATAAAATAACCAATTATAAAATTTACCTAATCATAAAATAAATGAATTGTTAAATTCCCATAAATTCCTAAAACTTAAATTTGCCGTAAATAATTAATAATGTAATAATTAATCAATAATTAGATTGTTCTTTTTATATATAGTTTTACAAATAGCTAATAAATTAATAATTATTTAACTATGTCTGGTAGTTGAAAATTTCGGGAATTGAGATATTTTGTGAATGTACCCGTGCAGAAATTTCACCATGGGCCCGATCCGGCCCAGATCTGGCCAAATCGGGCCCAGATCGGGGAATCTGGTCTGGGCCAGACCGCTGATGAAACGCACGGCCCGACCGGGGCCGAACTGAATAGCCCGATCGGTGCCTGGTCAGTATCCGACCCGAGGCCAGACCTGTGCCTTGTTAATGTCACATTTCTTAATATATAGTAAAAAATGCAAATACTAATTAATTTTAATATGAATTTATTAGAACTTTTTTTACAAACATAACTTTTTTGCTAGTGCTTCCTTTCCCTGCCATGGCTGCTCCAATCTTTCGCGTTACCGAAAATTGTCCCAATATGGGACAACACGTCCTCCTCAGTTTCTTCAAATTTTGCGCAAACGACCTCTATAAATAAATTATTGTTAAATTAGATTGATAAAGTAACTACAAATTTTTTATTTAGTCAGAATTATATAATATTCAATTTTTTACCTAGCAAAAATATTTTACTTTCTCTTCAATTACAAAAACATATTTTAATTTTGAGGTTAATTTTCGACACACCATAAATATTATAGACACTGAATGATTAATTTACCTTCATTTAGATTTCGTAGGTTGGATGGAATCGCACGGTGTTTCCGAACTGGTAGTGTGCTCTATTTAGGCATTGTCCTTTGTCAACTATTTCAATTTACATGAAAATATAACCTTCATCAGCGTTGTCACAATGAAAATTGACTCAGAACGTGTTTTTAAAATTGAGAAATTGTATTTTCCAAAATAATACTGCGGTGGCGCCTCGAGCGTTGAAATAGGTAACCCGAGCCTGGTCTGGCACGGCTCTGGACCACGCAATTATCCCCGACCCGGTCCAGACCGCTTAAAACCGATCTGGGCCAGATTGGTAATCTGTCACAAATAGGGAAATTTCTGAACGGGTAATAATTCGTTTATTTTATATTTCGGCGAATAATTCGGTAGTGGAAATTATGATGTATATTGGATAGCAAAAGGTATGAATATATTATTATCAGAATATTATGCAGAAAGTAAGTAAAAGCATTAGAAATCCTATTTGAAGAATGGAAAAACTCCGAGCTTAGAAGTCATTTAAAGACTTTAGAGAGTTTAGAGACACTGACAATGCGTTTCGCATATTTCTGAAAACACGTACAGTGTTGGGTGAGTGTCTCCGTCTATTATCGCCACTTTGCATTGGTATATCACATCATTCTGACAACTTTACATTGTGAACCATTCAACATGCCATGCACATTGTTAATTAAACTACGCGTCGCTGTACCATTGCCATATTCACAGAAGCCAGTTTCATGATAAGTGGATGTTCGCGTATATTCGAATACAATTATTTCTCTTGCAAATATTGTAGCACATGCACTTCAATACAACCGTTTTGCATGAAATCACACTTTCCGGTGCTTTAAATGAGAAAATTTCAAATAGAAATCATTTTCGAGAGAGTACTTGTTAACTTGATTAATTATTGAGTATGAATATTCGTAAAGAGAAACATATTATTGATACGCGTACAAGTTTTGTCTGTGCACATGAACGTGTAAAAATGAATAAGTATTTAATACAAAAGCACTGCTGGTATAATATTACATTGAGAAATGCGATAACTGATAATGGAAACCCTTTACTAAAGTGTATTAATTATAATTATAATGTGAAGTAAATTAAACTCTTGAAATTGGTTTTAAGAAAAGTATATGCAAAAGGTGGCACAAGAAATTACTTTGAATGCTAATGCTTGCTTACTTTGAAAGTTACAAATTAATTCCATTTCACTAATAGCACCGATAAGCTTCCTACGAGTTCTCGCAGCTACAATTGTAAAATTTTTGATTAGCCTATATATAGTTATAAACTATCCTCGCAATAAATAAAACGGGTGCAGCATAGTAAATGTGATTCAGTAAATTTCGCAACTATATCATCGCAGTCTATAAACTGGAGGTATTATACGCGTAGAAGTGATATCGAATATTATTATTCTTATAATTAATCCAGACCGAGTTTTACGAGCTGGGAACGATTTCCCTCGAAGGAGAAGCGAATTCAAATTAATTCAACCGTGCTGGCAGGATCTTCCTACGCGGCTTTGGATGCGCCATTCACGGGATTTCATTGCCCGCATCTCTTGTGGGCCCATTTCAGCCAAGCGCGTTAATTGGCTGGACCAATTAATTCCAACAAGTTTGCTCGATGTGATTAGCTCACGGTCGTATACTACACCAGTGTAGTGTATAGCAAAGAGGAGTGTCGTCGATGGCTCCGGAAAACCAGGAACCTGTTTCCTTCAATGTACTTACATATTCATTATTTCTTCCTTTTATTACGAAAAAGGTTTCGCTAAATCCGTTAGTTAATTGAATTAAAAGGGGCCGAGCTATACGCCGAGAAGAATCAAGGTGCCTCTCATCCTAACAGGAAATTAGCTTCAGTTTTATATATAGAGAAGAAGAGACGATGTTAATGAGACTGTTCTAACGTGTTTTTTGTTAACTATTCTGATCTCTGTTCAATCTTGAAGATGTTAAAATGAGTTATACGTTAATTAAATTAGCACCGATCTGTTTTTATTTCTTCCTCGTCGGGAATACTTTTTCTTCATCAAATTTTGAAACGCAAACTCAACTTCCATCTAGTGAATAGAGCGCGAATTCTTTTTCTCTCTGTAATATAATGTTATGTATAAAAAGATATCGTTGTTGATTTTTGTCTGACTAAACATTGACTTGTACTACTGGTCTTAAAATCCTATTTTAAAAAAGTGATATCCTATCGCATACATTGTTGTCAAATATCTCGAAAATATCGAACACATATTGTTGTCGAAAACCTGATTGGTTTGGAAATTATGCGAATTGTGGGAATATTCCCAATTTGAAAATTATGTTCAGATTATTTTCCTTGTTAAAATTGTTGCTACCAAAAAGATTACATAAAGAATAATACGTTTAGGAATTTAAAAGGGTTTTAGGAAATTTATTGAGATTTTAGAGATATTAAGTAATTTCACGGTATTTCAAGGAATTTAATGAAATTTTAAGGGATTTTAACCCTTAACTGCCACACTTCACGAAAATAACATAGCTGCCACACTGGGGCATTTCGTACCCCGCTGGATAAAAAATTGTGTTGCGAAGCAACTATTGACTTTCTCGACTTAAAAAAAATTTGCTAGTAATTTTTAAGAGTTATTTTAGAAGACTCACTGGATACATTTATGAAAAAAAAATATTTAGTATTAATAAAAAATGTTTATATGAAGTGGTAAAAATTGAATGAGGTCAAAAAACAAAAAATCCTGGGGCCAAATCGACCCCAGTGTGGCAGCTAAGGGTTAAGATATTTTATAGGATATTAAGTAATTTTAAGGTGTTTGAACGAATTTTACGAAATTAAATTAAATTGTAGGTAATTTTAAGAAATTTTTGGATATTTCATAGTATATTAAGTTATTTACGAGATTTCATTGGATTTTTAGGTATTTTAAGGGATTTAATGAGATTTCACTGGATTTTGAATAATTGTAAGGAATTTAAAATGTTTACCAAATTTATTTGAATTTTCCAAAATTTTAAGGGATTTAAGGAAATTTCATGAGATTTTAAGTAATTTTAAATGACTTAACGATATCTTGTGGAATTTTAAGGAAAGTCAAAGAATTCAGGGCCGGTCTTAGCTTCTGTGGCGCCCCTGTGCGAAATTTTGATATAAAAATAGAAGTATTATAGAAATAGAAGTATTATAAAACTATAAAAAATCGTATTAAAAATCGAGACGCCCCTGTGCGGCGCACAATTTCGCCCCCCCCCCCCCCTAAGACCGGCCCCAGTCAAGAAATATCAAGTGATTTTTCGAAATTTAAAGAAATTTCACCACATTTTCATAGAGATGCCTGAATTAGACAAGGAATTACAAGTTTTTATATTTCAATTATTAAAAATTCTTCATTATTTTGTATACTTTTGAAATCCTGTAAAACATTTTAAAATCCTTTGATTTGAAATTGTTTAGAATCCTTTGAACCTATTTAGCAAAAGCTGTGCAAAAAACGAGAAATTAATTTATTAATATATTATAAGTTGCTACAGTTGGTTTAAATTTCCTTGAATTTTACTTTGAAGAATTGTAAAAGGATTTTTTGTGCAATGGTAATTATGTCTCAATTATGATTTATATTTCTGTAAGTGTAATGGAGAAAGTATTTGGAATTGAAGGTGGATTTGAGGAAAAGGTGATATGTATGTCCATTTATAATAACAGCCGTTGCCGCACCCGTGAGATAATGCATAAGACACGTTAAGGCTCCCCTGCTCAATTGGTTATGAGCTCACCGAGAGGTGGACGTCTCAATTTTCTACTCGGCTTAATGACCGATCGTTAAAACCTGGCTCCACTTCTTGAACCGGCTCCAGGGCTCGTCCCGTGGAGCCCAACCCACACCTGCATCCTTTTCCAAGCATCGTACTAACGTAATCACTGCTGTCTCTCGTAATGACGTTTATAAACCTCACCGAGCTTCGCTGCTGTAACTACTCAAGTGCTCACCAATGGCACCCAGGCACCACTCAAAATACCTGTATTCTTGATGTCTTAATTACACTTTCTGCAATTATGTTGCACTTTCATCTAATACTTATCTTTTCACATTTTAAATTATTTTTATTACACACCTAGTCACGTTGAAAGGACTTTTTTTTTAATAAAAAAGTGCCGACAGGTCGACAGGTCCGAAATTGGTACTCTCTAAAATTGAATCAGTGAAAGTTGACTGATTTTTAGTGACTCTTTTTTCAAGATTTCATTCAGTGAAAATTTACTGATTTCCAGTAGATTTTTCACTAATTAAAATCGTGAGAAAAGAGTCACTGAAAGTCAGTGGAATTTGACTGGGAATCAGTGAAATTTCACTGATTCAAGTTTAGAGAGTAATACGGGAAATCGGGAAAAATCCCGGAGGACGATGAAAAAAAAAATTAATAAAGAATATTTAGAAATAATTAAAAAAATTTAATTTGAAGAAAAGAACGTTTTATAAATTATAATTAGAGACAAGTTTTTCTGCTCTTGAAAATCTTTACAAAACATTGAGACTTTACGTACTTAATCGTTTTTTGTAATTTTAAAAAATTGACAAAGTAACTTCGTCCTGGGCACATTTTTGATATCTTTTAATTTACTTAAAAAAAATGTGATCTTTGGTGTAATTAAATTTAGGAGAACTTAAAAACATCATCGAAAAACAAGCGAACCCAAACTTCTGTTTGGTAGTGTAATAAATCAATAAATTATTATAAAATGTATTAAGATTTTTGAATTTTTGTCAATTAAAAACAAAATTTCCCTGCAAAAATTGAAATTTTCCAAAATTATGCGAAGATTCCAAAATTATGCAATGAAAAAAAATTATGCGTTTTTATGCGATGACGAATCTGCTTTATTTAACTTAGAAACTTCTTAAATCGCAAAGATTTCGAATAATATTCAATTCTGAAACATTATGCGATTATGCGCTTCGCACAAAATAGTTTAATTATAATCATGTTTCTGTTTTTTACCCTTGCCAAAATATGTTTTTAAGATATAATTAATAATTAATTACAGCCATTAGAATTACCTTTTCTAAAAGGATAATTAATTAAAATGACTAGGAATTGAACCCGACTGCTAAACTCTGAAAATATTTATAAAATATTCTAGCTTTGATAAACAAAAAGTTACTTCTGAAAATTAATTTCAGTTTCCAACACTTTTAACTGAGAAATGAATAAACAATTTTCATTTTTAATTCCATATTTTAAACATCAATCTTAATTTTCAAATTAATATTTTCACCACCCGTTACGCTCTCTGTTACGAGTTCGCTGCAGTAACACATAACTTGAGTCTCTCTGTCGATAATTATTATAAAAATCTGGATGTTATTTACTAATAATAAAAAAAATACTGTAATTATATATTATAAAAAAACGGACTATTTTTTAAAAATAATTTTTATTTTTCATTCAATCACTAGAAACCATGTTATATAATGATACAAAATAATAAATATAAAATCCTGATTATGTACTTCTATTTTCAACTGGAATTATTCAGTATAATATTTTATTCTTTTATAAAATAAAATCAAAACCGTCTTTGATGTTTTTCTTGAATCTATATAAAATATGAATCTGTATCTGAATAAAAATATTTTTTTATGTATTTGTTGCCACATTTTTGAGTTCCACATTTCTTTCGTAAAGATTTCCTGATTTCAAGATGAAATGATACTGCTGGAAAGTAGAAGTCTGCACAATTGCGGGAGCACTTTGAGTGCATTTAGTATCTGGTCCAACGAAAATTTTATCATTCGATTTAGAAAAAGTTTCAATTTCCATCTCCATAAATTTATTACTATTTTTCGCACGAAGTTTCGATAACAACTTAGCATCACCCGATTGGTCGACGGCTCGACAAGCTTCCATATTCGAAGACTTACGCGTCTCGATTTTGTCCCTAGACGGCCTGAAACAGACGTAATCTCTACAAGAAATCATTGTTTCCTAGAACGGATTCTTTAATTTTCTTTAAATTACGCTTTCCTCCTTATTTTAATTGCACATGTTCTACTCAAATATTCATTAAACCACTTGCATTAGAAAATTATTTTAACATATGCTACTTCAGAAAAAGTCAGAAAAAGTTCAATTCTAGTTAAAAGAAATTCTATATTAGATAGAAAAACTAAAAGAATCTTAAAAAAAATATAATTAAGGGTGTTGGAGCCAAGTTCTAATCTAAAAATTCGATTTCTTCATTTTACTCAACAAATATTTAATTATTAATTTTTTCCTTCTGTAAAATTAATCAATTTTTAATTAGAATTATGCGTACAGAGCGAGAAAATATCTAATTCAAATATTTTTTAAGTAATATGAAAATATTGAATTTTGCAGTCAGATTTTGAATTCTTCGTTTTATGCAAAAAGTATCGAAACTTAATATATTTTCGCTCTGTACGCAGTCTTATATTTGAAAAAAGATCAGCGCTACAGAGCGGAAAAACATTTGTCTATAATTTTCGTTAAATAAAATGGAGAATGGAATTTTAAGCTTAACAATTGAGTCCAATGTCCTTAAGTCCTATATAAGATTTAAATATATAAGAGTTTCTTACGAATTGATAATCATCCCAGAATCTTGTTGACGACGTGACCTGCGATTACGTTCAATCAATTTTTCTATCGTTTTGTCATCAATATTTACAGTCTTCGATTTCTGTGATTCGCTTCTGAATTTCTCAACAATTTGGATTAAATTCTGAACTTGCAATTTCAGAGTTGCATTCTCGTAAACTAAGCGACAATTTCTCTTCACAATCTAGATAAAAAAAATTATACCAGTATTCGTGTTATATTTTTTACCAAGGAAACATTAAATTTATTTATTATTTCTTTATATTTATTTTTTTTATCACCTGAAGATATTTCGCTTTACTCATAGGCAAAGGTTCTTGAAATTTTTTCGATACAATTATATTCAGTTCCTCTCTCGCCTCGTCTAATTTTTCCATCATTTCAGCCATCACTTGTAAATGCTCTTTTGTTAATTGATCTAATTTTTCACGAATAGAATCTCTGGCGAGTTTCATTTTCAAAAATTTAACGCATAAGTTATAAGTAGTTTGACTTTTTTCAATTAGTTCGTCTTTTAATTTTTTCTTCTCTTCTTCCAAAGCCGCTTTTATCCTTTCAAATTCAAGGCGGTGAAACTTGGATGAACTTCCAAGACATTTTTCCTTGTGATTTTGCATTTCCTCGTAAAAGTGCTCCTTCTCCTTTTGATAAAAGAATCTCTCATCATCCAGCTGTTCTAGAGGAAAATATTCTCGATTAGCATCGCAGAATAGCATTATTTACACAGTAGAATATTCCATTATAATTTTTAGATATTTTATAGTAATTAATTTAATTTAATTTTATAGCATTAATTTAATTATATTTCTAGATAAATAAGACATTTTTTGGAAACGGAATTTCAAAAATGTAAAACCGATGAAAATTTTTAAACACTATTTAATCTGTTTAAATATCTATTGACTTTTATTTGTTGTAAGTTTAAGGGGCTCAAAAATTCCATTCTCCATTTTACAGAACGAAAATTACAGATAAATATTTTTTCGCTCTGTAGCGCTAATCTTTTTACATTCTCATCAGAGAAGGTATTAGATTTGTGTAAAATTTGACCCCCCCAGTTTTTGTCAAATGTCCACGTTTTGGGACCCCCTGAACCCGAAAAACATGTTTTTACGAATGTGTCTGTCTGTCTGTGTGTCTGTCTGTCTGTCTGTCTGTCTGTCTGTCTGTGTGTCTGTCTGTAGATTTTTAGTTTGTGAGCACGATAACTTTCGAAAGAATTGACCGATTGGATTGGCCTTTGGTATACTCTTTGAGTGTCCTAAAATGAAGGTCAAGTTCGTTGGCCAGCCATTTTGGATAAAAATTCAAAAAGTTGGAGCATTTTGAAAATTTTTGATACCACTTTTTTTTTTAATTTAAAAATTCTAATGACGGATGTTCGTAGTACTCAAAAAGTCGAACAATTTTTCTTAATGACTTTTTTGGATAAAAAAAAAATTGAAAGACTTATAACATTTTGAAAATCCAAAAAAATGAAAGAAAACTTAAATTAGAAGCCAAACAACGCACGGTATGAAAAAAAGTCTAAAGATGAAAAATGTTTCTTTTTGAACGCCCTATAGGATAGGCATAACAACTTTTTGAATTTCCTTAAAAAATCGAAAATTCAAATTTTGAGCCAAATGACGCGAGATGCAGAGAAAATGATAAGAAACATAATTATTGGTCTTAGAAAGATCTACAAGTTATCTTTTGGCCACTTTTCAATAGGATGAGTAGTTTTCGTTTTAATCATGAAAAATATTGTTAAACAGAGCCGAGCGCGAGGTTTAAATAAAATATCGAGCGCGAAGCGCGAGTGCCCTGATGAGAATGTGCTCCTTAAGGTCGATAGAACCTTAAGTAAATTAGTTTTCTTTTACATTCAATGCTTTAATTTAATTTCATTTAAATTTAATTTAATTAAATTTAAATTTAAAGTAATTTAAAAAAAAAAACATGTAGGTACGAGCGTCCTGTAAAGTGCAAGCCTCCTGCAGGGCACAAGCGCGCGAAGCGCGCAACACGGAGCGCGAAGCGCGACGTGTAAATATTATCGGAGCGCGAAGCGCGACGATCGAACTATATTCGACCGCCCGCGCGCCGTAGGCGCGCTCATTTTTGCGAGCGAAGCGAGCCGCGCGCGAAGCGCGCGATGAGAATGTGCCCGCGAAGCGGGCAGATTTTTTCAAATATAAGACTGCATACAGAGCGAAAAAATATTTAATTTCGATACTTTTTGCATAAAACGAAGAATTCAAAATTTAACTTCAAAAATGAATACTTTCATTCTACTTAAAAAATATTTGAATTAGATATTTTCTCGCTCTATACGCATAATTCTAATTAAAAATTGATTAATTCTACAGAAGGAAAAAATTCAAAATTTAATATTTGTTGAGTAAAATGAAGAAATCGAATTTTTAGATTAGAACTTAGCTCCAACACCCTTAATTAGGGTTTAAGTTAAAAGTATGAGGTAATAATTACCATAAGAGCATATTTTGTACAGACGAAGGTAAATGGACTAATCTAGCAAAAAATATTTATTATTGCGAGGGTAAAATGGGGAAACTAAATTTGCTTTTATGGTAAAGTTCATTCAATAGAAAAATGCAGATTTCCTTATTACCCACACCTTACTTTTATGAACGCCTATTACTAGGCAATCCCGAATGCAAAACTGTACGCTGTATATCAACGAGCGAGGATTCTTTTCTATTTAATCATTTAAATTTTTTTAAATTACGAAATTAGGTAACTATTACAATTATTTGATCTTATAGATAAAAAATTCCCCATAATTATACATAATTATTTTAAGCACCAAAATTACGTTTTATATTCCTGTTGCTCCTCTGCAGTTTTTTTAGCTCTTGCGATAATCTTTCGTTATCACGTCGCATATTTTCCATTTGAGAATCTTTTACTAAAATAGTATTTTCCAATTCTGAAACGGTTTGTTTTACCTCTGCCAACTTGAAAAAATAAAATTTGCTTTAATATTTTTGGCACTTAAAAAAATGTTTATAGTTTAAAAACTTGATATAGTTACTTTGCGCTTAAACATATTGATTAACTTCTTTTATTGCAACTGATTATCCTAAAAAAATTACATAAATAAATATAGTCAGATACAATTAAAAATTACTTAAAGATGCAATTATACCTGCTGCCTTGAAATTGACAAATCCTCGGATGATTGACATTGTGATGAAGGATAAATTGTACTGCCAGTATTTTCAGTTAAATCAGAATTGAATTTGAAATCTTGCATATCATCAGAATCGGAACAGTCTTCAAAAGACTTTGGAGACTTCGGAAATTTTCTAAAGTATTTTTTGTATAAAAATTAAAAATGATATTTTAAAAAAATAATTATGCGAAGCTCCCGAAGTAATTGAAAGTCGTACATATTACAATAGATATGCGTAAATATTCGTCTAAATATTTAATAATAGATCCAATTTTAATTTACATAATTTACTTACCTTGTTTTAGAACCAAAATTTAAATATATAAATGATTCCCAAATTTTAACACTTAATATACTAAACAGTTTATGAAATATTTAAGAAATTCCTTTTCTCGTTTTGAATTTTCATGATGCAAGTAAAAAGCCTTTTGCAAAGGTCTTCAGTGTTTTATAAGTAATATTTTTAACAAGTTCACCATGCAACAATTTTCTTTTTCTTGTCACAAAGACTAAACGCATTTTTTATAACCGGCAGACAAAAGTATCTGAGGTTAATAAAGACAAAGAAATTTCGGAACTGTCAAAATTAAAATTGTTTTAAACCCTCAACAGATTTAAAAACTCTGCTGTTAAAATTAGTAAAAATGATTTCCAATTTAATAATTCAATAATTAAATAAACATCTGAGATCCCAGTTATATTAAAAAAAAAATGTATAATTTGTTTCCTCTTTTCATAGCTATTTTTTTTTGTAACAAAATTTGGTTTCTGTATTATAAACCATTTTGTTGAATAAATTCATTAATTCTGACTAGTATTGAAATTATCATTAAATTTGTTATGTTATCCTCAACGAGAAGTTCCCTCAAGTTGAAAAGGAACGCGAGTTAAAATTTATGTGAAATTTATTGTATCGTATATGTACAAAATTGGTGTACAGACTACAATCAATCGCATCGGCACGCTTTAAATAATTAAATTCGAAATGTGCTTGAAAAATGAGACAGAAGTCACACCATAAAATAAGCTGAAATTCCTTTTGTTAAATATTTTTCATCGGAATGGAATGAATATCGAGTTGAACGAACACAACGATTTCCTTTTCTCGCTTGCATTAAATCTACGAGGATTTTTGGTAAGATCATACACTACTTGTTATGCCCTGTCTCTCATTCACTGCAGTATGATTAAAAAAAAAACTATATTGATTCAAATGGAAGTCCTCACACAGAATATTTATATCGTATCGTCACCAGTGACATAAATTAATACTCCTCTTATTATGTGGCTAGATAATATCATTTTATATTTTCGTTTCAATGGAAGTATCGGCATGAAGAATATACTGGAGAAAACGGAATATAACAACATTCATTTAAGTTATAAAAATATACGTGTGTAGTTGAATATACATTCCCCGATTATTGTGGAAAAAATCAAATAAGACAATTAAAACTCTTATGAGTGATAAAGGACTTATGGGGAGACGACAATAGAATAGCAAAAATTTAAAGAAAAAAAAAAAAAAAAACGAAAACAACCGTGTCTGGTTCGATTATTTAAAGTCGACAGTATTACTGTATTAAATACTGAAAGAGTACAGAAACTTTGTCCAAACTTAGTTTAATCATGCTTAAGTACATCACACGTATATGTCTGTGGTTCAATCATAAAATGCCGATTTCACAATGTTTGAATGTCTGTATTAACAGCCACTACTATTGTTTGATGAAACTTCGCTTTTACAATAATCATACACTCCAGATCAGACTTGAAAATCTTTTTGTAGGAATTATTCAAAATAGGTCAAGAATTGGTTTTAGAATTCCATATTTTGTCGAAATATTTACCAAAGTTGATCTAAAAAATGTCACGTAATGTCTGCCTGGAACAGTGATGAAATGATACTATATTCACTGAAACGCAGATGATAGTGTTTATGAGCTTATTGTAAAAAGTTTAACCTATAAGTGTTGTTTCGTGTAGTCTTAAGGTTCAAGTTTATTTTTTCTTGTTCTTGCTAGCTTGACTTTTGTTTTTAGCCGCAGATGACATTTTGGTGTTCTTCTTCTTAGGTTCATCGTCTTCATCATCTTCTTCTGGGTCCTATAGCGCAAATAAACAGTGATAATAGTTCAATTTGCGAAAAAGTTTTTTAAAACATTTTCTCCAAAATAAATCAATACAACAATAAACTTCAATTTGGGCTTGTAAACTTGAAAATTCGATTATCAGTTCTCGATTCTTGTCGAATGCTAAAGGCACGTCACCAAGACGAAGAGGGTGAAAAAGTGAAGTATGTCGAATGAATGAATGAATGAAATCGTGCAGTTTTAGAATATGATGATTTATTGTACAAAAAAGATTGGAGGTAACAAATCTAAATTAAAACGTAGGATTGACGGGAGGTACATCTAGGATCTTCTATGGCGATCAGATTTGCTTCTTTGTTGTTTTAATGCGACGGTTAATAATATTAATAATTAATAGACGAGTCAATGTAAAACTTATCCATGTACGCAAGTAAAATTAATAATACGGAATGGATTTCCTAACACATCACTTATCTACTGCTTCGTCCGTCTTTGGGCGTTTGGTGCCATTTTTTTTAGCATCTGCGGATGGCTTTCTTTTCTTTTGTGGTGCCTGAAATTTTTATTTCTGATTTATATACTCGACGTTAACACTCACATATATTCTGATCAAAATACTTCAAATTTTAAGATACATAAAAAAGCAATGAGAATCTACAATTTAATAGCCATTTTTTCTCAGACAAAGCAATTTCATGGAAACCTGATTTCCCTTCCGTGCACATCAGCGAAGTATTTTAAATTTGGAAAATATTCACGCAAAATTTACCTAACTATACAATAGGTAGAATTTACAAAGTAATTTATTAAATAATTAATTTACTAAATACATAAAGTTGGTAATTACGCAGTAACTTGAAAATCGTTTTAATTGACTTTGGCGCCATAAGAAACACGGATATTAAATGTAATTTTTCCCGAAAATAAATCCTGAAGCATTTCCACATACAAAATGCAAGGAATGGGAAATCAATGAGGGAACGAAAGAGAAAATAAAATACTTAAGCAATATGTGTATCATCGATTTGGTGACGAGCCACAGTCGAGTCACAAAAATTGTTTTGCGCCATTTTATCGTTAGTCTCCGACAATATAATCATTTGTTGGATGAATAAAATCTTTATACAGCTTGGGTCTTGCCCTTCTAATGCATTTAAACATGAATACATGATACTCTTTATATACAAATATTCATATCTATAATATAATTATAGATATGAAAGAATTTATTGTTATTTACAAAACAAAGTAACTTGATTCGGAGCAAACAAGAGCAATACACATTTTATGAGAAGACTTGAAATTCTTTCAAATATCAAGTACTGATTCAATCTTTTTTTTATACAAGAGAAAATAAAAAGCAATTTTCTTTTAGCAGCATCAAAAGTTATAATTTAATACTTTACCTTCTCGTCATCTTCATCGTCAATATTTTCTTCTTCCATCTCATCCTCCATATCTTCCATATCTTCGAATTCTTCAATATGCGAGCCTGTAAAAATTTTATTTGCATTAAAATAATGTAATTTTCAAGTTTTTTCGAAACAAATTCAAAATAATCAATTTTGAAAAAGTATGTTTGTAGTATTTTACAGAGTATGATAAGAATAATTAAAGATTCTAACCGAGAAGATTGTGCCCGACTATGTGCACGGGTCCACTACCCTTAACCAATGTGAAAGTAACTGGTGGGTCGGGAAAACTTAAATCAAGAATGATCTGTGAGGTCTTTCCCATTTCGAGTAAAGCTATGGGGATTTTGATAGGTCCTTTGAGTCCTGTGGCCTCTACTTCGAGGACATTCAATTCACCAGCCTTAGCCTCCGGGCCTAAGAGTGCCTGAAAAATAGAAAAATCCATTAGTTTATATCAAAATATATTTTTTAATTAAAATTAAACTACTGTTTTGGAAATACTATTATAAGCAAAATCTATTACAAAATTATTGTGTGCTATACATACTACACAATAAGCACGTAGCGATTGAAAATATAATAATTAGAGCGTTATAAAGTTATAAGATATTCACGAAAACTTAACACATTTCATACATTATTCATTATGTTAAAAAAAATTTGCACCTAAGTAATACTGAAAACATTGAAGATTTTTCAAATTAAATGCTGAATATTTGAATCTTTCATTTAAAGTATTAATTTTTGGCTTTCATTATACTTGAAAGAATTATTAATTAAAAGTTGCATGTAAAAAATGCCAAGCGAAGTTCTCAGTTAAATTTTCATGAAATTCAATAGTTGAATATAATATACAATGACTAAACTTCGTTTCAAAATTTTAGAACCATGTGCGTCAAGGCGTACCTAAAATTTTACCTGATGCTGAAAGGAAACTTATTAACATCACAGAAATTTAAGTTGAAACTGCAGTACCTAAATAGCTTAAGATCCCTTTAGAATAATGTCTCCTTTCCAATCATAAAATTCTTTTGTAACCCCCTAAATTTATGACAAGAGGTCACTTTAATCTTATACCCAGGTAGTCCGTTAGGACTCTAGTCCTAAAATGCCTAAAAACAAGGGTCTATTGAAGAAAGAGCCAAAAGGGAAGTCTCTGGCGGCCATGACAGTAAAAATGGCGGCAAGTATGAATCACAAACTAACTCTTCACAAATTTTCATTGATTACAGAACTCCCCCTTCTCATCCTCAAGCCGATTATTCACTACCCCATAATTTTATGTAACCTTAAATATTACCGCTTCAATTCTCAATTTCATGAATGACTTAAATACTTAAAGTAAATTGATAAAGCGAAGCCCCCCTTTCGGAAAAGTCGCTCGATTTTCCGACTTAAACCCGAACTATTTCTTGGCGCGCAAATGCTGCCCGTGCTTAAACCAAGTGAAAAAAATCACACCCAGAACACAGAAATGCGAAGTGGAGAAATTATACCATGATAATTTATCAGAAAAAACTCCAGAATTAACAAATGCAAAATTATTCTTGTAATACGTCGAATAGTAAAAAATAGAAAATAAATGAGACTATCCAAGATGAAATAATTATGAAATACGAATTACTAGATTCCCTAAGTTACAAATTTTCACGCAATAATTAGAAATGCAGCTAGTTTACATACCATTTTGATAATGAGTTTCTGGTCCCCGCCGAAGTGCTGACTGGTGCCATCGGGATCCTCTGCTCTGTGCTCTGGGTCCCATACTTCGGAGGCGTTGGGGCCTTCCAGGGTAATTCCTGTACACACAAATCACGACAGAATTCACGTTAATAAAAGCGAACATTTGAACATTCATCGAGAACTCGTGGCCAAGCGGTAACAATGGGCTCGTCACAATGGCCGAAACTCTGCCGGCGTCTTGCCGGCAAAATTCGACAAAAGTATCAGAGAATCCAGATGCAATAATCCACGGACTCGATTCCCGGTGCACACAACTTTCTTATTTACCGTATAAATATTCCTCAGCCATGATGATCGATTTGATAAAACCGGATTCACTAGATAACGACTAATGGGATGGAGCGTCTCGTCCGCGTTGAAGACAGATGAGGAAGCGAATGGAAGCGAATGGAAGCAAAGTGCGTCAAAGTCGTAATGTAACCTGCTGCCAGAGACGCCGCGTGCATAACGGTCATTTGGGGAACTACGAAATCAAAATGAAAAGGACGGGGATTGGTTGATTTCACCATAGATTTCCCCTTCCAAACGCTTCCATTGCTTAACTTAACCTGAAAGTTACAAAAAATTATTGGCCTTCTTGGTAAATACATGAACGTAAGCCTCTTTACTTGAACAAAATTTGAATAATTTTATTTTAAAATTATCAAATCTCTTATTGTTTGATTCGGAAAAGGGTTTCAATAATTTCTTGGAAGTTAAAAGTGTTGAAAAGCGAACTAGTTTTTCAAGTGGAGCCGCGTGCACACACGTGCGCGTCAGGATTCTCGATTTGTGTTACCGGTGTTACCATTGGTTGGTAATGATATCGATGATACACCAAGAAAAAAATAATTCGCCCCAATTTCTGTACAACATGAGTGTTTGGTCGAAGAATTGTTGCTCAGGGGCGTAAATAGTAGTAAATAGAAGTACATTTTTATCGGTGAAGCAGTCTGATTAATGGAACAAAGTGCTCATGTGGCTTTGTTTACAATTGCGTTGCATTAGTTGCATTGGTTGCATTGATAAAGTGACAGGAAACTGAGAAAAGTGAATGACAGTAGAGTAGCTGTGTAGAGCTGTCATTGGTTGGATCAGCTGTTCCAGAATGTTGCTCCAATAATTATTTGTGTACAACCTAATTTTAAAGGGAGGTATGATCAATGATGTCTAAATTATTATAAAAATGATATATTTTTCTCGTGAATTTACGTACATTCCTTTTATTAAACTATAATTCTTATAGCGGCAAGTTTTAAACGTTTTAATTGAACAATTTGATGACTACGTGTGGGAGTATTATTATTAGTGTTCAGTGTGTTTAGTATATATATAAATTGTATTTCAAGGTTTTCATTATTAGTCATAAATCATAAAAATTTAATTTTTTGGATCCAGGATGGCCGAGGATATTCGAGTCAAGGAGCAGTGGCAACTCCTTCAAAACCTTAGATCTACTGTAGAAGGACTTTTAAATAATGGATTATCAAACGTGTGGAATGTTTATGGAGGTCTTAATAGATTACATAATGTAATAGAACAAATATTCAAGCATGGATGTAGAATTTTTGATCCCACTGTAAGTATTAGGAATACATATATCATTTTCTTAAAAATAGAATTGGACATTTGTTATTTTATCTTCATGATATTTTATCTTCATGTATTTTATAGTTTTATCTTGTCTTACGTGGTCTATTGTATGATCTAATGTTTAATTTACACATCTGGTCTGTAAATGCATTTTCTCGAGATTAGGCAATGTAAATTATTGATAATCGTCTTATGTTCTTATTTACTTTGCATGATAAGATTAAAAAGTTCTAATTAGTTCTGTATCACGTTTTGAATGACTCGTATTTTAAAACTTAGTTCTGTAACATTTTGTACTTGGTCAGTCTGAATTAGATTTTGATATAGTGATTTTTAAATAAAAAAATTGCAGGGAGAACCAGATTGCTGGATTTTTATCCAAGGCTTGAATTGGCTTCAACCATCTTTAGCTACCTCGCCAGTTATTCGAGAATGCGATGATTACTTCGCAAATTTGCCACCTAGAATAGCTTCTCGCAAAGATATGTTATGGCTCTATACAAGGTAAATCAATTAACAACCTACTTATTTAAATTATAATACTTTAATTGCTGTGAGATAATCAAACGTACATTTTTACCTTTATTATATGAAAAGTATGTGAACCACTTAAAACATTTTTGAATTTAAATATGTACAGATTATGCGATTTCATGTTATCAAGCTAAAATAATGATTACACAATTTTAATTGTAAACAGTTGAAACTTTAACAACTTCAAATTTGAAGATTTAGAAAATTAAGTGATTCTAAATTCTAGTTTGGAGAACCATACGCTCTCTCAAAAGTTGTCCTGGCTTTTGTCAGATAAAGAACATCTGCTTTCTTGCTTGGAACCATGGGCGTTCTTATGTCAAGAAACATTAGCAGAAGCAACACTCATATGTTTAAAAGCAGTCGAAAAAAATCAGCCTGCTCTTCTGACTGACATTGATCCTTGCTTGGTAATATTTTCAATTTTATTGTCAAAAACTAAATTATATAAATGTCATAAATGACAGTACACAGAACACAATGATCATTATATTTCAGTTCCTACCTAACTGGAATTGTAGTAAAAATAGTCCAAAGAAGTTTCATCGACGTTCCTCGTCTTATCCGGTAAACCTAAGAGGTGCAAAGCAAGAAATCGAATTCAAAAAATTAGAGCTTGCTTGCCAAAAATGTAGCTCTGCTCTCTCATCCTCTATATTTCACGATTCTGCTTACTCGAAGAAAGTTCTTTCTGCAGAAAAAATGGAGCCTACGAAAGAAGAAATTGAAAAGAGCTTGAGAAGTCGCACTCTTTTAAGAACGTGGAGCAGCTTTCCACAATTGAACAAAAAATATGGATGTTTGGAGGGAAGAAGTACTTCGACTGAAACTGTGGCTTTAAAAAAAACAGAGAAAAGAATTTCAGCTGATTCAAGAAAGCTCGAGCTATCCTCTGTTATCAAAGTAGATTATTCTGAAGTCAAAGACGCAATTCTTTCACCAGAAGGGAAATCACCGAAACTTAAAAGTTTTTCTCGGAAAGGGCGAAGTAAGAAAAAAGTTGCTCAAAACTATTACGTACCAAAGAAGTATAACAGTGGAAGTTCAGATACTTTGAATTACGAAGAATCTATGAAAACGACTCTGAATGAGCGACTCCTTTTTGGAGGACAGTCGAGTGTAGAGTCTTCTGCTACAGATTCCGTGGAAATAGAAATGCCAACTTCTACAAAAAGGAAATCCTCGTTTCTAGCAGGTTCTGCTCCGGAGTTCTCGGCTCCTTGGAGTTTGGAAGTTGAAGGCCAAAAAGATATTAGAACCCCGAAAAAAAGTTTTATGGAGGATGGAGGAAGTAGCGTTCAACCAATGGCTACTGGATATTTTCCTCGACCTTTGGAAGGGCAAAGCATTATGAGCTTTCTGTCTTCTGCTCAGTTTTCAAGGGCAAATGCCGAATTGGATAGGGAAAATGCTCATTTCAGTATTTCTGAGGCTATGATTGCTGCCATCGAACAGGTAAATTAAAAACTCCGTCTAAATATTTCGGAAATGTTCAAGCATTAAAATTTGGAACCATCTTGATGATGAATCCCACAATTTTTTTATAGGTGAAATGCAACAGACAACTGAATTTGTTTGAAGAAACAATGGAGGAAAGCGACGAGGAGATAAATAATTTAAAGCAAAGAATTCGATTTAGACGTCGCCAAAGACAGGAAGAAAGAAGAAAAAGTGGCACAATTGTGCGAGATCTTTTAAGTGACGGAAAGACTGATAGTAAGAATTTTTTATTTAATTTTTATCGTCGAAATACTGGGAACTAATATAGTTTTAAATAATAAACTATAAATAAATTTGTATATTTTTTCAGCAACCACGACAGATCAAAGTGTAAGCTCTCTATCTACTTCTCCTGAATCTCCATCAAATAGTATTTCTACGGATGTAGATGATTCAGAAATTGATAATATACGTAATATTCCGCATCTTGGATACTCTGGTAGGTTGAAGAATAGAGAAATATCTGTAAAGCGTTTTTAATTGATAAATATTTCAAATTTATTTATAATTAGTATTTTAATTTTAGGAACTTCACAATCAGATTCAACACTTTCTTTGGACGCGGAATATTTGTTCGGCTCGTCTCCAAGAAAAGGATCGGAGTCAAATTTGACTGATAGTACAATTTCAGCGGAAGGAGTGGCCCTGTCTCTTATTAGTAGGTTTAGTGAAAAGCATTTACCTAGAGCGAGTGAATTAAAGTGGCTTGTATCAGAACAAGATGCACCTCAACAGTTGCTGCCTTTGCCAAAAAATTGGTCTACTAGCTTGGATGAAATGGAAGTGAGTCAAGTAATAGACTCATGTCAATCAATTCCACTTCGAGGAACTGTAGAATGGGCACCACCTAGACCACAAATTATTTTTACACCTCATATCCCGCCAGTGTAAATAACTTTTTCATTTATCTCGATTTTATACCTAAATTTCATGAAATTGATCTCAAATCTAAATAATATTTTTATTCGTACAGGAGAAAAATTTTAATAGCAAAACAGAACTACAGATGTGCTGGTTGTGGAATGAAAGTAGCAGTGGAATACTCGAATAGATTCCGCTACTGTGAATATTTAGGAAGATATTTTTGTACTGGTTGCCACACTAATCAAGTGGCTTTGATACCTGGAAAAATCCTTTTTAAATGGGACTTTAACAGGTGCTTCTATTTTTTCTAATTTTCACTTTTTCAAAGAATTCTTTAATTTAATAACCAGTCTACGAATACTAACATTACAACTTTAATTTAGGTATCCAGTCTCGAATTTTTCCTACAGACTCTTGGAGCAAATGACAACAGACCCGCTTTTCCATGTGAACGATTTGAATCCATTGTTATATAGACGAGTAAAGCAGTTGGAACGAACGAGAATACTTCGAACTCAGTTATTTTCTTTTAAAGATTTCCTTTTCAATTGCCGTTTTGCGACGAAGTAAGTTGAATCAGCTAAAGTTAATCAAAAATAGATTTATCAATCTAATATTTTAAATATGAATTGACATTAGGAGAAATAAAAATTTAATTTTCAGCCTTCAGGAATCGTTGAGGAAAGAACCGAATCATTTACTGAACGACCCTCATGTTTATTCGATACAAGATTTTGCTCATGTAAAACTTGGAGTTCTCCCTATGGAATTACAAAAGTTGATTGAAGATTGTTACGCACATGTTGCAGAATGCATGGTGAGATATTCAGGATTAAGTAATTATTTACTGAAAGACTCATTAGTTTCGATTGGTTTGTTACTAATTAATTTCTTTTTATAATTTGCAGTTGTGCCAGGCTCGAGGTTTTATGTGCGAATTCAGATGTTCCAAGGATGTAATTTACCCTTGGGAACTAAACAAAGTCACGAGATGCGGTGCTTGTGGTGCGTGTTTTCATATTAGTTGTAAAGACAACTCTTCTTCGAAAGAATGCCCAAGATGTATCCGAATGCAAGCGAGACGCTTATCAAAAGAAGAGCCTCTTTGACCCAGGCTCTATGATATTTGTATATCAATTTACCTATAATTCAAATTTTTTAAATAATAGTATTTAGGTGGACAACTATTCTATCTCAAATTAAATCAATTTTTCCGACTGTTAGTGGTTAATAGCTTATGAATTAGAGCGAATTAGTTACTACATATTTTTAATTTAATAAGAGAAAAATATTTTGATTATATATATATATCTTATATTTTTCAATAAGTAGTATTTTGATGAAGCACAATTATTATTGCATAGCATTATATGCAATATAATCTAAAGAGTAGTCATTTGACAAATACTCTAATGCATAAGTTATTTAACAATCTTTGAAGGCACAATCATTTTTCTTAAATTATTACTGCTCTAGTCTAAAAGAAAGTGTGAAATGAAAAGTAAACGGTTGTATTCAGCCTAGGCTTCGATTTTTTTTTTTACTAATTTAGTAATTTTCTTATGGACATTAGATATCTAGTAAGACTGTAAGTAAAAAAGTGATAATCGTTAAAAATGTTTTATGGATATTCAAGTAAGACTGGAAAAACGTGTGCTCTTAAAGAGTCTTGACAAGCCTTGATTAGTATTGTTGAAGTTAAAAAAATTGAATATTCTGTGAATCTTTTTCTAAGGAATCGAAAATTCTACATAACATTAATTTAAAATTTTATAGAATTATGTGCCGTGTTTTTAAAGGAGTAACTCAAAATAGTATAAGTAAGTTGTTCATTGTTGGAGACAGAATTTGAGGCGACTTTAAAATATTCAAGCAGGTTTTTTCTAAAGAGTAAAGAGAGACCAACAACATTAACAATATTTTGTACAAAATGGCTTCATTAATAGACTAATGTTTTCTTTTAAATAATAATTAATTAAATTATGTATTTATTATTTTTCTTTTACTCAAAATTTTTTATTAAGCAAAAATTGGATTAATTAGAGACCATAGTAATTCGTATAAAACTTGTCCTGTATTCTCTTCATAACAGATTGAAGGATCGAACATAGTTTTCAAGAATGCCTTTAAAGTTTATTACATATTTATTTTGTATAAAGAAAAATGGGACGTCAGCAAAGTGTAAAGATATCAGGTTCTATAATAAAGAATGTATAAAAAGAACAAATTAAGGTTTTTACTTTTTGAACTGAAAATTTTAATTTGGATAATTTTTTTACCTAGCTTCGAAAACTTAAAGCTTATAAGAAAGACAAATTATTTTTATACTACAAGAAAATAAAAAATATTTAAAAAAAAATAAGATATGTAATTTAAAAGCAGAGATTAATTTTTTTGATTTATTATCTAAATCATGTCTATAATTGATCACATACACACACACTATAAAATACTAGATAATATATTCACTGTCGATAGAAAAAAAAATTACGATATAATAACATTGTAAATATATACACCACATAATTTTATCAAAGAAGCAATGCACTTATCCATGTTAACATATTTCCGTTCATCATATGTATTAATATTCAAGGATTTATATACATGTAGTCACAGATTCAACCTGTATATACATTTTATACAACTTTGATCTACTGTCGAAGTAATGCTCACACTGCAAATTAAATTTTTTTATAACTCAAAGTTAAAATTATCCATATCAAAAATATTGATATCTGAATATGTATTATAATACAGCTAGCTTTTTAAGCCCGAGATATTCCTACTTTATTAGATTTCTCAAATTTCAACAAAGCAAATGATAGAACTAATTTTATGATCAACGTGATTACTGATTTTTCTCAATGAGTCATGGTTGTCAAAACATAACTTATCTAGAATTTTGATTGGAGTTAACTTATAATAAAAACAGACCAAAATATAAAAATGTCAAAATAGATCAATGTCCTCGGAAGAAGGGAGAGTGAAATTTTATCTCGAGTATCTGCAGTCAAATATCAGTCTATTTTATCGAAAGTATAAATACATTGTAGCATGATACGATTTCATACTGAACCACATTTTATATGAAAAGTTACTGATTGATGTTTTGTTTAATTCAATATGCATTACATTCCTTAAGATCTTATTTGTATAAAATGAACCTCATACTCATGACATAATTTTCGCCAATACCATCAATCTGTATAAAGTGCAACAAAAATGCATAACAATGCGCCACACTCGTTATCTAAAACAGTAATTGGCATTCTGAAATATACTGTATCATTCTTGTTTAATTTTATTTCAGAAATAAAGTTATATTTTCTCTCTTTCTTTAAATTAGTCATGTAATCTCGCGAGTGGACAAAGGACAGTGACGAATCTTTAAAAATATCAGATAAAAAAAAAAAAAAGTTTCTACAAAGGGTTTCAAATATAAAAGCGTGGCGCTAAAATAAGTTTTTGTAACAAAAAATCAAAATCACTTAAAAATACTGAGACTGCAGATCAGGTTAGTGCTATTCATAAATAGTAAAAATAAAGATCGCTTCGTCCTTGCCGATCGTATTTTTCACCTACGCAAAGAGCTGAGACTAAGCTTCAGTCATATTCTCTACAAATTCGTATTTCGATATTAAAATTTGTATTTTCATTTGCGTCAGTCGTTTATCACATCAGAGAGGTTGCACTCATCGGTAGATAATTCGTCCCAGTCGCTCATCCTTAGATCATCGTGATTTATATTTAATAATGAGCAAGCTTAGCTGATCAGCATGATCAGTCCCGCATTTCGTCTATGTTCTTAATACTTCCTCTATTGTAGTTAAATATCTAAAACTTCCTTCAATGGCACCTTTGCTACTTCAAAAAATATCCTGCAAAATAAAAAAAAAAAAAAAATTAATTACGGATTTATTATTCTTTTAATGGAATCTGCAGCTTATAGTAGAATCAGAATTACTAGATCCTCGGTTAAAAATACACTTACTTATGGCTATACTTATTCCTGATCGTGGCGAGAGCTTCCTTATTTTTCCTATGCAGCCCTTCGTTCACGGTGATGATAACGTTCTTTATGTCAGCGATCGAATAACCTGTGTAGTATTCAAGAGTTGAAGTCCAACCACTCAAGTCTTTCATTTGAAGAGCGAGGAAGAGTGCGGCTGCTGCCATTTTGCTATCGCTGAATGTAATAGTCGAATAGTCCATTAAAGAATACTCCAAAATGTAACGGGCCAAAGTCAGCGTTGGCATTGATACCTTCGCGCACTGAAATAAAAATTATCTATCACACTGTTTTTTAAAAAATTCAATTCAAGTGGTATTTTTTAATCATTTAATCAAGTTATAAGTTATCTAAATACTCACTCTAGCGTATCTACGAAGAAATCTGTAAGAAAGGGGAACACCGAGGTCAAAGTCTACAATTCTCAAAATGTTCATCTCCATCCTAAGGAGTTCTCGTTGTGTGTAAGCACCGTCACATATATACAAAAAATCTTCTACCATTGGAGGTATTCTCTCCTAGAAAAAAGAAGTTTTTATTAAGATACTCATTTGGAAAGATAATTCAAAAGTCCAATGAAAGCAATTCTATCATCATATTACTTACATAATGTCTTTTACTTACGTCAAATTTGCTTGCGATGAATAAACTTGCAGCTCCCAGGAGTTGCAGAGTTTCCTTACCAACTGTTACTTTCGTTAAGTAGAGATCAACTAATTTCACAGCCAAGTACAAAGTCTCGTGATTGAGTTCAAAAGACTCCTGTACCTCAACCATCCAATCGACCAAGAGTGATCTCATCCATCGAGAGAGACATATTTGCTTATCCATGTAGTCCCCGATTGGGAAAGCTCGTTCTCTTTCCTTCAGATAGTTGAATATATCCATTGCATAGTGAGAAACCTGATAGGGATCTTCCCAGTTTTCTCCATCAAAATCCCATTCAACGCCTTCTGGCAAATTCCTTTCTGGTGCTTTATTGAGTCGGCATGCAAGTGAAGGCTTTTCTAATTCTTGAGGCGCTGCGGTTTCTTCAACTATCACTTCTTCTACTGATTCTTTTATTGCTTTTTCTGCTGCCTATAAAAAGGAATAGAAAGAAAATAAGAAAACATTGACTGGCTGTGATATTTGGTAACACAAAAACAATTATTTTGAAGCTACTCACTTTGCTACTGCTTCTCGTCAACACTTTGACACTTTCCTCAGCTATTTCCTCAAGTGCACTAACGTATAAAGAATTATCGTCAGATCTTTCTAAATCTAAACTGCGTCTTAGGGCAACAACTTTAGGAACTTCGACCTTTTCTTCCTCCTTCTTGGCAGCAGGTTTAGATCGTGGTGCGAGTTTTGGTTTTGCAGGTACTACTACGTTGTCTGTTTTGACGACAATCTTGTCAAGTGATCGAAGAGCGATTGTCTGAGTTACAGACTTTGTTTGTGCAGGTATTACTGGCTTTGCTTGTGTAATAAGGGTGGGTCTTTTTACAAGTTTCTTTGGTTCATTTACTTGCGCAAAGGTCTTTCCTATGGCCTGAAAATAAGAGATTAATAAATTAGAAATTGTGTTGAAAATAAATTCATTATCCATATTAGTAAAGAAATTATTCATTATTATAGTTACGTAAGTAAAATACCTCGAAATTGTGAAAGTTATTTTATAATATTTAATACCATACTTCGCTCACATTGGTAATGTTCCCTAAAGCTGATCGTTTTGCGTTTCTTTCTTTGGGAGGAGAGGCTTCGGCTTTTCTTTTCAATCTGGTTTCCTTAAGTACTAGTGGCTGTTTGGTTAATTGATTGCTGGCTGCTGAATTGCGAGTTGTTACTCCTTTTCGCACCGGTACTGCATTGCCATTTTGTTTACCTTGAGTACTTAGAATCCTGGTTGGTGCCATGTTAACGGATGATGTTTTTTATTCCTTCTGGATAAAGCTGTAACAAATAAACTGAATTGTAAAAATAAACGCATGAATATTAATTAAAAAAAAAAATAAATAAATAAAATTGTTGAAATAAAAGATAGGTTTAGTTTTTTCTTCTTCAAAGAGTCACAAGAGTAATTCCATTTTTAGAATCATATTCTATTTTTCTGCATTTATTAACAAAGTGCATACATGTAAACATAAAAAAATTATATTACATACTAATTTTCGAAAAGCTTAAGCTGAAAAATTATCCTTATATCAATTTCACCAAAACATACTTGATCCTCCAAAAAATGTTACAAACTGTTCAAAATTAATATCAATGAAAGGTGAAAAAATTGAATAAACGCTTTCACAAAGTGGAAGCGCTTCCCTGTCATATAAATTAATAATACAATTATTACTCAATTAAATTAACAAAAGAAATTTAATTTCTCATTAAATTGTGATAACGAATAATGAGATAAATCAGTGAATTCAGATTCTTTAATGCTTTTGAAATTAAAAATTTTAACATCTTCAAAACATAAAATAATGTAAAGTTATTTATTTGTTGAAAATAAAAAAAAAGAACAAACACATTCGTTCCAAGCAAATTGATGTAGTGGTAAAAGTAGCAAAGTAAAGAAAGTTTGAACCGACAAATGCAGGTAGGTATATAATTTAATGGCTTTGAAAGGATAAGCCAGGAATTTATCCTGCGGTCAATTTTGGCTACAAATATTTTAAGAGTCCAAATACAATACATTAGCATAAAAACTGTCAAATATCCAACAAGTACTAAGCCCTGTATTTTAAGGGATTTTTCTTATAAAAATCGTAAGTTCATGATAAGAAATTAAAAAAAAATAATCAAAGAAAAATTAAGTTTATAAAAAATTATGCATTTTCACAAGCCTCCAATTTCAAAGACGATTCACAATCACTGACATACATATAGCTTTGAAATTCCAACTGAAATTAAAGCTTCCTACGCCTATTTATAACGGCTATTTTCCCGGAAAAACGGAACAGAAATCCTGAAATTATTTTCGAATGAGAAAGAAATGATATCCCACAAGACAGTATTGATACGATCTACACAAGTTTCAGTCATAAATTAGTAAATTTTCGAAAGTATTTGTAGGAGGTCGAAACGAACACTCGGCTTGGAATTGCCAACGTATATAAAAACGCGGGAATGAAGGAAAATGCATATTTCTGACGAAAAAAGTAGGGTTATTATGGTAGAAAATACGAAGCTTGTTATGATATTGCATTGATTAACTTTTAGGACGCGATAACCTTGAATCGACAATAATTAAGTGGGATTTATCTCGAGTAGCTAGGGAAGCCACCCACCATTTCACATGCTCAAAACAATCAATGACCTCGAGTGAAAGGATGCGTAAAAGTCAGCCGAAAAGTAAAGTCTGGATCAGAAGCAATAATAACCGATTACCTGCAAGTCCTATTCGATAGTTTCGAGTTAAAGAAGGTGTAAATCTTTCATTTATAAAAGACTTTTATACCACAAGTACGTTACTTAACTTCCATTCGGGCAGCAAGAACAACTGAAGTTGATGCTAGGTTTCAAAGATCAGTTTCGGTTACAAAAATTGGTGATTGGTCTACGCCCCTTGGATTCAGCCAATCATAAGCGACGAAAGTGGGGAGAAGTTACATTATGCGACATCTTGTGGAATTTGTAGAAAGCTTGTATTAATAGTGTTGTTTACATGCGTTTCAATTTTGATGATAAAAGTTAATTTTCAAAATTTCATTTGCTCGAATTTGAGGCATCTGTTTTCAGACAAATATATTTTTGGTGTTTAATATTAACTGCTGTGAGTATATATTTGAGCTTTTAATCAAGCTTGGTGGCTGGGTTAAGTGTGAAATCACTTTTTAAAGTGACGTAGAGGTTATGTCAGACTGGTAATCTTGTCAAAAATGTTTTGATGAAAGGTGAAAAGCAGTGGAAATTGTGTTTGATCAGCTGAGTGACTTATTTACCGATATTTATTAATTTAATTTCACTTGATTTATAATTTTAGCTTTTCATTTTGATATTTAGAAGTGAGAAGAAATTGGGCAAAACATATTTTAAAATTGCACTTTCTCGCACGTGAGAAAATCTGACGAAAGCAATAAAATCAAAAGAAAATCGAAGCGTTTCAAAATTTTTGTAATTATAAAAATTGAAAAAACTTACCGGTTTTTTAAATAGGTATACATTTTTTTACTAAAATACTTCATAGATTTTTAAATTTATGCAGTTTTATAGGAATTTGTGTTTGTTATCTGTAGGGTTTCTAAACTTTCGAGTCGGTAAAGAAGTTTTAGTGCATGAGAAAATAAAATTTTAAAAAGAGAATGTAAATATAGATAATCAGATATTTAGAGTGCATAATAATTAAATTGTAACATTATAATATTTTTAAACAGGTTTATATATAAATTTGACTTAATAACAATTTTTGGGTAATTATGTAATAACATTATAAATTTTTATTACTTGTTGCAGAAGATTGTTGAAGGAGTTCAAAGGTCAAATAAAAAGAATAATGCAAAACGAACGTTTTGCAATTAAGTTTATAAGTGTAAATAATTGTTTCCTCTATTTACCAGATTCGTGGCTACGAAAAGTATCCTCAAAGGTAAGTTTTGCTACCTTTTTCATTTTAACAGTTTAATTGTTGATAAATAAAGATTCAATAGTTTTATATTTCGATAATGCAGAAATCAAAGATAATGTATAATAAACAAGAAGAAAAAAGATTAAAACAACGAAAAATACAAGTGGAAATTAAATTAAATTAATTTAATTCAAATATAATTCTCAATTAGAGAATAATTTAAAAATTATTATTTTCTTCTGTTATCAAATTCAACACATCAATATAATTTTTTAAATATTTCTTTTCTTTTAGCCAAATGTTGTTAGGCTGACTCATAAAAGTTCAGATTATTATTTATCCTGGTTTTTATTACCGAGTCCGCATGCCTCTCCAGCTCTAAGTGCAACGTTTGCAAGAAGTTTGGACATTAAAGAAGGTGATGAAGTTTTTATCTCTTGTATATCGGAATCGCCTTCTCTTACAAGTATTATAGTGACTCCAAAAAGTGCACAAGATCAAGAAATTTTGGTAGGTATTTTTCAACTAGCAACTCTTGCATTATAATAAGGACCTGTTTCTAAACTAAATTCTGTTACTAGTCAAATAATTAATGCTCGTCTTTCAGGAGCTTCAATTTGAGAAAGTCCAGTCGACTCTTCTAGATCAAATTTCAATAGTTGCAAAAAATCAACCAATTGTAGCATGGGTTTCGAAACGATTATACGTAACGATTGTCGTAGGTAATTATATGAAACATTTTTTTAACTTTTTTTTATATGAAATTCCTGCTCTTCGTGAATTCTAATAAAATATTTATTATTTTCAGATTCTCTCGACCCGAATTTCCGTTATGGAAAGCTAAATGAATACTCGGAAGTTCACGTGAAAGACGCGACTACAAAAACAGATACAAAGTACAATTCAAAATCGAGAGACACTCAAACTCGCAATACAGGAAGTGGTATATGGAGCATTTTGAACAAGCACATGCCATCGATATTCACGGATAATAACGACGTCTCAACTCGAGAGATGACTTTCACCGAAATCCAAGATGAACTGGACAAATATATCAATAAAAGTCTTCCTCAAGTCTTCCGAGTGCACGAAATCTTTAAAATAGAAAATACTGTTGAAGCGAATGCCTCCCTTGTAGCTTTACGATGTCCTTACAACGTCTTTGTTCAAAAATGCTTTTTGCCACACTTTTTCGACTATACTCGGAATAATTTATTCAAAATCAGAAAAGTTCTAGGAGACAATCGTGTTTTAAAGAAAAAAAGCGCAGAATTGTTATTACCAGTTGATCGTATTGTACCTCATGAACCGTCCGAGTTAATTGTTAAGTTATTGTGCTTAGAAAATCATTTAGATCAATGTTCTAATCTCATTGATAGTGAATATTTTGCAACTAATTCAAAGCAGAAAATTATTTACTTATCACCGACTTTAGCAATGAATTTGAAAGTGAATGTCGGCGGTAAAATCGTTTTAGAATCTATTCAGGTCACTGAGAATAGTGTTTCTTCCATAGAACTTTTTCCTATTGACGAAGCAGTGACTTATGAAGTTTTTGAGGATTTTATGAAGCAACGCTTAAAATACGAAAGTATATTATTGAATTCGTGTACTAGGATATCCTTCGATAATGGAAACACCTGTGTTATAAAAATGTCTCCAGAGTGTAAATATGCTTTTTTCGACTCAGATTGTTTAAGAAATCTTAGGGTTCATTTAAATGAAGTGATAGAGACTAAAAAAGATGAAAAAATTAGTGAGGGAGAGGATGAGGAAATTGGTGAATTGATGATGGAGAAAATTTCAATGAGGTAATTATGATAAATTTTGAAGATTTAAAAAAAATTAAAAGTTGATTTTACAGTATTTTTTCATAATTACAGAATTTTCCGTGAAATTCTCTCTGAATGCAAATTAACCTTAGATCTTAGTTTGGGGTTACACAATATGAAAGACTTGAAATATGATCGGGAAAATATTTTAATCTGTGGTGATACGGGTTCAGGTAAAACAACAATATGCAGAATATTAGAAAGAGAGTTACGAAAACCTCCCTATTTCATTCATACACGCATGATCGATTGTAAACGGCTAAAAGGTAGGCTGAAGAATTAAAAACTGTATTGAATTATTCTAAAACAGTTGAATTTTAAACAAAATATATTTTTCTAATTATGTGTGCAGGTAAAAGGGTGGATCCGATAGCAAAATTAATTGAATCTGTATTGGATGATTGTGTGTTCCATCAGTATTCAGTTCTGTTTCTTGATGATTTAGAATGCATAACGAACGCATCGCAAAATGATGAAGAAGTAACGCCTGATTCAACGAACGCTACAAAGTAATAATTAAGTTCATGAAGAATTAATTCCAATTTATTGCAAGATATTGTTTCAATATATTTTTTACAGGATTACAGAAATGATATTTGAACAAGTAACGAAATATCAAGCCGTTCATGAGATCTCATTGGTAGCTACTTGTTCGAACATAAATAAAATTGGTCAAAAATTGAGGGCTCCAAGAGGAGTTCATTTTTTCCGAACGGTTTTGTCGATACCAGTTTTGGAAAAGGTGTCTTTTTATTAAAAATTAAATCATTTTGTTTTATATCACTCTGGCTTTTTATCTTAATTGTAATTTTTTATTTTAGGAAGATAGGATAGATGTTTTGCAATTTAATCTCAAGGATAAGTTGAAAGTATCCAGCGAAATTAACTGGGATCACTACGGAAATAAAACAGAAGGGTGGATGGTTCAAGATGTGGTAGATATGGCAGAGAAAGCAGCTTTCACAGCTTTTAAACGACATGGTAGGCTTTTGTAATTTACCGTAATATATTTATGTAAAGTATTATCTACTTTATTATTTATTTTTTGCAATAATTGATATATATATTTTTTTAATCCATATTTTTTTCGATAGTGAGTAAAAAATTGAAATCAAGCGTAACACTTTTGGATGAAGATTTATCGAGTATTTTGGATCGTTGCAAACCAATGTCATTGCAAGGAGTACATTTATACAAAGGTCCTGGGTATTCGTGGTCGGATATAGGAGGCTTAACTGATGTAAAAAGATCCTTAATTGAAATTTTACACTGGCCTCTAAAGTATCCACAAATTTTCAAAAACGCTCCGATTAAATTACAAAGTGGAGTTTTGCTTTATGGAATGCCGGGCACTGGGAAAACGATGCTAGCTGGTGCTATTGCCAAAGAATGTGGATTGAATATGATTAGTGTTAAGGTAATTCACATTCAATAATTATTACATTTATGTAGTTGAATATCTCTTTAATTACAATATCTGTTAATTTATTTCTTCTTCAGGGGCCAGAGTTATTATCGAAATATATTGGCGCGAGTGAAGAATCTGTGCGAAATATCTTCGAAAAGTAGGAAACAATTAATTGTTGATATTTTACTAAAACAATTTAATCAGTTTTTCATTAATGAATTGTAACTTGTGATTTATTATGTAAATTATTTGCAGAGCGCAGCGAGCGAAACCCTGCGTCTTATTCTTTGACGAATTTGACAGCCTTGCTCCCAGGTGAACCTTTGAATATGAATATGTTTGAATATGATTGAAATTTAAATTTGATTAAAACGATTAAAACTTTAATTGTGAGTTATGTGTTTTGAACTAATGATTTGATTAGAAAGTATTGCTTATTTTTAGACGTGGACATGACAGTACTGGCGTAACTGATCGAGTGGTTAATCAGTTATTGACGCAATTAGATGGAGTGGAAGGAAGAGAAGGTGTTGCTATTGTCGCAGCAACTTCAAGACCAGATTTATTGGATCCAGCGCTTCTGAGACCCGGAAGACTTGATAAATCTTTACTCTGTCCTCTTCCAGATGATGTTAGTTCTTTCACGTTTTTTTATGATTTACAGTACCTATTTTTAGACAATATAATTAATTTCGGTATGCTTCTCATTCGTTTCACAGATAGAGAGAGAGGAAATTTTAAGAGCTCTCTCTGAATCTCACAGAATAAATACAGAGAATTTGGATTTAAAAGAGTTGGCCATTTTGTCAAGGGGATTCACTGGCGCTGATTTGAATGCTGTTTTAACTCAGGCAAGATTAGCAGCTTTGGAGGAAGCTTTAGAGACTGCATCACCAGTGAGTTGATCTTTAAAAGCTCTACAACTAAAATAAAAGTCTACTTTAAATTAAAGATAAAAGCTTACGAGAGTCAGAATTAAAAAGGAGTTTTTGTAATATTATTCATTTTAATTTAATAATAATCCTGTTTAATTAAAAGTATATGTTGGCGCCATTACACTAAGGGAGTTTCCAAAAGCCAGATAATGTGTAACGATGATAACATCATTAGATTAGACTGGAAGGTAGATAGGGGGGTTGATGTGTAATATAACTACGGAAACATAGTCAGGTTTATTAGTACACGCCACGCTACCCCATTTCGCTCCACTTCATCCCCGCTCACACTTCGATGAGCACTGACGGGATTTATTATCTTATACATTATAAGCATATGCATTAATGCGGTATATTAGGGTTTATAACTTTCTAATAGGCAGGTAGATTCTATTCGCATTTTGGACAAATGAATATCATTTTATATTTCTACAAGACCCAGAAAATATGATGAATTTTCGCTAAATTTTTACCTTTTTTCATTAGGAGGAGAAGAAAAAGGTCGACGGTAGGAACCTTACTCAGAAACATTTACTGGACTCCTTAAAATCAACAAATCCATCCCTATCAGCTGCAGAAAAAAATAAATATAACTTCGTGTAAGTATTTAAATATATATTATATTTGATGTTTGCTTTATTTTATTTATTGCAATTGTATTTAAAAATGTAACTTCTTTGCAGATATTCTCGATTTACAAAAGGGGGTGGCATGGCCGGTGAGACTTTGCAGAATCAGAAAGCAACTTTGGCTTAAGTTGTAAATAATGTTTGAATCGTGGACTCTCAAGTGGTGAGTTTCAATATTTTTATAGTGTAAATAAAAGTTTGTTACTTCTGGGTAATCCAAACTATTATTCCATGTCATTATAATCGGAATTACTGAAGCCAATGTTTCCAGACAATGAGCAGCACGATTGCTGTTTTTCCTAATTAGCGTCCCTTAATTGGCAAGCTTCTACTGAATGATAACCAAGCGTTATTATAACTAAGCATAATCCCAACGTCTCCAGTTTAGACTTGGTTCCTCTGCTAAACTTGGAACGTTAACAGCCGACATACTCTGCATGACGGCATAAAGTTTTCATATTAATAATCGGTATAATAATTAGTATTTTCACGCGCGACTTAGCAGGAAGGATGTCTGCGCGAGGAACTTCGAGGATCTTGATTTTAAGTTCTACGAAGGAGGGCATATTTCACCGCGCTAATGTCCCGCCAGATAAACTACAATATTAGCTGCCTACGCTGTGATTTAATTTAACTTTGCCCCGGCGACATCCGCTTTGCTTTTCGCGCAACTACACAGGATGCCTACCGAGTCGCATGCTATGCAATAAGATCAGAGAAACACGTTTATTTCAGAGATCTCATCGTTTATTCAAACGCTAACTCTTTTATATGATTCAATAGTTTCAGGAACTAATTGGGGAAAAATCAGGTCCTATAGTCAAATCAAATTAAAATAGATCTTTCTAAATCTGAGACTATTAATTAATCGAAACGATAAATTGTAGATGGTAGTACCTAAATCCGCAACCCTAGTTCAAACCAGTTTCTAGGTGGCCACATGTCAGGGAAGTCAGAGAAATGTCAGGGAAAAAAAATTTGGCAGGAAAATCAGGGAAATGTCCGGGAAATGCGAGTAACTGTCAGGGAAAATAGAAATTGACATTTATGCTAATTATGTTATTTTCGTCGTGTTCTGTAATTTATATATAGCTTTTATAGCTTATTTAACATATTTTAGAAGATTTCTACAGATTTTGAAGGATCATAAAGAACTTCTATGCATTCTTTGAGACTCTATGGGTTTCTAATGATTTCAATAGATTTTCAATTATTTTAAGGGATTTATAAGAGGTTTCTAGGAATTTTAAAGGATTTCATGAAATATTAAGCGATTTTTAAGAAAGTTTAGGGAATTTAAAGGATTTTAAGGGATTTTAAATATTGTAGTAGAATTTTATGGACTTTAAGGATGTTTCTAGGAATTTCAAGAGATTTTAGCGAATTTTAAGGAATTTCAATAAGTTTTCAATAATTTTAAGAGATTTTGACAAATTTTAAGGGATTTTAAAGTTCCTTGTGGAATTTTAGAGGATTACATGAAATTATAAAAGGTTTTTAGAATTTTAAAAGCTTTTGAAGTTTTTCATGGAATTTAAAGGATTTCAAATTATTTTGAGGAATTTTAAAAGAATTAGTGAAACTTTTAAAGCTTTTAAAAGCTTTTTTAATTTAAAACAAATTTTTTTTTAGTTTTTTTTGACACACAATTTTAATTTTTAAATATATAATCTACACTAGTTTAAAAATTATACTTTCAAAAAAATTTGAAAAAAATCAAGTCAAAGTATCAAATAGTTCAGTTTTTATAAAGTTTTTTTCACTGGGGTGTAAATGAGACATGTGTGTACTTTATAACTCTCACAAGAACAAGTGTGTACTTTAAGGGTTAAGGGATTTCATGGTATATTAACAAATTTGAAGGGATTTTATGGAATTTTAAGACGTTTTTAGAAATTTCAAAGAATTTTAATGAATTTTGAGAGATTTTCAAGGGTCTCACTAATTTGAGAGATTTTTCCGAATTTTAAGTGATTCTAAGTAATTTTCAGGATGTTGGAGCCAAGTTCTAATCTCAAAATTCGATTTCTTTATTTTATTCAATAAATATTAAATTTGGAATTTTTTCCCTCTGTAGAATTAATCAATTTTTAACAAGAATTATGCGTACAGAGCGAAAAAATATCTAATTCAAATATTTTTTAAGTAAAATAAAAATATTCCATTTTCAAGTTATATTTTGAATTCTTCATTTTATGCAAAAAGTATCGAAATTAAATATTTTTTTCGCTCTGTATGCAGTCTTATATTTGAAAATAGATTAGCGCTACAGAGCAAAAAAATATTTATCTATAATTTTCATTGAGTGAAATGGCGAATGGAATTTTGAACTTAATACTTGGATCCAACGCCCTTAAAGTTTGTTGTGCAATTATAAAGGATTTTAAGAGATTCTTATGTTTTTGAAAGATTCCGTGGAATTTTAAGGGATTTCAAAAGATTTCATTGAGTTTTGAAAGATTTCAAGTGATATTATGCAAAATGTTTGAAAAATTCCAATATCATTGTTATTGAAAATTTATTCACATTTTTAATACTTTTCTATCAAGGAAATGTGATTGAAAGTCAGGAAAAAGTCAGAAAAATCTCAGGAAAATTAAAAAATTGAATCTTGTGGCCCTCCTGAGTTTGAAATAAATGTCAATTTGTAACATCCTGAGCTCACCACTAGAAGAAAATTATTTAAAATTTTTGAATTCGAGTGACTTCTTTCAAAAAAAAAAGGATCAATCTAATTTATTTTTTCTAATTTATAATTTTCAATCTAATCTAATCAACTTTGCGTCGTGAATAACTATTAAAATGGTGAAATTATTGTTTTGTGGTACAACGATTTTTGATTTAAGCATCCCAAGTAAAGAGGGAAGGTTTCTGTGTAATATTCTATTTAGAATTTGTAGGTGTGTGAGTTTGCGTTGAAGCGAAAGGATTCTTCGCCTTTTCAATTGGCGCGTCCTGACGACGATGGCGATATTTACGAGGCGTCGAGGCGTAGGTAACTCTGTTTGTGGCAATTTCTTGTTTCCATTAGGTTGGCCGGCCTGCGGGGTAGATTCAACCCCCAGAGCGTTGCGCAACTTTGGCAGTGGAAATCTGCGAACCAGGGGAACTGGGAATGGCGTACACAGCCTTAGCTTCACACTACACCCGATCAAATGACGCGCGTCATCGCTCACAATAACCGTCTCTCCTTCTCTCCCTATCGCTTCATCCCTATTCAATTTACTGGATTTTCCTTGGGACTTGAAATTGGGACTCGGTCTTACATCCTCTCGTTGCTTACAAACCAAAATTACACTATTTATTGAGCTTTTGAGTCTAATACCGACTAATTGGAACAATGAACAAATAATCATGATTTTTAGTAGCGTTTTGAAAAATTGAATTTTGATTTTAAAGCGTTTTAGCTTATTGAGGATCTTCATTTGAAAAATCCATCCTAACTCTATATGTTTAAAAGACAGGACTATATTGTCCCCCTATTATAGACTATAGAGACCCCCTATTGTCTCCTATATTCAGCTAAGGTTCCTTATGTCCCCTATTTTCAAAACTTCGTCCCTAAAGTATACTCTATTTTAAGTCAATAGTGTACAATTTTTTTTAAACGTTTATCAGGCTTTACATTCTTTCCCCTATTCCCCTGTTGTCCCTTTTTTAAATAATTTCTCCTTTTTCCCTTTTATTTGGTTGAAAATCCAACTATATGTATCTTTTTCACTAAAAGCAAAATATTCCATGGAAAATTCACTTAGAGTGAAATTTATTTTCTTCGTTGAAAATTTAAGGGCATTGGACCCAAGTGTTAAGCTCAAAATTCCATTCTCCAATTTACTCAACGAAAATTATAGATGAATATTTTTTCGCTCTGTAGCACTAATCTTTTTTTAAATCTAAGACTGTGTACAGAACGAAAAAATACTTAATTTCGATACTTTTTGCATAAAATGAAGAATTCAAAATACAACTTTAAAATTGAATGTTTTCATTTTATTTAAAAAAGATTTGAATTAGATATTTTTTCGCTCTGTACGCATAATTCTAGTTAAAAATTTATTAATTCTGCAGAGGGAGAAAATTCCAGTTTTAATATTTGTTAAGTAAAATGAAGAAATAGAATTTTTAGATTAGAACTTGGCTCCAGCACCCTTAAGTAACATTTTCTTGGAAATTCAGATATTTACTTGAAAATCCATTCTTTTATCCGAAAGAATCCCAATTTGGGGAAACAGGCTTTTTTCTTTTTGCTCCTCATATTGCAAAACTGTCTGATTTCTGTAAAAACAAAAGTTACCCTATCTACCCTATTTTTTCCTAATGGGACTGTGAGACCTGAAAAGATTCAAACATACAATCTTAAAATCTATTAAGAAAAATGAACCCGAGGGCCTATGACGCTTAATTAATTCAGAGATTGAATCTACAACTCAAACATCTTTAAGTTTCAGATTTCAAAATATGTACTTCAAAGGCGAATAAATTCAGCGAACATTTTCAGCTCTTTCTCTTTCTCATCTGTTATTCAAGATTACAAAAGATGGCCGATAGAGCACTCAGCATTAAGATATTATTCTAGGAACATAAAAGGAATATCACAGGATGGACGTTTTCCAGATAGTGCAAAATATATTTCGGTGATGCATGCATCGTTTAATAATGGTTTTACCCCGTTAGCACCTTATCTTCTAGCAAAAGGGTACAATCGCTAGCGACGTTCATCGCGCAGACAGAGAAAAGGAGAGAAAAGCTCGCCAAACTTGCGAGGGTGGCCTCCTTAGCATAAAAATGGCCAATTATCCGTCTAACAAACTGCCTCGACGGGGCGCTACCAGGGCGCTGGGAAAACCTGCTCCTAACTCGGTTAGCTGGTTGAAGGACATTAGTTAGCGCAAATGCCGCTACTTGTCGCATTTTTATCCCTGATTACCGTTTCTCGAGGAAGCTAATCCTATTACCTTCGAGAGTCAACCGACTCGCACGACCAACTTGACTCTTTCTTTGCTCTTTTTCACCTCAGGCGTTTGTGAATGTAAATGTGTGAATTCAACCTGCGAAATTACTTTAGATGTGTTTTTTCAAAAGAGATTGCTCTTTAAAGTCTGTTTCTAGTTTCAACGCTTTCAGATTGAGTGTATTCACGTTTCTATATGCATATTTTCCATTCAAACGTTTCATTTTTAGACGATTTGCATGAGCTCAATTTGGGAGCTTTGAGTCCAAACAATTTCGTAAACAAAAGAGAGATTAAGTGAAGTTTAACTTCTTCGATATATTTTTCTTTAAATTACAGGATTCACAGTCCCTTTTCTATTTACCGGTTTTTCCGTTTTCCCCCTTTATCTGATGAAAAAGCAAACTATTTTTAGTTGAAAATTTAAATATTTAGTTGAAAATGCATTTTTTATTCAAAAGAATCCCAATTTTGGAATATTTTATTATTTTATATTATGTTGGGTATTTTTAAAAGCTTTGTTGTCGTTATATTTTCAAATATTTTTAAAATGGTTTAATTGAACTTTTCTCGGTTGATAATGTCTAATACAACGTTCTAATCAATTGAACTTTTTTCCCCAAAAGGGAGCGTCAGGAAGGATTATAAAGAACTTTCAGATATTCTTTGAGATTTTTCGGACTTCTAATGATTTCAAGAGATTTTCAATAATTTTAAAGGATTTTAAGAGGTTTCTTGGAATTTAAAGGGATTACAAGAGATTTGTATAACATTGAAAAGATTTAGTGGAATTTTAAAGGACTTATTTATGAAATTTTAAAAGATTTTTGAGAAAACTTAGAGAATTCAAAGAATTTTAAGGAATTTTAAAGTTCCTTGTGGAATTTTAAAAAGCTTGTAAAAATTTTAAGAAATTTTAGTTTTTTAAAGTAATTTTGAGGATTTTAATGTTCCTCATGGAATTTTACAAAATTTCAAATGTTATTTTTGATTTTTCAAATATTTTATGAGATTTTCGTTTCCAAGAATTTTTATTTAGAGATTTTAATACATTTTAGGGAATTTTAATAAATTTTAAAGAATTTACGAGATTTTATGGGATTTTAAATATTGTAGTGGAATTTTAAGGCATTTCAAGATATTTCTGGAAATTTGAAAAGATTTCATCAAATTTTAAGGGATTTCTATAGGTTTCCAATAATTTTAAGAGATTTTGATGCATTTTGAGGAATTTTAAAGTTCATCGTTCTAACTTAAAGGATTTTAAATAATTTTGAAGAATTTTAAACGAATTAGTGAAAATTGAAGGGATTTCGTTGAATTTTAAGATATTTCTTGGACTTCCAAAAAATTTCAACGAATTTTAAGAGATTCCCAAGGTTGTCGTAAATTTGAGGGATTTTTACGAATTTTAAATGTTTTGAAGTGATTTTAAAATTTTTGAAAGACCATATCGTAATCGCAATTTAATATTGTGTCATGTCTAGTTAAATATTTTTTTACATTGTAACTTGACGTTGAGAAAATATTACATAGTTCGATATTTATTGATTACATAAGCTCACAATTATCGAGATATTTTTAAGGTGGGAGAATAGTACTTTTAGAAGTTTCTATGAAGAAATATTGTGGACACTAGCAGTCAGAAGAGTACCCTCAAATGTATCGAGCATACTCCAGTCCCTCCAGTCCATGAATCGAATGAAAAGAAAGCAGTAGTAAGTGAACGATAAGTCGATTATCGCGAACCTAGATAAATACACATTGCGCTTTCGTTTCGATCACACAGAAATAACTTCCCAAATGCAATTTATTTCTTTTCAACTTCAAGATTCGTTACCACTTTTTATAGTCTTTCTATTCTTGTTTTCCTATCTTTCAATCATCGAGTAGCGTCTTTTTAATAATTAACACTGACTGCAAAACAAAAGTAATTACCGTTAATCAAATTCATTTTAAAATATCGCTAAATGTCGCTATAATAGAAAACTATTATTGAAATGCTGCTCGCAGATCTGATTTAATTGAATTGATCTCATTTTAGGGATTGTGAGTAAGGCTCTATAGGATATATATTAGGGTGGGCCGAAAAAAAATCAATTTCGTGCGCTCGATTTCTAATAGCAAAAAATTGTTAGTTCTTGATGAACTGAATATACTGTTAAATTTTTTTTCAAATCGATTAATATCTTTTACCTCCTCAAGCGTGATGAAAATGGAAAAATTTGAATTTTCGCGTTAAATATATGAAAAATTGAATTCTTTCAATCGCCAATTTTTTTATATTTGTAGAACTATATGACTGAAGAATTTATGGAAGTACATATTTGATATTTAAAAAATTTGTAAAATTAAAATTTAAAAATAGGACAAAAAATTTTTTTTTAATTTTAGTTTTATCTTTTTCGAATTTCGCACATAAAATTTACTCTAAAAAAAATTTGTATGTGGGACTGAAAAAAGAGACGGTTACATCAGGGCTTTATTCCAATCAAGAGCTGAGATGCCTCATTTTCAAAACAAGGCGGATTTTACTCAATACTTGTAATTTTTAATGATTAATAAATTAATTATTAACTTCTTATAATTTATTTTTGAAGTAATTTTTTGCGCGAAATAAAAAAAAAATAAAATCAAAATTGAAAAAAAATTTTTTGTCCTATTTTTAATTTTTAATTTTCCACATTTTTGAAATATCAAATAAGTACTTCCATAAATTCTTTAGACATATAGTTCTAGATGTATAAAAAAATTGGCGACTCTAAGAATTCATTTTTTCATATATTTAACGCGTAAATTCAATTTTTTCCATTTTCAACACGCTTGAGGAGGTAAAAGATATTAATTAATTTCAAAAGAAATTTAACTGTATATTCAGCTCATCAAGAACTAACAAATTTTTGCTATTAGAAATCAATTGCTAATATATATAGCTTATTGTAAATCGTTATTTTAGAATGAAAGTATCCTTGGTATTGTAATATGAAAAGCAAAACTGAGGGTATGAAGAAAAGAAGATGTTGAATGTAGAGTTTTCAATCTGCCATTCTATCATTGACAATTTCGAGTAAATGGGATCGCGGTGCGAAGCGTCGAGGCGTGCACTCGGTTCACATTGGCGTTAAATAAGAGTAAACCCCATCCCTCTGCTTCGACATAATTGCCTGTGAAATCACTAGATGGGTTTTACCTCGTTGTTTTACTACCACTTTTACAGACAGTGTCCATGGGACTAAATTTAACCCCGTGTTTAAATCCCAAAATTGATCACTCCATAAAACATACAATATTCCGCCTCTAAAAGTCATAGTCATAATTCATGAAAAATATTTACTTTTGGATAAAAGTCGACTTTTATTAAAACTAAGCGCTTAATATAATAAGTGTAATGATTTAATTTAATTTTCCTCAAAAAAAAAAAAAATTGGCTGAATTTCGAGCAACGCCTTTCGTGAGCGCTGACAATAAAGATCATAGTCTCGTAATATAATTCGCGGTCAATTAATCTCGCTGCAAACGAAAGCATTTTCATTTTCGCTGATGATTCTTGCCCGAGAATAATCTATCTTAAATAACCCGGAGGCTAAATCGCGACTCGGCAACCCAAGGAGGTTGGTAACTACGAGGCTAAAGCAATCTACGCGGAAATTCAATTACCAGACGTAGTGCAGCGAATTTAAAAACATAAATTATACTCTCGTCAGTCGTATTACTCTCAGTTAAGCCGCACTCCCTTTTTCCAATCGACGCGAATTCAGTTTGCTACATCCTTCAGCTGCTTTTGCTACTTGTTTTCAATTTAAAAGGTTCCTTCTTTCATAGCTTAAGAATTTTACATTAATTTTTATTCCACATTGGATCCGTGTACCTTTACAGCTTTGATGCAATTTTTATTGTTTTATTTTATTTTATTTAGTTATGAACACACGTTCTCTAAAAAAAATTCAACCAGAAATTGAGATTACAGAATTTGCACTATTTCGCATCACAGATATATTGTGTACTTGTTCCTCCAAATTTATGTGAATTTTTTTTTAATTCACTTCAATTGTTATGCATTTTTTTGAACTCTTTAGAATTATTTTGAATTCCCTGGATTTCTTTTGAAAATTTTCTACTTTTTTAAAAATTATTTTTAATTCAGGGTAGCCACATGTCAGGGAAGTATTACATATTACATATATAACTTTTATAGTTTATTTAACAAATTTTAGAAACTATCCAAGGGTTTCGAAGGATTGTAAATAATTTCCAGGTATTCTTTGAGATTATCTAGGTTTCTAATGATTTCAAGAAATTTTCAATAATTTTAAAGGATTCTAAGAGGTTTCTAGGAATTTAAAGTGATTAAAAGAGATTTGTATAATATTTAAAAGATTTAGTCGAATTTTAAAGGATTTCATGAAATTTCAAGAGGTTTTTAAGGAAGTTTAGAGAATTCAACGAATTTTAAGGAATTTTAAAAGACTTTAAAAAAGCTTTTAAGAATTTTAAGAAATTTTGATTTTTTAGAGTAATTTAAAGGAATTTTAATGTTCCTCATGGAATTTTAAAGGATTTCACGAGGTTTTTATGATTTTTCAAAGATTTTGTGGAATTTTAGGGGATTTTAAAGTTTTTCGTGGAATTATAAAGGATTTTAAGAAGCTTGTAAAAATTTCAAGTAATTTTGATATTTTAAAAATGATTTTAAGGAATTTTGATTTTTTAGAGTAATTTGAAGGAATTTTAATGTTCCTCATGGAATTTTAAAGGATTTCACGAGGTTGTTATGATTTTTCAAAGATTTTGTGGAATTTTAGGGAATTTTAAAGTTTTTCGTGGAATTATAAAGGATTTTAAGAGGCTTGTAAAAATTTCAAGTAATTTTGATATTTTAAAAATGATTTTAAGGAATTTTAATAGTCCTCATAGAATTTTAAAGAATTTCACGAGATTTTTATGATTTTGAAAATATTTTTTGAAATTTTGAAGGATTATAGGAAATTTAAAGAGATTTTTAGGAATTTGAAAAGATTTTGAATTTTTTCGTGGAATTTAAAGTATTTCAAATAATTTTGAGGAACTTTAAAAAGATTAGTGAAAACGGAAAGGATTTCATGAAATATTAATAAATTTGAAAGGATTTCGAGGAATTTTAAGATATTTTTAAGAATTTCACGAAATTTCAATGAATTTTAAGAGAGTACCAAGGTTGTAAATTTTAGACATTTCAGGGAAATGTCAGGGAGATTGAAGAATCTTGTGGCCACCCTGTAATTATAATTCTAATTCTCGTTGAATATTCTTCACGATTATTTTCAATTTTTTGTCTTTATACGTTAACTTTAGATTTTTCTTAAATTCCTTTGATCTGTTTTGAATCATTTTCAATTCCATTGAATTTTTTGAATGCTTTTGGACTCTATCGAATTTTATTCAGACCTTTCAATTTTTTAAAAATTCTTTTTGATTTGATTTGATTTGTATTGAATATGCCTTAAATTATTTTTAATTCGCTTGAATTTCTTCTAATTCTCTGGATTTTACTTCAATTGTTTTTATTTAACTTAATTTGTTTTGGATGTCTTAGACAGATTTTTTTATCTTTGAATTTTTTATAAAATGGAATGTTATAATTTTTGGAAATTTTGGCTTCTACATCTTTTTGCAAGTCTTGCAGAGATTATTAATATATGAAGTGTATTTCCAGATAGAGCATAGGGAGAAGCTTGTCACCCTATACAGAAAACTGAATGTGAAGCACGATAGGGTTTGGGTGACAGTGTTGCGAAGCTCGAGTACGTGCCAAATCCCTTCTTTATCGTGAGAAGTATTCTATTATATTTTCTTCGACTGCATCCACTGATGCATGATTTTTGAGCCTATGTGTTTGCATAAAGTGCACTCTAACGTAAAACGTAATTTATCTACTGTATTTTTAAATTTCTGCCACAAAACTCAAAATATTTTCGAAACTTCTTAAAGTATTTACAAAATATAATGTATTTTATCAAATTCAGGGGTATTTAATAAATTTTGCCCGTGAAATAAATTCCGAAAAGAATTTAAAGGATTTCAAGAAATTTTAAGCGATTTTTGGAAATATCAAGAGAAATATCAATATCAATTTAATGATTTTAAAGAATTTGAAGGAATTTTAAAAGATTGCAGAAGAATTTAATGATTTTCAAGAAATTTCACAAGATTTCAAGTGATTTTAAGGAATTTCAAGGAATTTTTAAAGAATTTTTAGGGATTTAAACAAATTTAAATGATTTTAAGAGAATGTGAATGATTTTAAAAAACTTCAAAGGATCTCAAGAGATTTTATGTGATTTTAAGGAATTTCAAGGGAATTTAAGCGATTCAAAACGATTTAAAGTATTTTAAGGGAATTTAAAAGATTTCAAGTGATTTTATAGATTTACTAAAGATTTGATGGGGTTTCAAAAGATTTACAAGGATATTAATATTTTAAGGAATTTCAATGAATTTTTAAAGAATTCAAAACGATGCGATATATGATGCGAAGCCTTTTCATATAAATCACGAAGCAATAATAAATCTTCCCAATATTATTCCCAACTATTAAATTTTGTAATACTAATTTAAAGTAGTTTTATACGAAAACAAATATTGTTCGCTTGGACACAGGGAATTTGATTTCTCGTTCAATCACCGAAGTTAAGCAGCGCTTGGTTCGGCTAAACACGGATTGGTGTCATCGTACTAGAAAATATAATTTCGAATTTTATTTGTATTCATACTTTGATAAGGGGTTACACCACTGTAGAGCACGAAAAAAAAGGCATATTTCGGGAATTTTTTTTGGCTAAACAAAATGGAATAATTGAAATTCTGTAAAAAATGTTTTTTAATTTGAATCTTGAAGTACAAAAAAACGACCGAGTTGAGCAATTCAAAAACAAAATGGCGGCTCTGCAGCATTTCCCCGCTGGTGCGTTTTTTTCGCTTCGGTCCACGGCCGGAAACCTACCTCCCGCAATTTTTGATTTGGAACAAAAAACCAAACATTTTTTTATTCCATATTACAGTAGCAAGAGACGTACGTAGGGGTTTTCTGATAAATTGATTTTTCGTAAAATGGCTACCTTTTGAAGAAAAAGTTTGAAATTCGAACCAAAAAATCATCACAAAATTGTTTATAAATAAAAAAATATGCACAATTTCGAAAAACCCCTACTTACGTCGCTGGAGATAACGATTTAAAACGTACTGTAAAAATTTTGAATCGATCGGTAAAAATTTGTTGGAGTTATGTTTCCGGCCAGCTCAAAAAATGTGGTTTTGAGAAAAACGCGTTTGAAGTTTTCCGTGCTGTGAAATCGTATTATATTCTTACATACACTTAATCGGCAATGCCTGCCGAAAGTGTATGTAAGATATATTAAAATTATAAATCGAATATATTAAAATATATTCCATTAAATTTTCAAAGATTTTTTGAAAATTCTACAGTGGTGTAACCCCTTAAGTTTAATAATTCTAATAATTTCTATAGTATACATATAGAAATAGGTTTGCAGTGGAGACAAAATCCAGTTCCCCAAAAAAAAAATTTTTTTTTTTCAATATATTTCAAGGGAAATATATCTAACATATTTACTTTAAATCTTTTGAAACTCAGTGAAATTCTACAGACAAACTTTAAAATCAGTTTAAATCATTTAAAATTCGTAAAAAAAAATCTAAAAAAATCTTTAAACAAAAATTTTAAAAAACTAAAAAAAAAAACTAAATCAACTTCAAAATTGGAAAAATACTGTCGTGGGCCGCATGTGTTCCGAAAAAATACTTTAAGGATTAAGAATGTCAAGCGAGTTATTTAAAAGTTATTTTAAAAGATTTCAAGGGATTTTAAGAGATTTAAAAATCAATAAAAAATTTTAACAGTTTTTAAGAGATTTTATGATATTTTAGAAAATTTAAAGGATTTTAAAAGATTCCAATCGATTTTAGCGAATTTCGAAAGAGTGTAAGTAATTTTAAAGAAGTTGAAGAAATTTCAAAAAAATTCAGACGAGTTTGAAGATTTTCCAGAAATTTTACAGGATTATTCTAAGAATTGAAGTGATTTTAAAGAATTTCACGGAAAAAAACTGCTATGATTGTGATAACCACAGAAATGGTTAAATATATACAACTACAATTTGTGGTTGCCACAACCACAACTATTTCATAATACATTGCCACAACCATGCAAAACCATAGAGTTTTTTACTTTTTTCCATATAGGGATTAGACGGGATTTGAAAATAATTCAAAAGATTTCAAGAGATTTAACAAAAGCTGCAAGTGTCTAATAAAAATATTTAGATTGATTATTCAGAAAAAAGTTTTTTCAAACCAAAAATCAAATTTCCACGTTAAAAATAAAATCAAAGACATTTCCTGATTTTTCTGGGATTTTTTTTTCAATTTCCGGACAATTCCCGAATTTCCTTAAATTCCTGAAAGTATAAATATTCTGAAATAATTAGATGGTTTCGATTTTCAAATATAAAAATTTTATAAGTGAATTTGAAGATTTGAACCTTATTTGAGGATGAGAGGTCACGAAAGCGTTCAGGTAATCCGTGCAAATTTATGTTGTACGACAGAGACAGATCAATTCAGCGTCAAGGGATGGAAGTGTGTCGCGTGTCAAAAGGGAGTTCATAAATTTTACGAATGCATACAAAGGAAGGGCATCTAAAGCTACAAGAGAAGGAACGGCGAAGCAGACCGATTCTCCATTAGTATGCGAGGAAGTGCTTTTCACTCGATCGCAGAAGGCATTGTCGAGGAAGAATATCCTCGTTGCCGTCATACTATACTAGACTGACAGTAAGAAGGTTACAATAAAATTGACGACAAATCGAATCATCAAGAATCAAGAGAAACGATGGTTTTTCTGATATAAGATTTCCGGAAACAACCAACCCCTTATTTTCACCCCACGAATTAATATATTTCTTCTAATACAATTCTCATCACAACATCCTAAAACCACATCATGAAATTATAATGAAATTTAGGTATCAACTAAATAGTTTTCATGGAAACGATCGGAAATTGAGTATCAAAGCCTTCGATATTTTTTCTCCGTAAAGAGAGCTTATTTTAAACACGAATAAATGGGCAAAAAAAAAGAAAACAATTATAGTGAACACTGAACGATGACACAGAACACTGCAGTGTGAATAGAATGTTTGAATTGAATCGTTCATGAAGACTGTACATTTTTTCTTGGATATATTGTGCTACATAACATGGTGCATGGCAGAGGACCAAAAATACAGGGATTATATCTGGCGCGACCTGAAATAACAATAACGCTATTCAGCGTGGCGGCATTTGACAGTAGGGTCGGAAACAATGAAACAATCAGCTCTTGGCTCTCCACCGAGGCCGGAAGTCAACAGTGTCGGACAATACAAGCAGCGTCTGACTACCGCTACTAATTAAGCAAGTTCGCCAACTTTGCGAGACTTGGCGACCCATCAACTGCAAATTGCACTTGCTTTTATTCTCTATACACGCACGTGCCTCAATCGAACTCGAACTGACAGAATTGTCCACTTCCTCTGCTCAAAAACTAAAAAAAAAAGAAAAAAAGAAAAATCAATTAAAATTAATCATTAATGTTTGAAGATACAGTTGAAAATTCATTTATTATTATTTTTTATTATTATATTATATTATTTTTATTATTATTCGTTCATTACTAGTAAATTAACACGCGCGATTATTTTGCTTTTATTCTTACAACATCAAGTCATTCCAAAACCAATCAGATTTGAAACTATAATGTATGCGAGATTTTCGAGACATTTTTAGAGTGGAACCACTTTTTAGAGGAGTTTCAAGAGGTTTCTAAGAATTTTAAGGGAATTTGACGATTTTTAAGTGATTTTTACGTAATTCAAAAGATTTTAAAAAAATTTAATTGAATTTTAAGAGGTTTCTAAGAATTTTAAAAGATTTCAACGAATTTAAGCGATTTATAAGGTTTTCGTAAAATTTTAAGGGATTTGAAAAGGTTTGTAAGAGTTTTACGGGGTTTTAAGGAATTTTAAGATATTTTAAAAGATTTCTAAGAATTGCGAGATATTTTATGGAATTTTATTAGATTTATAATAACTTTAAGTGATTTCAAGGGATTTTTCTGACCTTTAAAAGATTTTGTGAGAATTTTAAAGGATTTCATGGAATCTGATAAGGTTTCTAATTGTGTTAACGGATTTTAAAGATATAAAGGGATTTTAATTGTTACCGTAAAATTTCAAGAATTTTCTGGGAATTTTAAGAGAATTTAGTATAATTTAAAAGGATTTCAAAGGCTGTACATTTTTTTAAGGGTTTTCAAGAAATTTTTCGATTTTTAAAAGATATTGTGGAATTTTTATGGATTTGATGGATTTGTTATGAGATTTCTAATAATTTAAAAAGATTTCAAGAGATTTTTTATATTTTTTAATAGATTTTGTGGAATTTTTGAGGATTTCGGGAAATTTGACGAGATTTCTAATGTTTTTAAGGGATTTTAAATACATATTAAGGAATTTCAAGATGTTTCTAGGAATTTTTAGAGATTTTCATGAATTTTAACATGGTTTTCAAACGATTTATGATTTTAATAATTTTTTGATGAGATTTCTAATACTTTTAATGGATTTTTTAAAGGATGTAAAAGGGAATTTAATTGTTATAATAGAATTTGAAAGAATTTCAGGAAGTTTCTGGAAATTTTAAGAGATTTTCACGTATTTTAAGCAATTTCGAAGATTTTCGTGAAATTTTAAGAGAAATATTTCTGGGATTTTAAATCTTGTCGTAGAATTTCGAAATTTTGAAAGGTTTCTGATAATTTTAAAAGATTTTAAATTTTATCATGGAATTTCCAGAAGTTTTAAGAGAATTCAAGAGATTTTCATAATTTTTAAAAGACTTTATCGCATTTTTAAGGATTTTATTAAACTTTATAAGATTTCTAATAATTTTAAAGAATTTCAAGAGATTTTTCTGATTTTTAAAAGATTAGACTTTGAACAGATTTCAATCGGATATCAAAGGATTTTCATGACTTTAAAAATATTTTATGGGATTTAAAGGATTTTAAAACTTGTCAGAGAATTATAATTGAGGGATTTCAAAAGATTTTTATGATTTTAAAATAATTTTGTAGAATGTACAAAGATTTCAAAGGTTTTCGTAAAATTTGAAGGGTTTTCAAAAGATTTTTCTAATTTTTAAAATATTTTGTAAAATTTTTAAGGATTTCATGGAAATCCTTAAATCATCCAAAATCATGGAATTTCATTGTCTACTGATTTTAAGAGATTATTAATATTAAGAAACTTCAAGAAATTTCTTGAAATTTTTAGAGATTTTCAAGAATGTTAACATAGATTTTAAGAGATTAATGATTTTGAAGGTTTTTCTGAATTAATAAGGATTTTCAAGAGGTTTCTAGGAATTTTAAGATGTTTTAACGAATTTTAAGGAATTTCGAAGGTTTTCGTGAAATTTTAAAAGACGAGGACAAACAAACACGCGTGCGATTATTTTGTTTCTTTTTTCCCTACAACTTTATGTCATTCAAAAGCCAATCAGATTTACATCAACAATGTATATGCGAGTTTTTCGAGACATTTCATTAAACCACTTTTTAAAGATAGGAGAATTATTCATTATTAACTTTGTTTATATAATGTAACCGGAATGAATAGTGGTTCCCGATTTTGCGTGAAATCAGGATAAACTATAATGTTCTTATAATGTCGCCTGTAATGCAAATGGAAACAAAGGTTTATAGGGAGACACAAACGTTTTAATTGCGATGCTCATCGATGGCAATGGTCTCGGTTGTATTTGTACAACGGGCCGTGCGATCACGATCGTTTGATTGCGGAAAATGACGTAGCGACGATGTGAGTGGAAGTTTTGAGTGGGCGTCGGGCCTGCAGACAATGAGGCATTCAGAGCGGCATTGTGTAGGGGTGACAACTGCGTTACTGTAGACAAACCCGAAATCACCGCCGCTATCGGCGCCCCAGATCCGATTATGCGAATAATAAAAACCGCGTTGCGCGATAATGCTGCCGATGCACCCGAACTGTCGGCTTTTCAAATTTAATTCATACTATTTATGTTCTGATGCACGCGGCCAGGCTGCATCCCTTATCAATCTTTGGGAGATTTCCAATTATCAAATAAATAAAGGAAGAATGCAAAAAAAAGTTCACCAATTCAAAATTGCCCTGTAGTTACATGAAACTTTGAATTTTCATATGTGAATATTGAATAAAAAGTTTATAGTGCATGGGATAACTTTTTATGCCTACAACTCGATATCTGGATATGTTTACGACTCTTTTCCCTTATACTGAACGAAGGAAATCAATCGCGTGATTTTTCAACCAAATTCTTCACACCTATCAAAGTATATCTCACAATTCGCATCCCCTTGTCCGTTTTCGGTCATCCCTTCAAAACTGGTAAGATACTAGCAGGCAACATTTCACGCGCGAATCGTCGTACTACATTCTGATAGGATCGTCGCATTTCCCGTGGACGCTCATATATAAGGCAAACTTATGCCAAACGTAAATTCCCTTGCTTTGCAGAGCTATCTTATCAAGAAGTCAGTTTGCAAGGTGCCGCTAGACCATACTGGACATTATATGAAATTGAAAAACCTAAAGTCCGTTCCCCTCGATCAGTCGCATATCCACGACTTCCGGTCAAAAGACGAACTTAAACACCTTAGGGTCCTTCGAGAGACGTGATATCTTATCCGAGGGGCTGTGCACTGAGTATTCTGGGAGTCAAATAGCCGACTACTTGCCATACTACTTAAAGAGACTAACAGACTACTACACAGACTGCTGAAGCGACTACTCCGTGACTACTGTTACTACTCCTCATATTACTCGTACATACTTAAGAATACTTTAGACTTTGGGAAATCCCACCATGACCAAAGAACCGCCACTCGTCTAAAGATATGTTTTTAAATTTGTAATTCTTTAATCCTATAGACATCAAAATCAAAATGTTGAATAATAATAATTTTGAAAATATTTACGTTCTGAGTTGAACAATTAATTCAATATTTCACTATATACTATTTTAATTTTGAAGTCCTCGTATACGATTAAAGAATTTTAATTTTAAAAACAAACCTTTAGACAGTTAAAAGTGTTGTAAATGATATTATGTAGATCTATGCAAATATATATGTATATATCTATCTAGATGCGAGGCCTCGACTGGCTATGTCTTTTGCGCACGTCTCGGTGCGCATATCCGAACCTACCAAAACTGCTGGGTCGGCTGGGACTACCGACTCGGATTTCCCGAATACTCCCAATACTACTTACTCGACTACTCGCGACTACTTGTGACTACTCAAAGAATGCTCAGATATTGCTAGAGACTACTACTGAATCCTAGAAGGATTCCCATGCTCGATTCGAGGTGGTAGTCAAGTGACTTCCTCAGTGCACAGCCCCTCGATCTTATCTGAGGAAATCTATGTGATAAGCACAGCTACAATCCACGTACAAACATATTTCCATTTTTCCATATAGAAGATAAAAGAAATCTCTGCGTTTCTTTTATTTCGGTATAATACCATTCTACTTAAAACAATTGATACCAGATAACTCGAAAGTATCGAACACATTGTTGTCGAAAACCTGATTGGTTTTTTGGAAATTGCGCGAATTTGTGTGAATTTATCGATTTTGAAGACAATCTTCGGACTATTTTCGTTATCAGAATAAAATTGTTGTCCAAAAGATTATATTAATTCTCTAAATCTGAACCAGCGAAAACCATACCAAATTAGTGAAATTCGCTGATGAATCAGCGGAATTACTCTCATAGAGGGCGTGAAATTCAGTGATTCATCAGTGAATTTCACTGATTTGGTAGGGTTTTCGCTGATTCAGATTTAGAGAGAAGACAGAGAATACGAATTTTACGAAACTTATTGAAATTTTAGAAATATTAGATGATTTCTTATGGTATTTTTAAGGAATTTTATGGAATTTATTGTGTTTTTCAGAAATTTTTAGGGATTTTATCAGTTATTGGTGTTTTATAGAATCTAAAGAAATTTGAAGGGAATTGACGAAATTTCATTGGATTTTCGGGTATTTGAAAGTATTTAATGAGATTTCATGGAACGTTAAGTAATTTTAAAAGATTTAACTATATGTTGGGGAATTAAAAAAATTTTTAAGGGATTGCACAGAATTTCATTGGATTTTTATGTATTTTAAGAGATTTAACGAGATTTCATGGGATTTTGAATAATATTAAGAAATTTAAAAGGATTTTACTATTATTGTGATTTTCAGAAATGTTAAGGAATTTGACGATATTTTATGGGATTATAAGTTATTTTAAGGGATTTTAAGATATTTTATGGGATATTAAGTAATTTTAAAGGGTTTAACCATATTTTGTGTAATTTTAAGTTACTTAAAAACTTTAAAGCGTTTTCAAGAAATTTTATGAAATTTTATTTTTAGGTATTTTAAGGGATTTTAAAAACTTTTAAGGAATTTGACGAGATTTCTTTAGATTTTTAGGTATTTTAAGGGTTTCAATGAGATTTCTTGGGATTTTTAATAATTTTAAGGAATTTAAAAGGGTTTTATGATATTTGTTGGAACTTTACAAAATTTTAAGTGATTTAAGGAGATTTCATGGGATTTGAAGTAATTATAAAGAATCTAAAGATATGCGTTGTGGAATTTTAAGTGATTTTAAAAACTTTTAAGGGATTTGAAAGGATTTCATGAGATTTCATTGGATTTTTAAGTTTTTTAAGGCTATCAATGAGATGTCTGGGGATTTTGAATAATTTTAAGGAATTTAAAAGGATTTTACGAAATTTTTTGGAATTTTCCGAGATTTTAAGGGATTTAAGGAGATTTCATGGGATTTTAAGCAATTTTAAAGAATTTAATGATATCTTGTGGAAATTTAAGGAAATTTAAGGAATATCAAGTAATTTTACGAAATTTTAGATAACTTCCCTAAAACTTTTGGAAGTTTACTAAAAATTTTGGGAAAATTTCCTAAAATTTAGGAAATTGAACACTTTTTTAGGGAATCTTCCTTAATCTTTTGATAATTTATTGGAAAAATTAGGAAATATTCGATAAATCTTTCTGTATTAAAAAATACCTACTAAATATTGGCAATTTAAAAAAAAAATTATTTTCTATGTACATATAAAATTGTATGTAAATGCCAAATTAATATCCAAAAACGTTACATCATTATTTATAGATCGGCAAATTCCAGATCTATAAACGATATAAAATTTTTGGGTAATTTTTAAGAAACCCTCAATCACGAAAAGACATCAATTCGAATTTGCCTCCCTTTCAAGAGCATTCAAGGAATTTTTCGGAAATCTTAGAAAAAAATCACAAAGTGTGGAGTAATATTCCCCAAGAGTGTTTTAGGAATTTTCTTTTCAAAATATTTGGGGAAATTTTAGAATATTTGCGGAAATTAGCGTCCCAACAATTTTAAGGAAAATTCGCGAGGACATTTTTTACAGTGTGTTTAAAATCCTCTGAATCTTTTTAACAAACGAAAAAAAGTTTGTTTGAATCAAAAAAACTCATTGATATAGGGTGAAAGAAAAAATATCTTTGAATTAAACAAAATTTGCTTGAATTAAAAAACAATCATTGCGAATCATAGTGGCTAACATTGCTAGTGACAATTAAAAAATATAAGAAATGGTGACTCCAAATTAAAAGAATATTTATGTTCCTTTATTATCTGGAAAAATTTGCTAAGAAAAAAGAAAAGATTGCGCAAATAGGATACTTTGTGTCTACTTCATCTGGATTTAACTCCATAAACGTCGAATTGGGACCGATGGTCGTAATGCCCGCTCACGGGGAACTTGAGATTGGAAACAAAATGTCGTAAAATATCGAATTTTCCTCCGCGTTTAAGAGGAAGTTCCTTGGAGTCGATAGATACGCAACGGGACGATAGAAGGTAAAGGAAACAGTTTGGAAAAGGCGCCTGAAACGAGTCGCATCCGCGGTAAATATAAATAAAAATGGAAAGCCGGCCATTATGGCTCGCGAAAAGTATGACGCATATACCGTGGCTGTTTCAAATTGATATTTCCAAAGTCGCTTCTCTGTATGCCGTCAATGCCTCTATACGACGATTTTTCAAAGTTACGCGGGAAAAGTGATTTTATTCCATTTCCCGATTCACATTATGCGACTTATCATGATACTTATTACATATGTGGAATATACAACCCCTTCAATACACTTCTGAAGAGGGGGAAAAAGGCATGAATTATTCTCGTCCTTTATCATGCAATTTCATTTTCTGATTCTTTAGATTTACTGAAAATTCAAGACTATATTTTTTAAGTGCTGTAATCTTATTTGAAATCCGTATTTTAGATAACATTTTTAAGGGAGGAGGGGGAAAAGGACCTGTTATGGCCCTGTATGATGGGGGAAAAAATATGTTGTGTATATAACATTCAAGCGGCAAAATCTCCTAATTTTTACGAAATTCAAAAGATATTTTTAGGATTTTAAAAAGATTTCGTGGAATATTTTAAGAGGTTTTTAAGAATTTTTTAAGATTACATCAAATTTAAGCGATTTATAAAGTTTTCGTGAAATTTTAAGGGATTTAAAAAGGTTTGTAAGAGTTTTAAGGGATTTTAAGGAATTTTAAATGTTATCCCGGAATTCCAAGGAATTTTAAGGTATTTTAAAAGATTTCTAAGAATTGCGAGGGATTTTATGGAATTTTATGAGATTTCTAGTAACTTTAAGTGATTTCAAATGATTTTTCTGACCTTTAAAAGATTTTGTGAAAATTTTAAAGAATTAATGGAATTTGATAAGATTTCTAATAGTTTTAATGGATTTTAAAGAATTTTATGGGGAGATTTCAAAAGATTTTTACGATTTTAAAAAGATTTATTAGAATTTAAAATGATTTCAACGGCTGTACATTTTTTAAGGATTTTCAAGAAATTTTTCGATTTTTAAAAAATATTTTTGGAATCTCCTAAAGTTCCTTGAAATCTTTGGAAACCAATTTAGATTTTTTTATTATCTTGAAAATTCCTTTGAATCTTTTAAATCTCTCAAAATTCCTTCTAATAGTATGTAAAAAGACACTAAAGTCTTTAAAGTTCTTTGAAAACTTTTGAAATCTCTTGAAATATAATGAAATGCCCTGAAAAATCCTGAAATCCTTAAAACATCCAGAAAAAACTTTTCTTGAATTCAAGAAACTTTCTTTCAATCAAAAAAATTGTAGTATTGATATACGGTCAAAGAAACATTTGTTTAATTCAAACAAATTCATTTTGAACAGTTTCTTTAATTAAAATAATTCAAAATAATTTTTTTTTGAATCAAATAAACCTTGTTTGAATGAAACAAAATTATTTTAAAAAAAGAAATAAAGTTTTAATATAAAATTTTTACTTTGAATTATTAAAATAAAAGTTTCGATTTAAATCTAGTTTTTTTCTGAGTGTACCTTACATAAATTGAAATCTGCCCTACACTCAAACCTCGTATGATTTAAGTAAATAAATAAATATAATTTGAAATAAATGAATTTAAAGTATGTATATAATATTATAAATTCTTCTACGTTATATTAACCACAATTTAAATGAAATTATTTTTCCTAGTAGAGTAAAAACATTGTATTTAGAGAGAAAAAAACATATTAATGAAAATTACATAAAAACCAAAGAGAAGTGAAGGGGTTTCATGGTCTATTGTTACGATAACGTTACATGGATAAAAAATCGCCCAAAAATCGTTTTAAAAAAGCATTACGTAATAAATAAACAATTCCTAAAAGTCCTTGACATACTTGCTCTTTTCCTAAATAAGAAAGAAATAAAATAAACTTTATCTAAAGACTTTTCGAATTAGAGTTAATATAATAACAATAAAACGTGTCTATTATGTTTCTGTGAATCTCTTCTCATTTGAAGGTAATTTCTTTTGAAGATCTGCTTATTAAAGTTACTGAAAAATAATTGAATTTTTTGTGCCTGAAATAAAATAGATGATAAAAAAGTAATACGTCGATTAGGGCGAATTGAAAACATTTCTTGAGTGCTTAAAGGTCGGTTAAAAGTCGTCTCCGAGGGGAGGAAGCCGCTCGAAGAAATAGAACGGTGGGTATAGTTATACATTGAGGTATACATAGGTGGGTGCTACTCTCCATTCTTCCGTTATCTCGGCACGGAGAAAGCGTGATTGCCTTTATGGGGGAAGAAAGGGTCTTTTGCGGTAGCGATAATGTTCCTCTGCAACGGCGGCACCGCGACGCTATCTGAAATAAAACACGGCTCACACCGAAGGCAAAGAGAGCTTCCTTTTCTCTCTTAACTTGCACACTCTCAATCTTTTACCGACTTTCGGCGACGAAATGGACCAGGCTGCAATTTTATTTAAAAAAAATCAATATATTAATTTCTCGGGTCTAAACTGATTAAACGTTAAAAATTGATTTAAAAAAATTTGAATTTGAAGCAGAATCAATTTACTGTCTTGAAATTTGCACTAAAAAATGCTTAAATAATGGGTCCTTTGCACTCTTTCATCTTCGAATTGTCCCTCGCAAAAACACGCCAATACGAATTGATCGTGACATGCTTACAAAAACATTCGAAGGCGTGATCCTCCCATTTTTTCTACCCTCTGTCTTCTCACCCCGACAAATAATACCCTGCCCGACCCTTTTTCAGCACCACTGCGTACCCCATGTTATATTATATGGGTGGTTATTCACGTATCACGCAGATTTGTAAAACTGAAGTTAATTGACTTCTTTCTTGGGCAAATAAAAAATTAAGCTTCTTTTTATAACTTTTTATAACATATGGGATTGAATAATGTGAAACTCTGTTTTCGATATTCAATAATTTGAAATTTATTTACAAATGGCACTTTATGTTACAGAGGAATGTCACAGTAATGACATATCATTAACAATTACAGTTTTTCCTAAAGGCGATACGATTAAGTAGACTAGTTCGTAATGCAGCCTCAATTATTACAGAACTTAGAAAACGATTTGTTAGATTCAAATAAAAAAATTAAATATGTATTTGTTTAGATCAAAGAATTTTTTTCAATCGAATTAAAATGCGTTCAAACAATTTTTTTTGTTTGTATCAAACAAATTGTTTTCTTGATGAGATTATATGGAAATTGATACAAGCAGGCAATACTATTGTGCGATTTTTTTTCCGAAAATCTATACACTTCGAGAATCGTAGCTACGTTAATAACAGTTAATAACTGAATCAAATTTACACGCGTAGTTGTACACATTTTGGTATTACATTTTTTAAATTTATGTATCATACAAGTTTTAATGACAATACAGGCGATGTCGAATAATTCTACAACAGTCACATCGGAAATATTACAAATTATAAAATAACTACTGAGTTTTTATACGATCTCACGAAAATTCAACTTATGTGTTGGATGGAGATAAAATTGTATTGTTAGTAATTAAATGTCTCGAGGCATGAGTTTTCTGAATCAGCTTAGATGTTAATTGATATGTTTAGCAGAATTTACTCTCTCAATCTGAATTAATAAACTATTAATTTACTTTTGTAATCCATTGATGGTAAAACTTAAAACGGAACTTTGTTCCATACAAAGATTATAATTTTCTAAGCACTCCTTAATTGGCACAAATCAATAACAATGTAACTTATTAACAAGAACAAATTTAGTTAAATTATTACAAGAGGAAGTTGGAGCATTTTACAATGTTTAATGCTGGAATTATGAATATATGATATTTATATAAAATAAAATATAAATAACACATTCAATAGAATCGTCGATTAATCGAGATTTAGATTCAGAATTTATGATGATTATACAGAAAACTATTCTCACTGGTTCATTCAATCTATTCAATCAACAACACTAGAAAATTTCTATCGAATTAAATTTTTTTCACTAATTTCTGGATCATTCTTTTTTAAAACGCATGACTATCACAAAAAATTTTCGCATTCAAATAA
>CAJFCP010000694.1:0-38751 GCA_904066005.1 Synergus itoensis | reverse complement strand
TTTCAAGTGAACCGTATTGCACATTTTATCCTAAAATTTCAAACCCTTATTTTAAAAATAGGCGATTTGCGAAGCATTATAAGAAAAACTGTTTTTTTGGGATCGAAAAATTGAAAAATCGATATCTCGAAAACTGTCGATTGAAAATTGAAAAAAAAAAATACGTGTCCTTTTTTTTTGTCTATAAAAAGAGAAAAAAAAGTTTTATCGCAATCAAAAATTTGGTTGTAAATTTGAAATGGAATGACCCATATATATTTCATACTTCCTCTTTTTTGTTATTTGCTTTCGACAAAAAGATAAGAGTGATTTAAAATGAATGTGAGAGTATGTTATTTTTATAGAGCAGACTCTCTAGAAAATGAAAAAATTTTCATAGGCAGAGAGATATTGCTGTACAGGCCAATTTAAGTTTAAGTAGTCAAAAGTGAATAATGAGATTTCTAATGTCCTAATTTCTGCAATCCACCTTTTCATAGAAAACCAACCCCACTCAAGAAGTACACGATCGATATTAAAATCAATATACCCCACTCTAATAATTATTTCTTTGGCTGATAACAGTCAGCTCTTCACTGAACATTCCCAACAGAAGAGTTCCTCTGGCTCCTAGAATTATTCAATAGCCTGGAGCCTTCCCTGTCCTCTTCATCTCTTCTAGACGAAACCCCAGACATAGTGGTAGTTGTCGTTGTTGTAAGGTCAGTTGCCGTGCAAGAGCTTTGAGAAATAGGAGACAACATTGGAGGTACCCGCCACCAATCAGGAGTAGTCCAATTAGACATGAGGTTCCCCCGAAAATTAAGATCCGGGAGAACCGGAAGCGGTCTTCATATAACGTGCCCTCTAGCTGATGTGTTTCCCGTGAGACTTTGAACAGAGAAGATACTACTCTCTGTTTTAGTTGTAGAAGGTAGTGAAGTCAGAACAGAAGATAGAGTCCGAAATTTATCAAACCTCTCAGCCGGTGAAGATGTATACCGATCCTCTGGTTTTTCTTCCTCCTGCTTTTCTGACGATGTGAAGTCCTCAACCTTTCGGTAACAACCATCATCCCTGACGTTGTCTCGATTTTCGAGACTAAAGCGATCATCCTCTGGTTTCACTGGACTCGGGAAAGGTCTATTCTCTGCTTTTTCGGGAAGAAATGATGTCCTTTTCGGGTCCTTGGATGGACTTGGACATCCGCAGTTTGGCTGGAGACAAGTTGGGGTTGTGAGACCAGGCCAGGATACAGATTGATGGCCTGAGTAGAAAGTACCTCCGGATCCATAAATTGCTTGGAAGGCTAAATCTGCTGCTAATTTTCCACCGGAGAAATCTTCTCCTAATTTGTGTTGAATTGGGTAGAGGGGATAGGGAAAGGGCGGGAAGAAACGAGGAATTTTGAGGTCATCGTGGGTTATCAAGGGGTGGTTTATAGGTGAGGCTAATGGGGGTAGGAGACCTCGAGATATGGAACTAAGAGAATCGGATGGTGACATTGTTAAAGGTGAGAGGGAGAATCCGAACTTGTTTTCCTTCTTGACGAGTGATTTTGGCTTTCTTCGTGGACGGTACTTGTAATCAGGGTGCTCCTTCATGTGCAGCGCCCTGGAACAAAAAGCGGAGAGACGGGTTAGGGTGATGTCGACGAAGTGTTGATGCAAATGTTGTTGCTGTTATTGTTGGAAAGTTGGACAAATGTCGGTCCAACTTTCGGGACTGGATTAATTCAATAGCGAAAGGGAAAGGCCAAAGCTCGGGTCTTTAGACTCTGGTTGTCCAGTAGCGAGAAGGGTTCAAAAGTCACTAGAATTGGACTCATAAAATCGAAAATGAATAGGTACTAAAGAGAATTCAAAATTCTATCTTAAAAAAGTGATGTTACCATATACAGGGTAAGTTTTTTAACTTGAGACTTTGAAATATCTCAAAAAATACGCATCCTACGTGAAAAATGTCCCTAATATAAACTTTTTATTTTCGAGGAGGAAAAACGATTTCAAAAAAATTTACCCCACCTCACCCCTTCAGGAGGCAGAGGCGGGGGTAACTTTGTAATTTTAAATGACAACCCCAATTTTTTATAACGGATTCAGATTTTCCATCAAAAAATACATAAATTTTATTTGAAACATCTCTTTCGATTCGAAATAGATGGAGCTGCAATTGCGAAAAATGTAATTGTTTGGGGCGGAGGTAACTTTGTAATTTTAAATCGCAACCCGAATTTTTTATAACGGATTCAGATTCCCCATCAAAAAATACGTTAGTTTTATTTGAAAAATTTTTTTCGATTCGAGATAGATGGTGCTGCAATTGCAAAAAATGTAATTATCAACAATTACATTTTTCGCAATTGAAGCGCCATCTATCGCGAATTGAAAAAATGTTTCAAATAAAATTTACGTATTTTTTGATGGGGAATCTGAATCCGTTATAAAAAATTGGGGTTGTCATTACAATTACAAAGTTACCCCCACCCCTGCCTCCTGGAAGGTGGGGTGGAGTAAATTTTTTTGAAATCGTTTTTCCCCCTCGAAAATAAAAAGTTTTTATTAGGGACATTTTTCGTGCAGGATGCGTATTTTTTGAGATATTTTGATGTCTCAAGTTAAAAAACACACCCTGTATAGAACACATTGTTGTCAAAGTTAGGTATTCAATCGAACTAAAAACTGATTAAATGCTAATTACATCTAAACAATTGAATTTTATTGCATTGCGGTAGGTTTTTGAAAAATTGGCGATAGTGAGCGCTAATATATGTATTGTTGTTGAAAACCTGATTGGTTTGAAAATTACAAGAATTGTGTGAATATACCGAATTTGAAAAATATCTTCAGATGTTTTCATTGTTAAAACGATTGCTGTTAAAAAGGTTATATAAAGAATAATGTTAAGGAATTTAAAAGGGTTTTACGAAGGTTATTGAGATTTTAGAGATATTACATGATTTTACGGTATTTTGAGGAATTTTGTGAAATTTTAAGGGGTTTGAAGATAATTTTAAGAACTCTTAACGGATTTTACGAAATTGAATGAAATTTTAAGTAATTTTAAGAGATTTACGAGATTTCATTGGATTTTCAAGAATTTCAAGAGATTTCATTGGATTTTAAGTAATTTTATGGGATTTGATATATTTGAGGAGATTATAAATAATTTTAAGGGATTTTAAGATATTTATTTTTAGAAATTTTAAGGGATTTGGTGAGATTTCATTGGACTTTCAAGAATTTTAAATAATTTAACGAGATTTCGTGGAATTTTGAGTAATTTTAAGGAATATCAAGCGATTTTTTGAAACTTACAGGAATTTCATAGGATTTTAAGTAATTTTAAGGGATATAATGATAGATTGTGAAATTTTAAGGAATTTTCAGGAATAACAAGTTTTACGAAATTTAAAGGAATTCCACCACATTTTGAAGGATGTTAAAGGGATTTTAAGGAATTTTATGAAACTTATGGAGTTTCCTGAAATTAGACAAGGAATTACATAAGTTTTTATATTTTAAGAATAAAAAATTCTTTAAATTCTTAATTATTTTGTATATTTTTGAAATCCTTTAAAACATTTAAAAATTTTTTGATTTGAAATTGTTTAGAATCCTTTGAACGTTTCCTTAACATTTAAAAGCCCATAAAATCATTATAATCCTTAAAAATTCTACACAATCTTTTAAAAATCATTAAAAAATTAACTTCCCCCATAAAATTCCCTGAAAAAATTTTAAATCTCTTAAAATTCCTAGAAACTTCTTGAAATTCTACGATAACATTTAAAATCCCTTTATATCCTTTGAGATCTGTTAAATTTATTAGAAATGTCATCAAATTCCATGAAATCCTTTGCAATTCTATAAAATCTTTTAAAAATCTAAAAAATCTCTTGAAATCCCTTAAAAAATGTTTAAACTTCAAAATCCTTTTAAATTTTACTAAATCTTTTAAAAATCGTAAACAAATTTTGAAACCCCCTATAAAATTCCCTGATAAACTTTAAAATCTCTTAAAATTTACAGAAACTTATGAAATTCTACGATAACATTTAAAATCTCTTTATATCCTTTGAAATCCGTTAAAATAAATTATTAGAAATCTCATCAAATTCCATGAAATCCTTTAAAATTCTAGAATATTTTATAAAAATCAGAAAAATCTCTTGAAATATAGTAAAATTATTAGAAATTACATAAAATTCCACGAAATCCTTTAAAATTTTTTAAAATCTTTTAAAAATCAGAAAAACCTAACATAAATTTTAACTTTAATGTTTTTCTTGTTATCTGTCTTCAACCAAAAGATAAGGGTTTCTTGTTCTCTTAAAATTCTCTCTTCTTTCACTCTTCTTATCTTACAACAGATTTATTTAGATTGTTCAAAAGGTATACTTAGGTATCAAACTACCTATTAAATAAATTGTTAATTCAATAATTGACCTTGTTGTTCTTAAGTTAACTTTTTTTCTTATCCTTTAAAGTTTAACGTAATATTTTGAATTTAGAGCTACCCAAAGGCAGCCACCATTGTCTTATATTTTCACATGAATGCCAGAAATTCGTGATAAGACCTTAGATAAAAGAGACCAGGTGATATATTCTTGGAAAGGTAATCTATAAAGGACTACGTGTAAACTTCTGTTTTAAGAGATATGACGAGAAAAATAAAATGATAAATCTTCCATTCAGTCCGGAATGTTACTTTTTTAAACACACAATTCATAAAATCCAGATCAAAATAAAAAGTATAAAATATATATGTAGATTCAGAAAGATTTAATTATAATACTTTTTTGTTTAAAATACGGTTTTCACAAATATCGAAAATTTCATATAGGTTTCCTTTACTTCTGTAAAGTTCCCGAAATTTCGGAATATTTCTAAAAACAGAGAGAAACTCTAAAAGTGTCTCCTTATGATTTTAAAATATGCTCGTGCGATAAAAGCTGGAGTGAGTTTTTGTAGCTGGCAAATAATAGAATGTCCTTGAAAATCTCGTGATGGAATTAACATTGAGACCTGTACAAAGGGACGTACTATCATATCGTTGAGGTTCCTAAAAGATACGAGTTACCAAGTGTATTTGTAGTAAATATCTTGTACACACACCGAGGTCGGAGGGGGCGCGAACATGATATCTCCGTCACATAATGCTCCATTATGTACCCAGCACCGCACAAACGTAGCCCTTATTTATGCTTCGCTTCATGGAGATAAAAGAAAAAGAAACATTCTTAGAGCTTTCGCGTATTGCCAAGAACGGTGGTGAAAAAAGAGACTCGCCCGTTTTGTCACGTATGAAACAGGATTCTCGCGCGTGGAATACTTTCATATCGGCACACCATAATAAAAGTTCCATTCCAATTCAGCATCTCTTTGAAAAATTCTATTTCTGCATTTCATTTGGGAGCAAGTATTTCATTTGTAATAAAAACTTTTAAAAAACTTTGTTTTAAGATATTATACTTGAAATTCAGTGTTTGACACGTTACTGTCTGAAAGTAACGCGTTACCGTTACCGTTACTTAAAAAAAATAACGCGTTACCGTTACGGAATTTTTCTATAATTTTTCTGAATTTATATTTGATTTTTTTTAAATAATTTTTTGAGTATTTATATTTGATTTTTTAAAAATATTTTTTGAGTATTTATATTACGTATAAATATTTTATAAATAAATATTTTAATTAGAAATATGATTAAAATTAATCCTGTTTTTAAAATTGATTATTTTCTTAATCAATAAATATTTTGAGTATTTATATTTATATATTTTATATAGTTAGCTAAAATAATTTCAAAACTACTCAATGTTTCTATAATTTTTCAGAATTTATATTTGAATTTTTTTTATATTTTTGAGTATTTATATTACGTATGTATAAATATTTTATAAATAAATATTTTAATTAGAAATATGATTAAAATTAATCATATTAATTAAAATATGATTATTTTCATAATCAATAAATATTTTGAGTATTTATATTTATATATTTTATATTTCTTGTCCCTTTTTGAGTTTTTTATATTTTTTTTTCTTATATTTGAATTTTATTTGAATTTTTCTATAGTTTGACGCATTTTAATGGAGAAAAAATATTTTGTTGGAGCAGATTGCAGAACGATATATACATGCGTTACTTAGCATTACCGTTACGAAAAAATTGTAACGCGTTACCGTTACTTTAAAAAAAATAATGCGATACCGTTACCGTTACTAAAAAGAAGTAACTTTTCTGGTAACGCGTTATAAGTAACGCGTTACTGTCAAACACTGTTGAAACTCTCTAAAATTGAATCAGTGACTCTTTTTTCAAAATTTCATTCAGTGAAAATCCACTGTTAATCAGTAAAGAGTCATTGAAATTTACAGTAATCATTACTAAACTACTGAAAATTTCAGTGAATTTTCAATGGTTTCCAGTAGATTTTTCACTGATTAAAATCCTGAAAAAAGAGGAACTGAGAATCAGTTGAATTTGACTGGAAATCAGTGAAATTTCACTGATTCAAATTCAGAGAGAATTATTAGTATGAAAAATGAAAGATTCTATTCTAAAGTCAATTCTAATTAAGCTGAAGATCCAATGAAGTTTTTAGATTGCAGAGTAATAGGTAAATGATGGCAAATAATTGAATCAATCCAAGAATGGGTGAATGGTATATAATGAAACTGTTTGTTTCGAGTTTGACGGGCGTTTGTTCGAGACTAGAGAGTCTTTTGGCAATAATGAAATTGTGTACGGCCGGTAAATTTCTCGTTAAGAGACGAGTGCACGAAACAGAAGCCATGAAAAGCTACAGTGGTGTGAGAATAACGTAGGAGAGAAACGGAATAATAATTCCGGGACAATGTGTCCCGGTAGATAGCACAAAGCGTAAATCAGCATAAACATTGGTAAAGCCCCGACAATAATTCAGCATAAATGCATAAACATCGAGCGTAATCTTTACAATTCACATTCGCGATAAACAGTAATATTTCGTCGCCTCACCATAAGCTTCTAATAGTGGAAGGTGTAAAGAAAAAAAAAAAAATAACAACTGCTCCTAATGATTGCCTTTTGAACAAAATTACTCAGATTTTTTCATTTCTTTCACTTTCCTTTTAATGCTTCTTTTAATATCATTTTTGCAATCCCTTAAAATCCCTTGAAATTCCATAAAATCAAATAAAGTCTAAATCTTTAAATCTTCTCTAAATGTCTTGATGAAATCGTTTCAAATATTTCGAAATCCTATAGAATTCACTACTTGAAATATCTTGATACTCAAAACTTCCTTAAAATTCAGTACAGACACTTAAAAATCCCTGCTATAAAAAATAAAATTTCTATAAAAATAAACTTAATTATTTATGACCTCCTGATCCCTTACTCTATCATCCTCCATTCGATTCACACGATTTAAAATAATAAATAACGACAAAAACGTCCTCATACTTTTCCCATTGATTTTTATTATCAATTCGTCCGACTATACTTAAAGTGAGGTAAACCTCCATTATTATAATCTCTTTTATATCTCCGTCGGCCCTGAATCTCCGATTTATCTATAAAATCGAGCATCACGTCGTTGCGCTTTTTCCGGCTGATCTTGGACGTTGTCCCAGGATAATGTTGCAGCTCTGTCCCGGGATAGACGTAAATGGTGAGGGGTGTATGTACGTCTAGGAGAAACGGGGGATGAGGGTGAAACTCGTCGGACGGGCAACGGCGGGTGAGAGAAGGCTGGAGGTAGAGAGGCGCAAATCCTTTTAAATCCACACAATTGCGACAATGGGGCTTTATTTGTTATCTCGAGGGCCACATTGTGAGTCGCCGTGAACGAACGGACAGATTACGTCGGGCTAGTGACAGCACGGCTTCAACGGAACGACGTCGGCACCGCGGCCGGCTTCAGCGGAACGACTTTATCATCCCGCTTTTTATTTTACGACCCCCATCGCCGTAAAAATGGATTTGGAAATACCGGCATCGAATTCTTTCTTCACTCGCCTTGTCTTCTTCTTCTATCATTCCTCATTTTGACCTTCTTCTCTTCTTTATCCCTTTTTTGCCCTTTTTCCCCTTTTTTTCTTTATATTTTGTTACGCGCTACAGAGATAGTCGCAATGCACGCCTTTTCAATTTCCGGCCAACGACGGCTCTTCCGGGGATATCGGTATAACCGAGCTTGGAAAGATGTATTTTTGTTTACACACATGTTGGTTTTCTATGAGAAAAGATGCTTTTCTTTTCTTATAATTAGATACTTTTTTGGTATCTATAATTAGAACTAATTATTACTCGATTTTTGAATGAACAAGAAGTTCTACTAAATTCAATTGTAGGGAGAAAATTGTAGATTAAGGAAAGATTTGTATGTAAATAGGATTAACGTTTTTTCTGGTAGGATTTCTAATCCACGAGAGATTTCCTTTACTTCTGGGCTCAGCGAGCTAAATAAACTCATAACAGTGATTAATTATTCAGGACTTCAGGTTCGGCAATAAAGACCCCTTCCATAAATGCCGCCTGGTCTCCCGATATCTACCCCAGCTTAGAGAAGCACGCCCCTAGCTTTAGTAACAATGTACAATATTATGAACTACGTGGTCCCCTTTTAGTTACGCAGGCTCTGATACACTTCAGCGTAATAATTTCATTCAAGTGTTCGTACACGGAAAGAAATTTTGTACAGCAGCGACACTTATGGTAGTACGGCAACGCGACCGAGGTGTGAAAGCGACAGCGACGCCAATTTTGGCAACGCGTCGGTCTCTTAAACTTAGTACAACGTTGCTCTCTAGTATTTGGGCACGCGTGACGCGTGAGGTCCGTTGCTGCTTCAAAAATCTAAGACAACAGTTACACCAAATAGGGACAGCAGCGTTCCCTAACTGGGAGAACAATCGTAATAAACAGAGGGCGCACTGCAGCACTACAGTTTTGCGCATCAGACGTACCTATAAGTGTCGCTGCTGTACAAAATTTCTTTCAGTGTAACTAAAGAGCAATTAAGCGTGGCGAATGTACAGTGTTATAGATATAAATCTTTCCTCTTCTCAAATAAAAAAAATAATAATATACTAATTTTAAATGAACACAAAAATTAGTGTTACTAATATAAATAGGAAGTGTCTTATTCTTGCGGAATATTCCGTAAGAATAGTCAGTGCTTTAGAAATATTATAATTTTGTTGCAGAATTAAAAGTTTTAAACGTGTATCTACACTAATTACACAGGTAAACGACCAAAAAACTGCCTCCAGTTTTCCAACTGATTTCTATAGATTTTGGGGCGCTGAATCCAGGAAAAATAGCCAAATTTTCTATCACGTTACGTTTTCTTGCAAAATTTGATTTCTTATAAGGAATGTTTAGATAATTTCTTTTTAGCCGACTTCAGTTTATTTTCTTGGCCCAAAATAGAGGTTGTAATGATTAACTAACTAGAAACACTCCCTCATGATATTTTAGGAGGTTTTGTATTCATTTTATACATATAAAAGGACAATGGGGAGGGGGGGGGGAGGGCTAAATCCAGTACTCGCGCTAGCACATGTAGCAAAAAATCTGTACGTGTGATGGAGCACTAGATTTGGATTCAGCACACCAAAAAACGTAAAAATCAGTCAAAACATTCAAGGCAGTTTAAAAAAAAAATACTTTTTCGTGTACCTGTGTTATTTAATTAGAGCTTTAATTTTATTTAATCTTTGTCTGATGATTTTGTGTATTATCTTGCAGTCAATATTTAACTTTATTAATTTAAAGTAATTACGTAAAACATACTTTTAAGCGATTAAATAATTTTTAAACAATATTTACCAAGGTTGGAAATTATATTTCTAATATGGAAAATTGCAAAAAGAGGGTATTTATATTATAAAGAATTGAATTAGCTTTGTAAAGCTTTGGTCTTAATATAAACATAAAAAAAACATGAAAAACAAATTACACGTGGAATAAAATTAATAATAATATTTTCCCACTAACCTTAATCTTTTTGCCTCGTCGATGAAAGGCCGCTTTTCACTTTCACTGAGAAGTTTCCACTCGGCTCCCAATCTTTTTGAAATTTCGGAATTGTGCATCTTCGGATTTTCCTGTGCCATTTTTCGACGTTGTCCCCGCGACCAAACCATGAAAGCATTCATGGGCCTCTTGATGTGTTCGTTGTGAAGTGTTTTAGACGACATTTCGCGAATCAAAAGATAAAAATACTCTTATGCGATTTTAATTTGATAACACCCTTTCAACGACTTTTTCAATTATCGTCTATCACTTCCACAATCTCTATCTGTACCTAAAATCTCTTCTTTTTCTTTATCTTCCTCTTCTTCACAGAGAAAAATCACAAAATGAAAGTCTTATGGTACAAATTTCAAGTCCAAACTTTTCCACTGAATGTCCAACACTATCCTTTTTAAAAAAATCACTTTTTTTCCTTAAGGAATTATTATCTGTTTACTCCACGGAAGAACAATTTATCATTAAATGTACAGGTGGTCCATCTTCTTTCACTTCTTGCTGTTCTTCACTCTGCTTCATGTTGTCAGCCAAAAACCTGAATTAAAGATTAATAATGTTATAACGAGTAAAGTTAAACAATTAAAGTTAAAAATTAAAGTTAACAATTAAAATTAAGTTAATAAATTCACTTTTTAAAGAAGTTACCAATGAAATTATCAATTTACAGGCATTTGTACTCAATTCAAACTTCTCAAATTCTCAATTTATAATTAATAAAACATTCATTTTAAATATACAATTTGAGTAGATTTTATTTAACTTCTAGTAATATAATATTTCAAAAATTGAGTCGCGGATGACTTTTCCTTTTTAAAATAAAGCAGGAAGGAATTTTACATACAACGGCGATCTCCGAAGTTTTCCAATCTTGATTTTCGATGAAAATGTCCAGATTGGAATCAATTTCGCGTTGAAAGTGAAATCTGCAGAGTCCTCGGATAGTCAATCGCGCGAACTTTGTGAATCGCCTTTTGGGATAAGCGTTGTAGGGATGAAATTTAAAAGACGAGCTTTACGCGTAGGACGTCACAGGGACGTCGTCGGGGTGAAGTGAGAACCTGAGGGAACATCTACGACTGTCCTAAACGGTATCCCGAGGGAGAGACGAGAGAAACTCGAGTGAGCCAACCAGACTCGTCCTCCGACTCCCACCACATACCATCACTAATGCGCACTCACGATTGGCTCTTTTCGAGACATGGCGGACGACGATGTGATGTATGCAACAGGTGGAAAATCACCCTCGCACCATCTCAAGCTTCTTCCCAATACCAACTGGGAAAAGCTCACGGATGTGCCATCAAGTGAGCGGATTATCGCCCTTTCGACATCCTGACCTTAAATGCACAATTGCACACATGCCACAAAAACCACTAACCGTCTGATTATGCAATAACTTATTTTTAGGTGTGTATATTATATAGTGGGGGTGTATAACTAATTTTTTCTGGATATAGAAAAATAATTGTTAGCATAGTTCATATCTAGTTAACAAACCTATAATTAAGATAGCCTAAATCATCTTTATGAAACATTTAAGTAAATACACATAATAAGTACACATACGCACTTGACAGTGGCGTAGATAGCTTTTTTCGATGGGGGGGGGGATATGACGGTAAAAAATTCAAGTATAAACATGAATAAACATGGAACATAGTAATTAGAGATGCAACATCGAAAGTGGAAATCGATGTGGACGATACATCGGATCAAAAACATTGGTATATCGGAAAAACATCAATGTTTTCCCTAATTTTCATAGTTTCAATATTATTATAAGACAATTATGTTAAAAAATGTATATAAATGTATATTGTCAACTGAAAAATGAAATTATACAATCCGGTAATAAATATGTAAACCATATTGCTAAAAATATACTCACAAGTCATTTCACTATTATAGCAAGTACAACAATAAATTTCTGTAGCAATTTATTTTTAAAAAATATTTATTTTAAAATTTCATGAACATGAAATAAGTTTCATGAAATTTTCGATATCGAACATCGAATCTTAACATCGATACTTGGCATCGATATATCGGAAGCAAAACATCGATGCTAAAATATCGATATATCGAACCAAAAACATCGATGTCGTCGATGTTATAACATCGATATTGCATCTTTAATAGTAATTTTCTTAATTCTAACATGATATTAAAAGACTCACGGGGGGGATTGATCCCCTGATCCCCCCCCCTATATACGCCACTGGCACTTGATATAAATTATAAAAGGATATTAGTCATCCTTTTTTTTCATCGCAAATCTTCATTGACGTCATTTCCTCAAAAATTCTGTTCATTCCACTATCACGCGACTCCGCCATCTTGCTGCTTCCATTATCACGTGTTTCCATCTAATCAGTAATCACTCTCTATCTCTCTCCCTCTCATTCTCTCCTCTTTTCAAACACTGCTACTCACGAAAATAGAAAAATCTCCTCACATTTTTATCTTACGATTATGTGAGCTACTCTCTAAGAACATATTTACACCGGTTATCAAACGTGTAATAATACAGAAAATCTGAACTTGACCCTGCCTGTCAAACCAAACCAATAACTCTATGCTAAAATCGATATGATTGGCTCTTCGCACCTTATAGCTTATTATGATAATGGTAGACCAACTGCATCAACTGAACATCATGTGCAATTGAACCCGATAACATATCCATACAGGAAACAGTTTAAATGCACCGATGTGATTGATTTTTCGCACCCATTTTTGGTATACCTATATATAAACCTCTACACTTTTACCAATCCAGTCATTCCAGTCAGTCAGAAATCGTCTTCAATCTATAAATCTACAAAGAGAGATTGGGCAAGTTCCTCTGTCTCCAAGTATCTACAAAATAACTCTACACGGAGAAAACTGGATATTAAACCGTAATATCTAGCTATTTAACTATGGGACAACTATCTAGATATTTAGATATAATATCTTGATATTAAAACTTAATATCCATTTATTAAAATATATAATCCAAATATTCTAACATCCAATATTTTAATACCTGGATATTAAGTTTTAATGTCTGGATATTAAGTTTTAATATCAAGATATTATATCTAAATATCTAGATAGTCGTCCCATAGTTAAATAGCTAGATATTACGGTTTAATATCCAGTTTTCTCCGTGTAACTTCAGCGATCTGACTCATCTGCTGTCAAGCTATCGTTGAGACTTAGCATTGTTGATAAGAGGCACCGACCTGGGACAATTAATAAATACTTGGCCTAATACAATTGCCTATAAGAACGATGATGTTAAGACACCAACAATCATCAATTTTAATAATAGGGCAGAACTGAGCATAAAGGAGTCTTTCCACATCACGTATAATATCGGTTCGACTAATTCATTCAATTTTCTTTTTCTTATACAAGAACGAACGCGCGCAATTACTTGGAAATCCTTAAAAATTCACGAAAACCTTCAAAATCATTAATCTATTGAAATTTCATCAAATTCCATGAAATCCTTAAAAATTTTACAAATTCTTTTAGAAATTAGAATAATTACTTGAAAATACTTAAAAATTCAGAAAAACGTTCAAAATCATTAATCTCTTAAAATCTATGTTAAAATTCTTTCAAATTCTGTGATAATAAATAAAATCCCTTTTATATCCTTTAAAATCCATTAAAAGTATTAGAAATATCTTCAAATTCCACGAAATCCCTTATATTAAAATTCCACAAAAATTTTCAAACTCATAAATCTTCTCAAATCCACGTTAACCCGAGTAGAAATTTTGCTGTGGCCCCGATCGGGCCCAGATTGGGGAATCAGGCCCTGACCGAGTCCAGATCGGGGGATTTCAAACCGGGGATGAAACACACGGCCAGACCAGGCCCAGATCTGGCCAAACCTGGCCCGATCGGGGCCCGATTGGGCCGGGCGTTTCATCACCGATCTGGGCCAGGTTTGGAAATTTCTACACGGAAAAATTCATGAAAATCTCTAAAAAATCTTAGAATTTTTAGATTAGAAATCTCGTCAAATTTCATGAAATCGTTAACGATTCTACAAAATCTTTTAAAAATTAAAAAAATCTCTTGAAATCTTTTAAAATTAATAGAAATCTCATAAAAATCCATAAAATCTAAAAAATTCCACAAAATCTTTTGAAATCTCTCCATAAAATTCCATGACAAACTTTAAAATCTCTTAGAATTCCCAGAAAATTCTTGAAATTTTACGGTAACATTGAAAATCCTTTTATATCTGTAAAGTCCCTGAAAACTATTGGAAATCTTATCAAATTCCATGAAATCCTTTAAAATTCTCACAAAATCTTTTAAATCTCATAAAATTTCTTAAAACCCCATAATACTCTTACAAACCTTTTGAAATCGCTTAAAGTTGAAATCTTTTAAAATTTTTTAGAAACCTCTTAAAATTCCTCAAAATATCAAAACATTTAGAAACTCTTAAAATCCCTTAGAATTCTTAAAAGTCTCTTAAAATTGCATGAATTCCTTTAGAATTTCACGAAATATCTTAAAATTCCATAAAATTCTACGAAATTCCTCTCGAAAAATGTCTCGAAAATCTCGAATAGATTATAGATTATAGAATAGATTATAGTTTCAAATCTGATTGGATTTGGAATGACTTTGAATGAAATTGTAAGAGGAAAAATAAAACAATGCCCGAGCAGCGCGTCTCTTGGTTTGCTAGTATTTATAAAAAAAGTTTCCTTATATTTTATAAATTAAATAATTACAACATGTGTTTTGCTTTATAAAAAATAATAGTTGTTAGATTGTTTTCAAAATTGACTATGTTTACAGTTGTATTGATGTTTAATTGTAGTTTTGTTTTCTAAAAAAAATACCGTATTTATAGTTGTGTACAGTATTATTTGAAAAACTGGTTAATTAATTATTAAATTGATTTATTAATTAGTTATAATAAATTATTTAATTGTTTACTTTTAATATTACCATAAAACTGCTTTTTTAAAACCAAGATTTTCGATGTATTTCGAGTTTAGACTTCGTGATAAAATGATGATTAACGAAACCAAATTCAAATAAACGATCATCATTAGTGAAACTATTTTCTAAATCCACCCTGCAGTAACTAATAATAATTTTTATTTTTTCGTTAATCTGACGCTAAGGAATTTCATCTTGCTTTATATAATATAAAATATAGGAGAGATATCTGCACATTTATGAACATATAGTTATCAAAACGAGCTTCGTTGATAAGTAATCACAACTTTAATAGCAAATTAATTTCCCGATTGGCAACATTCTTCGCTTTTATCGTGAAGAGCTGCATCGACCTCTTGTTGTGTAAATGTTATCGGTGAAGTGAATAGAAGTGATGGAAGAAGGGGTGGGGTGGCCACTGAAGCTGGAGACGGTCTGATAAGAGATGGGAGAGGAGGAAATCGTCAAGAAAAGAGGGGATTGTGAGAGAGAGATTCTAGAAGTTAGGGGTAGTAAAAAGAACAGAAGAGAAAGAAGAGAGTAAGAAAGTAAGAAGGCGGAGCACGTACAAATACTTCTTACTCCTCTCACAAAGTAAAGACACTAAAATCCACCCAATAAGAATTTAAATATCTTCAAAAGAAGAATAAAAGCTTTTACTACATTTTTTATACCTTATATATATTCCATCCTCTCAATAAAGTGAAAAATTATCGCTTCATCAATTCAACTTCATTACGAATAATTACGTATAATAATTAAATTATTCGTATTATTATTTACTATGTTTAATTGGAGTTAGTTAGTTAGTTAGTTAGTTAGTTAGTTAGTTAGTTAGTTAAATATCAATTAACCCAATTGGTCGTCAATTACAATGAATATTGAGATTACATTATACATGCGTTAAAAATGAGTTAAAAACAGAAAAGGTCACATGAAACAAGGACAAATGATTTCGAGAGTTGGAGTTGATAAAATCTTGAATATCGGTTATATGTTTGAACGTTGATAGTGACAAGTCAACCCTTCGTATTATAGAGAAGTAAGTGACTTTTCTATAATCGTGGTTCTCTTTCGAATCAAATGATAGGAGAGGCGTGGATGGGTGAGGGAGATGGGGTGCCACGCGACCGCTGATTATACCATTCATCGCCCAGCAGTCGAAAGAGGGTGCGAGACATAAACGTCGTCGCACCCACTATCTCTGAATGCTTGTTCATAAATGAGACAATGCGGCTTTTCGTCAGAACGACCGATCCTTCGTTTCAGGATGTGTACTTTCTTCTTTTTCATCCTATTCTTCATTTCACGAGCTGATTTTCTTTAAAAAATCTAAGGTCACTTCTTTCCAAGGAAATCATCATTTTGCATAACAAGTCAATTTAATAGAGTAATTACCTTCAAATTTAGTGTGATATTCGTAAATAATGGATTGCTGTAAAATCTGTATATTGTATAAGTTATATGAGTTATGAATGTGTGTGTAATGTGTATATTATGGTATATCATGTTAACATAACTGCACTTTACACATTGAATGAAGAGTAGTGGAATGTCCTGTAATTATACATACATATGCATCTCGTAAATACTGTGTGTTTATTTATAAATTAATACATACATTGAGAAATGTATGTATTTATGTATGTATTAATTTTATGCAATGATTTATTATTTATGATTATATGCAAATATGAAGTATGCATACTTTACATTTGCATATAATCATAAATAATAAATCATTGCATAAAATTGCATATTGATTAAAAATTGAGGTAGAAGTGTCCTAAATCCTTATAAAAGGAATTGATTTTTTGCATAGAAAGTATTTTTGCTCTTTCTTCGAGTGAAACTTCATAAGTGATTATGAATGACTGACAATAATCGTACAACATTTGGATAAATCTCTTTTTCATATATTTACTCTCTGATATTTATAAATAATATACTTGCACTTTTAATACATATTTTGTCGAAATACGTAAAGTATTTTTCTACTTTGAGACCCTTTCGAATTTTAAAAATACTTCATTCGCTGGAAAAAGGAGAAAGTTGCGTACTGTGGGCCTGACTGGAATCTCTGTTTTGTCACTGACACTGACTTTATACTGCGAGATAATCTTAATCAAAGCAACTTTTACTTGTAGAAGTCCGAATCGTTTGCCTAAAGAAGAGAATATATAATATATTATGTTAATATTAGCATATAAATGATAAAATATACTCTAAAATGATATTCTTTTAAGATCAATAAATATTTTCATAAATATATGTTATTAACCCACCGATACATATCCTGGGACCTTCACCAAAAGGAAGATATGTAAAGGCATGTCTTTTAGCCACTTCATCAGTGTTAAATCGATCGGGCTTGAATTTTTCCGGATCAGGAAATATTTTCGGATCTTTCTGTAAACCTAAGACAGGAATAATTATATTCATGCCCTTCGGTATGCAGTAATTAGAGTTTGGAATTTTGTAGTCCTTTATGCAGACTCGGTTCAGAATCGGAGCGATTGGATACTTTCTCAACGTTTCTGTAACAAAATATAATTTTGTTGCATTAAATAATAATATGAATCTTATCAAATAATATTATGTATCTTATATAAAACTACAGGATAATAAAAATATATTTGATACCTGATACAACTTTGTCAAGATAAGGCATTGCATGAATGTCGTCATAAGTTAATTCATGTCGATCACCTAACTTGTCATTAACTTCTTGACGTAGCCTGTCTTGCGTGTCAGGGTTTAATGCCAATTCATACAGACAATATACACTTGTTGAAGAGGAAGTTTCAGATCCTCCGATGAAGAAAATAAAAGCTTGTGCGCAGGCTTCTGACATACTGATAGTGTCCGAATTTTCTGAAAAGAATGAAATTTATCTCCATATATTATATAAAACATATACATATACACAAATATTTGGAAATGTCCTATTACCATTTTTTGTGCCATTCTTTGCCTTATCAGTTACAATTCCCTCATCATCCTCAATTTTTCCGTGATCAATGAGCTGAATTAATAGATTCAGAAAATCTTTTCTGAGTACCCGACTAGCTCTTCTACTGGATATTACATCGCTAAATACCGTATTGAAAAATTTCGAAACTTCTTTGGAATTGATTGGTATTCTGAGTATGTCCATCATTTTTGAGAAGAACATCACTAAGGAAACTTTAACTGGATTTACATTAACAGCTTTTTTTCCGTACTCACGGAATTCCGAATCTGGATTTTTCAAACTGTTACATTCGACTCCGAATGCAATGGATGCTATCATATCCGTTGTATATCTGCATACAATAAAAATTCGCATAGCTATTTGTATAAATATGTATATTCTCTAAAATATAAGCAGCATTAACAATTCACTGTTAAAAATGTACGTAAAATTATTATACTTTTAATATACATTTTGTATATATATACATTACCATATGTTTTAGAATTAATATAAAACCATATTAAAATTAATATAGGATATATTAATATTAATATAAAGTATATTAATTTTAATATGGTTGTATATTAATTCTAAAACATAATTGTATATTAAATTTAATTGACGGTATATGCAAATGACTTTACTCACAGCATATTAAATTTTGATCAGTTTTTTTAAACAGTGTTGATATGATTCTATTCAAAATTTAAGCTCTTACCTACTTAATAAATCTCTTATCTCAATTGTGCTAGACTTTTCAACAGAAGCAGCCAAAGCTTTTTTAAGATCTTCTGCAACTTTTTTTACCAAGGGAAACATCTGTTTCATTTTTCCCGAAGTGAATGTGGGTGAAAGTTTTGATCTAAGAAATCTCCATTCTTCACCAGGCAGGAAAAACAAATGTCCGGACAAGGGATCGACATCGTTGTTAAAGTATAAACCGCGATCGTGAAAATGGACGAAATCCTTGACCATGATAAGACGAATTAAATCCGGATCGTTAATTATTAAATGCGGTATGTGGAACATGTACAAGCCATGAAAAGGATTCGACTTGAAACGTTCATAGCTTTCTTGGAACACTTCACCTTGAAATAAAAATTTATTTTTTCAATAGGATCTTCATAAAATTCACAGAGGAAATTTCTTTAATTTATGGTTCTCTTTTTACCAGTGCACTTTTTTCCAAGTGTTACAGGCAGAATATTTCCTACAGGTATTGTAGGATTCTCATGAGGTATACCGCGCTTTTTCCAATAATTGAAAATTACAAATTTGAGGTACAAATAAATACCAAAAACGAAGGTTGTACTCCAAAATAATTTGGATTGAAGTACTGATACTGCTATCTCCAGCATAATGATCTAAAAGATGTTTTATTTTTCATCTAGGTATATAAATTCAAAAAACTATTTGGATTTGATGATTTTTCATTAGTCATACGATTATTATTACGTGTGTGTTGCATTATATTCCTTAGAAAATTGTCATAAAATTATGAAGATTTGCAGTAATTTATAATTTGTAACACATTATCACATAACAGAATTTTTAACACAATATCACATTTCTAACATCTATAATGCAAAATCATGAATTTTTTTTATTTTAATATAGTGTACATACATTTTAACTCGCCAATTTCCCAACTTGATTATTTTTTAATAACGTTTGCACAGTTTACATGTTACAGAAGGAATGCAACGAATATAAAAAATAAAAATACTATCAGATAACTTATTGGCACAGCAGAGTTTTTCAAAGTGCTAAAGTTCCAGGAAAACTAAGAGTTTTAACGAGATGCAACTCTTTTTATATTGTCTTATTCCTTAAGAAGCAAGTCATCATTACTCAAATACATTCTCGAATAAAGTATATACCATCATCTTTGCAAATTGGTATTCGTGTTCTTTTTACAACTTTGATCCATTTTAATAAAAACCTCCTTACCTAACTACAACTGGAAGTGATGTATGTCGAATAAATGCATAGGAAAAGAATTTTTTTACATTATTGGTATCCTATAATCATACCAATAATCATACCTATAATCATACCTATAATCATACTAAAATTTTCTGAATATAAACAAGGATACTCAAGTAAAACGATATGCTTACGCACAAGTTTTTTAAAAAAAAAAGAAAATTAAAAATTTTTTTCGCACTCGCATTGGTGGGGGCCCTGGAGCCATGACCCCAATGGCCCCTATAGTGAATGCAGCTCTGGTTTTAGCAACGTTATATTATAAATATGATGAAGTTGCAAAGCATTTCCTTCCTCATAGAGGAAGTATTAAAGATTTTATTAAATATTTAAATATATATAATATATATGTATAATTCTTTTTTCTCGAAGTAAAGAATTTTTCGATGTTATCCTTCATATTTTTAAATAAAATGCATTAATATTAGTTTACTTGATTTTTTACGATCATAAATGCACATAAAAATGTTTAAACTCAATATTTTGAAAAATCCTTGGGCAAGTTTTGAGATATTGGTGGTGCAAATAAACCCTACAAATTTCATCAATTTATCTACAACTCTTCAAGTTAAAACGTAACGACTACAAAGCTTTATGAGGAAGCAAAAGTAGTGAAATTGATATTTACATGATACCTTAATTCACACTAATCTTAATTAAGACAAGTTTTCCTAAACTCAGATGCTTTCGAGACGTAAAAATACTTCGTGTTCTGGACTTAGAAGAGGGGTGTTCTTTGAAGATTTTAATTGGACTTCAGTTTTTTCAGAAACAGTAATTCTGTATTTTGATAGAATCTTAATTAGAGCAACTTTCACTTGCAGAAGAGCGAATCGCTTGCCTGAAAAACGACAAACGTTAATAAATCACCCTAATAATTATAAGGAATATAAAATACAATTATAAATACAAAAATACAATTATAAACGAGTATTAAAACGTGACATACCGATACATATCCTGGGACCTTCACCAAATGGAAGATATGTAAACGCATGTCGCTTAGCAATTTCGTCAGCGTTAAATCGATCAGGGTCGAATTTTTCTGGATCAGGATATATTTCCGGATCTTTATGTAAACCTAGAATAGGAATAATTAAATTCATGCCTTTCGGTATGCAGTAATTAGAGTTCGGAATCTGGTATTCCTTGGTGCAGACTCGGTTCAGAAGCGGAAGGATTGGATACTTTCTCAACGTTTCTGTAATCAGTAAATGCATTTGATAAAATCAATTAATAAACAATACAGAGATAAAAGTGCATCAATCAATAAATGTATGTAAAGTGCAATAAATTTATTTATAGTACCTGATATGACCTTATCAAGGTAAGGCATTGCATACACGTCCTCATATGTTAAATCATCACGATCACCTAAAGTTTCTTTAATTTCTTTACGAAGTTTTTCCTGAATCTCCATCTTGAAAGCCAATTCGTGGAGACAAAAGGTACTTGCTGATGACGAAGTTTCAAATCCTGCGATGAAAAAGACAAAAGCCTGTGCGCACGCTTCTGTGATACTGATATTATCAATTTTATGACCTGAAACTGCAGATTTACTTATTGCAATTGACTGATTGGCGGATCCGTATATGTGAGCAATCCAATTTGATCTTACCGATTTTATTATGGTCTTTTAAATTTCTTCCATTATCATCTTCAACTTCTCCGTGATCTATAAGTTGCATTAACAGATTTATAAAATCTTTTCTGACCGCATGATTGGTTTTTCTATAGACAATTACATCCTTGAAGGCTTTACTAAAGAATTCTGACACTTCTTTTGTATTGAATGGTATTCTGAGTATGTCCATCATTTTTGAGAAGAACATCGTTAAAGAAACTTTAACCGGATTTGTTTGAATTGCTTTTATACCATATGTACGGAATTCTGCTTCTGGATTGTCTAAACTATTGCATTCTATGCCGAATGCAATTGAGGCTATAACATCAGTTGTGTATCTGTTCACAAGATATAACAATAATATAGATTATAGAATTTCACTCTATTTTATACTTAGATATTCCAAATCTCACCTGCTTAAAAAATCCTTGACATCCAGTACACTTCCCGATTTTTCAATTGAATCATCTAAAGCTTTCACAAGGTTTTTTCCAACTTTTTCAACTAAGGGAAACATTTGCCTTATTTTTCCCGAAGTGAATGTGGGTGAAAGTTTTGATCTAAGAAACTTCCATTCTTCACCAGGCAGGAAAAACAAATGTCCGGACAAGGGATCGACATCGTTGTTAAAGTATAAACCGCGATCGTGAAAATGGACGAAATCCTTGATCACGATAAGACGAATTAAATCCGGATCGTTAATTATTAAATGCGGTATGTGGAACATGAATAAGCCATGAAAAGGACTTGACTTGAAATGTGCATAGCTTTCTTGGATCAGTTCACCTTGAAATAAAAATTGTTGTTTTCAATAGGATCTTTATAAAATTCACAAAGAAAATTTCTTTAATTTATGGTTCTCTTTTTACCAGTGCACTTTTTTCCAAGTGTTACAGGCAGAATATGTCCCATAGGTATTGTAGGATTCTCATGAGGTATACCGCGCTTTTTCCAATAATTGAAAATTACAAATTTGAGGTACAAATAAATACCAAAGACGAAGGTTGTACTCCAAAATAATTTGGATTGAAGTACTGATAATGCTATCTCCAGCATGGTGATCTGTTTATTATCTGAAAGATATTTTATATATTATTATGGATATTAATATAATATTCAATAGTTTATTATTTATGCATATCTTTAGGGAGTAAAGGCTCATTCTTTGATTACTCGCATTTCATAATGATGATATGTAATGTATTGATTGTGGCATTTTCCTTATAGAGAGACTTTCCTCATTGCATATAACATATATGCACGTACGTACTGATATGCGCGGGCACAATAATTATTTTGATTTATTAATTATTACTATTACTATTATTATTATTATTATTATTATTATTATTATTATTTTATTATTTATTTATTATTTTTTTTTCGCAACTTATTATAATCAGTTGTGAAAAAAATCTTAATTAATTAGGTCTGCTATATTAAGTAAAACAAGGAAACTTTTGAGGAATCTGTTGATTAGAAAAATTCTCAATTAAAATTTTTTTTAACTAACGATATGCGGAAATGGTGTAACAAAAGTTCCTAATAATAAAATACAAATTATCATAAAAAATATTGTATTGATTAATGTATTTTCACTCCGCTTACACTATAAAATTCCCTTTTTTCCTAAAAAATAACCTTTTTTGAAAGAAAAACCCTTTTTCCTTAAAATGGAACTACTGAACCGTTGGCATCCCTGACTGTATTAAAATTTTAACTTACAAATATTCAAACTTGATGACCACTTTAACACATTTTCACAATTTGTTATATACGAAAAAGGGCAAGAAATCCAGAAGCAATTATTGAAAGCGGTGTAAACAGTAACTTGTAAGTTCTGTAGTTTATGAAGTACTGATATTTGTTTCTCAGAGGAGAGGCCGTTTTATACTGTGAAGGCATCTACGTAAACAAGTTATTAAACAATTTTTGTTCTAAGTGAATCAGAAAAAAATAAACGATAAGAAAATGATAAATTGGAGTGTACACTGAAAAAAAATTTAGTAATGGCTGTCCACAGGGGTGAGAGGAGGGGGGGGGGGGGGGGGTAAAAAGTGGTGAAAAATTATCCATGTGGTTTATGGATGGCCCCTAAACAAATTAGATGCATGACTAGTTTTGTTAGATCAACAAAAAGGCTCAACAAAAAAATTTTGTTTGGCTCAACAAAAAAGTTTTGTTGGCTGGTTAGCAACCAAATACTTTTGTTGAGCCAACCAAATTTTGGTTGATAGAACCAAAAAGTTTTCTCAGTGTATTGTTTAGGACTAGCAAAAATAACGCACCCGATTCGTTTCTTAATGAATCAACACAATACACAGTATTGTTTATTCAAAAACATAAATTTTAATTATAAATAATAAATTATTTAATGATTCCAAACATTGAGATGCAAAGTTAAAATATTTTTCATAAGGGATTTAAAAAAATATCTGAATTCCCATTTTAGTCTTAAACAGAAATTCCATCTGCCTTCCGCTAATTGAAAATCTATCGTACCAACCAAATTGACTAATCAAATTGACTGATAAAATTCGTTTGCACTTTTATCTATACTAATAACTTTCTTGTGCTTTTATAAAAATTTGCATTTAAACTTGGGACTTATAAATGCAAGGTATGTGAAAATAAGGAAACTTTATATGACTTGCAGAATATAAGAAAAACTGGTTTAAAAATAGTCAAGTAATTAGAACATGTTTTTATCGTAAGTATAAATATAGATCACCAACGATAATTGCAAAATCAGCTGAAGATTGAGGACAAATAGTCTACAATTTCTTGCTATTATGTGACTAAATATACAAGTTAACATATCATTATATGCACTTATATTCATTATTCAGTTCATTCAACTCAATAAATAATCATAGTAGCGTACATAAAAAAAACTTCGTCAATCATCAGGGCCGATGAAGTAAACTTTTTCAGGGTATGGAGTTTTCATTTTAATCGAGGAGGAGGGTGGGAGGGGGGTAACAAAAAGTTTCTGATTATTTAAATTATTTAATTAGTAGTGCGAACTCCACACACATTTCTGAAAGAAAAAAAATATTTAAAAATATATTATACGTAAAGGAAAAAATCATGCTCGTTTCAGGGTGTGGAATTCCATACACTATCCAATCCAGGGTATGGAGAGCTCCATACACTCCATCCATTGTTCGCCAGCCCTGTCAATCATGATTACTTTCACAGTTAGAAATGTTAGAAATTCAATTAGCAACGTGAAATTTACTCTGAAACACATAATCTAAACTTAAAAAATCTCAGCTCTACTTATGCAATGGAAAGATAATAACCAATATTGTAAATAAAAATAAACAGGTACTTCTTATTAAATTGTCATGCTTATGATATTTTCATTATAGAGTTCAATAATAAATTATATGTAATTTATTATTGAACTCTATAATTAAAATGTCATCATAAGGATGACAATTTAATAACAATTGTTCTTCAGTCATAGTGTCTAATTTTTCTGCAAGTCTCTCAGCAACATTCGAGGGTCGGTTCACACGAAAATCGATTCTACATGATTCTACTGATTCTCTATTGATTCTACTGATTCCCCACATGTTTCTGAAAAATATTTTGACTAGCCATTGATTCTGAATCGATAAGTATGGAAAACCATTGATTCTTCCAGTGAACAGCCCCTCAGGGCTCAGCAACATTCTTTCGTACGTTAGAGACAATAAGGGACAGATATATTAGAGGTTGAGACAGAGTTTGTTTGGAGTAAAAACAAACGGGGAAATCAAGATCTTGTTTCAATCTCTCATATCTTTCTTTCACTTCTTCTTATGCTCACTACAGGTCAAATGAAAAGGTGGTTGAAGGGTCCGAGTTGAAGCTCGATATTGCTCTTGTATACCTCGGGCCACACGCGACTCATATCGGCTTTCTACAATGTCCCCCACAATAGTGACAGTTCACTATTGTATCTCAAAACCTATAGATATCCTCGAGGTCGCATCTAATCTTGTTGATCCGAAGTGATAAGATTTTTAAGGAACTTCCCTTTCATAAATAGACGTACAAGTTATATAAATAAATAGATTTAAACAATTTAGTTACTTCTTTAGTTTCTTCTTCAACTCCACTTCTTCAGGAAATGTTCGAAGCGATTATGAAAAAAATATAATGTTAAACAAAATTGCTGTAGATAATAGATATAAAATCTCCTATTTTAAAAAAGTGGTGTCTCGAAATTCTCGCATACATTCTTGTTGCAAACCTGATTGGCTTTTAATTGACTTGAAATTGTAATAAGAAAAACAAAATAATAGCGCATATGTTGATTTGCTGGTCTCTTAAAATTTTACAAAAAAACTTCAAAATCCTTCAAAATTCGTGAAATTCGTTAAAATTTGTGAAAATATCTAAAAATTCTTGGAAATCCTCAAAAATTCCACGAAATCTTTAAAAATTCTACAAAATTTTTTGAAAATCAGAAAAATATCTTTAAATTCCTTAAAATTATTAGAAATCTCATAAAATACCATGAAATTCTTTAAAATTTTACAAATTCTGTATAAAACTCATAAAAATTTCTTTAATTCTCTTAAACTACCTTACATGGGCGGATCCAGGGGGGGGGTATGACTTCTTGGCCCCCCCCAAAAGCCCAGATTTGACATTTTTACGCAGCTTGTAAGTACAAAAACTTGGTGGAGGGGGAAGGTTAATTATTTCGTGGCCCCCCCCAAAGCCCTTGTCTGGATCCCCCCCCTGCTACCTTAAAATCCTTTAAAATTTCATGAAATCCTTAAAAATCCACAAAATCTTTTAAAAATCAGAAAAACCTCTTGAAATCCCTAAAAATTTGACGATAACTTTCCAAATCCTTTTAAATTTTAGGAAATCTCTTGAGTCCTAAAATTTTTTTGAAATCCCTCAACAAAATTACCCGACAAAGTTTAAGATCCTTCAAAATCTATACAATATTTTAAAAGTTATAAAAATCTCCTCAAGTTCGTTAAAATTCGTGAAAATCTCTTAAAATTCGTAGAAACTTTTGTAAATTCCTTAAAATTCTACGATAATACCTTTTTTATAATTCAATAAAATTATTATAAATCTCATCAAATTCCATGCAATCCTTTAATATTTCACAAAATCTTTTATAAATCATAAAAATCTTTTGAATTCTCTTAAAATCATTTTAAAATCGTCAAAATTTCTTACAATACGTTAAAATCTCGCAAATTCCCTGAAATTGCACGCAAAATGTTTAAATTCCTTAAAACCCTAGAAACTGTTTGAAATCTCTTAAAATTTCACACAGAACCTTCCACATCCCTTAAAATAAATAAAAATAAAATAAATAAATTCGTTGAAATATTTTTAAATTCCTCTAAATACAACATTCAAAATCCACTAAAATCCTTTAAAATTCTTTAAAAAATCTCTTAATTTTGCATGAATTCCTTTAAAATTCCATGAAATATTTTGAAATCCTTTAAAATTCTAGAACATCATTAAAAAATTCTAAAATTCTTTTGAATTTAGTGAAAATTACTTGAAAATCGTCAAAATCCCTTAAAATTCTTAGAAACCTTTTGAAATTCCTCTTTAAAAAAATGTCACAAAATGTATCGAAAATCTGGCATACAATATTGTTACAAATCTGATTGACTTGAAATTCTAAGAAGGAATACAAAATAATCGCGCGCTTAATTAGCGCGCGTGTTGGTTTACTAGTTGATATAAAAAATGAAGATACAGTTTCTTATAAATAGTACAACAAAGCTCGTTCCGTATCGAATAATTGTAACCAGGGAATAATAATGGACACATGTTGCCGGATATACATCGACTGTCGAATCAGCAATCGGTATATACATACATGCGCAACCATTCTTCACAATTAGGGGCGATTCATTGACTGCTGGTCGGTTTGTTAGAAACGGCTGTCCAAGCGTCACCGATGGTTCGATAATTATTTTTCCATTATGATTAATAACTCACGGCTATTATGATTTAGTTTCGTTTGTACCTCGAAACGTCCCTACATAACTGTCAATAGCATAACTATACCCCGAGCGCATGAAATATTGGTATTTAAATATGATTTTAATTCAGAACGAGTCGATTTCGTCACTCTAAATATTTTATGTTAAAAATATTGAAAATATTCATTATTATTATCGAGTATTACTATACTTATTATCAAGTATTACTACTTATTATCGAGGGGTTGCCAACTCGACCAAGCGGGTGTATACCTATTTCTGACTTCAAGATATTTCAGGATATTTCAATAACTTTAGAAGATTTCACTGACTTCAAGAGTTTTCAAGAAAATTCGAATGAATTCACGTGACTTCAAGTGAATTCCCGTGACTTCAAGTGACTTCACTGACTTCAGAAGATTTCACTGACTTCAGGAGATTTCTAGAAAATTCAAGTGAATTCACGTCACTTCAAATGAATTCAAATGACTTCAGAAGATTTCACTTCAGGAGATTTCACTGACTTCAAGTGAATTCCCGTGATTTCAAGTGAATTGACGTGACATCAGGTGACTTCAAGTGACTTCACTGACTTCAGAAGATTTCACGGACTTCAGGAGATTTCAAGAAAATTTAAGTGAATTCACGTGACTTCAAGTGAATTCAAATGACTTCAGAATATTTCTCTTCAGACGATTTCACTGACTTCAGGAGATTTCAAGAAAATTCAAATGAATTCACGTGACTTCAAGTGAATTCCCGTGACTTCAACTGAATTTACGTGACTCCAAGTGAATTCACGTGACATCAGGTGAATTCAAGTGACTTCACTGACTTCAAAAGATTTCACCGACTTCAGGAGATTTCAAAAAAATTCAAATGAATTCACTTGACTTCAAGTGAATTCCCGTGACTTTAAGTGAGTTCAAATGACTTCAGAAGATTTCACTTCAGGAGATTTCACTGACTTCAGGAGATTTCAAGAAAATTAAAATGAATTCACGCGTCAAGTGAATTCACGTGACTTCAGGTGACTTCACGTGACTTCAAGTAACTTCACTGACTACAAAAGATTTAACTGACTTCAGGAGATTTCAAAAAAATTCAATCACTCATTTTACAGTCTAACTTTAATTGAAGAGTTTTATGATTGAAGACTTTTATGAGGAAGGAAGTATATCATAAAGGGATAAAAGAATGAAGAATCTCATGAATGAAAGTTATCAGGAAAAGTAAATGTTTCACGATTATCCGAAAAAAGGCGCGATTCACGTGTTGGGACTTCCTCGACGGATTATGGTATTCCAGTCACACGTTCCCGGCCGTTGACGTATTCATCGTATGTAACCCAACGGGACTTTATAAAATACTACCCCATTTTGTTCGGCCGAATAAGTTATTGTGGCATGTTCTATTTTGATATGGCGACGGCGCCACGCAGCGAACGGAATACGGAATATTGGCTGGACTGCCAAACAAAGTGAAATTCAATTTACCAAAGAAGATCTATTGACGTCCACCAAACAATACGTCTCGTTTACGTATCCGCGTGCTCTGCGAAACTTTTCGATGTTACCGTAAAAAAAAAAAACGCTGACGAGATAATAATTCACTTGATCGCAAATTTTCTCTCAGTTGTTGCATGAATGAGAAGAGTTAGTATAATATATCAATATAAGTATATATATAGTATATACTAATAAAAAATGTTGATGAATTCAAATAATGACCTTTTCCCGTATAACATTAAAAAATTCATAACAGTTCAGTTCTTCAATAACCTTTATCAACCCCTGAAAAACCCGGATCATCCACTTTCGGCGACAAACTTGATTTAGTGAAAAGTCGGTCACTAATTTACTTTAGTGAAAGTTTTGACTAATTATTAGAGTTTCTCTCTGTTATTAGTTGCATATTCATTATTTCAAAGTTTTAGTCAAAAATAACTAAGATTTAATAGAATTTTTCACTAAAGTTTAGGGAGAAGTACCAGAAATGTTTGTGGAACAATTGTGTAATTAAACCGTAGGTCAAGTTGTGTATCGTGTAGATTATGAATATAAAAATGGAAAATAGATTTTTACTGACCGAATGAATCGACCCATTATCTGTTGTTTGTATTTTAAAATTATGCATTTAATTGAACGTTAAAGATGCGTAAACAAGTTTCTGCAAAGTTTGTTCTGGAAAACAAATACATATACTACAAAAGTGGATAAATAATAATCTCTTAATGCTTTAGAGTTTAGCACAATGATGATGATGCACAATATGATATCTGTCGTTGTTATTTCCTCTGCTTATTTTGCTGAATCATTTTCGTACTTTAATTCTGAAACTATCAACTTTGCGATATCAATTATTTTTTAAATTAGAGTAAGCCAAGTGCAAAAGTCTGTCAAATTATTTAAATTGTAATGTAATGCGCATAAGTTATATTGCTGAAAAATATATTATCCAATTCTATATATGATTTATGTACTATTCTTACGATTTATGACAATATTTTGTGTGTAGAAATTCTATGCGATTAATGGCAGTTTTAATCGTTGCTATTAACTTCGATATTAAATTGCATTGTGGCAAATAACTGCACCTAAGTAAACAAGGGAGAATTAATGTCCTACCGGTGGATAAAGTCAATAAAGAATCAAAAAGTATAAATGACGTTTCTCGTTTCTTGTAGGTACAAATATACATATAGATATGATTTTTATACTCCTCTCGCAGGAAATGAAGCAAATCGGTAGATAGGAGGTTGGAACATTATTAGGGCACTATCTGCTACGAAGATGCTTATGAATTATCACCAGGTTATTTGCTTCTGTGAATTGTATCTTTCACCTTCAGGGCGAAGAAATTTTTTTCTGTATCACAATCTTTCTTTCTTAATGAGCAATCATTATAAGAGTATCATCTCGTATTCTGCCGAACAAGTTAAAAAAAACATATCTATTCAGTTACGTACACTGTAAAAAATTTTTTTGGGAATTTATCCGCAAAACTTTTGGGAATTTTTCCAAAAATTTGGTAGAGAAAATTCCCGAAGATTTCGGGATTTTTCTTTTTGTCCCTATACGTCTTGTCTGAATATTTCTTCAATTTTTATAGAAAACTTTATTTACTTATCAGCATTTATAGAAATTAGTAATTATTTTAAAGTTAATTATTTTAAAGTAAAATGTCAATTAATGATAACAAACTGCCAGTTCGAGGGATTTTTTGAAAAAGAATTATTTAAACAATTTGAAATTTCTTTAAATAATTGAAAATTTATTGACCAATGTTGATAAATATTCTACAAGATTAATAGAACCTTTGAGATAAATTGAACTACACACCTATATGGAAAATCAAACATTTATAGGGAAAATTATCAGTATAATTATCCTTTGAAATTATCAGATAATTTCGTTAAAATTCCGCGAAATATCCTGAAATACCTTAAAATTCTACGAAATCTTTTTAAAATCCTAAAAATCTTCAGAACTTCGCAAAAATCACTTGAAAATGGTCAAAATCCATTAAAATTTCTAGAAACCTCTTGAAATACCTCTCTAAAAAAAGTGATGTAACGAAATGTCCCTAAAATCCCATTTACATTGTTTTTTCAAACCTACTCTCTAAATTTGAATCAGCATGAAAATTTCATTGATTTTTCAATGACTTGAAGTTGTAAGAAATTAAATAAATAATTGTGCGCATAACACGCGTGTTGGTCTGCTAGTATCTTAAAAACAGTTCTTTTTTATTGTTGTACGTTTGGTACGTTTTTAAAAATTGATAATCGTTTATATGTCCTGAGAAATGACCTGATTGGAGCACTTCATTTAGAAAAAAAGTTCTCCTCGTAGCAGTATGTCGCGAAAGATATAACGCAATTTGAGCCTCGTGAAAAAAAGAAACAAATCCCATTGGGAAGCACAAGCGTCCAAAGCCACTCAATGACCGCACGGACAGGAAAAGCTTAAAGCTTCTCTTTGTGCCTTTGTGGTTAATACGATCCAATTCAGATCTCTCTACTTGGTCCAGGGCAACGTAGTGGTATCAGAATCCTAAATCCTGTTTTGCGTTCATTGTCCGTCGCCTATATCCAGCTTTGCGTCCTTTCAAAACTTACGAAGTTCCCTGTATCTCCCCCTTTCTATTTGTACATACGTGCAAATGTTTTTCGGCACTGAAACTTACCTCCACGCATGTGTCGAACTACACTAATAATATTGCTTTTAGAAAATATAATTGGGAAAAAAAGAAAGTAAGAAAAAGCATCCATTTTCGAAATTACGAGAGAACCTAGATACGAAATTTCAAAATTATGTGGTACACTTGAATCTTTAACATTTCAAAGAGAAACTTGAAAATTTATTTCATTAAAAATCGTATATAAATTAAAAAGTTTCAAATTTTAATCTTGAAACAGATTTTCGATTTTTCTGATTCATTAAGTAATTTATAATCAGAAGGATTCGTAGTTAATAATTTTTTATTGCTCGTAATGATATGTACAACTTTTTAAGTTGCCAAAATGCAACAAAATTTTATTGTAATGTATAATGATAATAAATTTATTCTAAATTTATCCAATAAAGATGGCAATGAATCATTTTTCATTAATGAATATTATTTTTTTAAATTTTATCGGAATAATCTTGATTGGTTGCGATACTGTCAACATTGAACGTATCGACCACCAGGTTTGTCGAGAGGCGAGTTTATCCAGTGAATTCTACTATATCGACTTTAATTTCTTCGGGATAAAGCAGTTTTTGTAATAAATATTTAAAAAGCTTCATAAGTTAATGAGACTATTAATTTAACGCCTCTAAGCAATAATGATTGTCGCCTTTACTTTTTCTTAAAAACTGAAAGCAATGTATTGATTTCAAATCATGAACATTTCGAGTATTCATTTATAATTTAAGAAAAATATATTTTTATTATTACATTCTTTCTCCGCATATGCTTATTCCGTATTCTATGTAAATAGAAACAATTCTTTAGCATTTGCTCATAAATAATCACTTTTTTTTAACTTAAAAGAATTTCATCAAAGAGTCACAAGATGGCCGTACTGTGCATTTTATATGAAAATAAAAGTGCTATATTTACCTCAAAAATGATACTATATCTTAATATAACATAAAATAATCAATAGTTAAAATAATAATTAAGTATTCACTCTAATACAAAATATTTTAATTTTTACACATCTCAGGAAAAGATAGTAAACGTTAGTAACATTTCCGCAAAGGTTGTCAATTTTTCTACATAGAAATTGTATATATGTTTTCTCTTTTCAAATTTGGATAATTATTTACCTAATGAACAATCCTTAATAATATATAAAAAGAAAATAATAATATAATATAATAAAAAGAAAAGAGCGTTTACCACGATAAAGTGAAATCGATGTTTTTTCCGTACATCGTGTTGAGCCCTTAATTGGTCGTTATATTAATTAAAATTCATTGCCCATGAGTGAAACAAAAACTCACATTGAGACAATAAAATTAAACGAATTGTAATTGCGATTATTTTTATCTTGTTGACTCTGAAAAAGTATATGGTCACTTCCTTGTGCATTGCACCGACAAATTGAAGAATTTAATTGAGAATATCAAATTCAAATCGTTCGTGAATATTAAAAAAAAACACTTTTTCGAGCTTTATAAAACAATTTTACAATTTTTATGTAAAAATGTAGTATGTAAAAATATTTTCTCTTCTTTTAGCATCATGAAAATTATAGACCATTATTTTCATCAAGTTTCATTCGAAAATAGATAATTGCCAATAAGTTTCTAAGATTAAAATAAAATAATAAAACAATGCTGACGATTTTAAGATCCAACATTGTTAAGTATTTATTTTCTATAAAAGCTTTGCCTACAGATTGGTACCTTTACATTGGTCTTTACATCCTTTATACATTTCTGTGAAAAGATCAGCTTTACTAAACCCAAGGAAGGACAGATAAAACAAACCATCAATCAACTTAGACAAAATGAAAAATAGTTACTATAAGCTACCATGAGTATATTACATAATTTACAATTTACCACCAGTAACCCATAATTCCCTGAAATCCAAAGGCGAGTCAAAAAGTCACGTACAGATTTTACGGACCTGCCCAGGGCCTAAATCTAAGTACTAAAAGCCAAACGCGATGCTGACTGACTTGTTCGACGCAACATGCGACTACCACCTTTCGGATATATCTTGCTGAAATTGATTTATGCCCTTGACAGCCAACCTAGTCTTTGTGCAGTCTAGCTATTATTGTCCACTGAACAAATTGACCACCGACGACTGAAAGCTTTGTCAGTGAGCGATCCCTCGAGAAAAATAGGAAACGAATGCTCGGACCAGATGTGGAAGTCAGTATAAATTTTCTCCAGTCAATGGCGTCACATATACACTATTATAGTCAAGACTCTGTTTTACTTTCTTATTCGCTCAACAATTTCGATGCCAGACGCCAAAGCACAAAAGTTCCTCCTCGTCCGTTTGCTTGCCTTTGCTCATTTTCTGAAAAGAAACGCTGACACTGCCTCTCATTCGACATTTAATTATTCCCTTTTGTGAACTACGATGTTTATATTTTTATTTAGTACCTACAGGGGACACATGAAAAGAATCCTATTCTAGTGTTGCAACATCGAATAAAAAACATCGATGTTTAATATCGATGTAACATCGAAAAGAAACCATCGATGTTCCCGATATATCGGAACATAATTAAGAAACATCGATGCATCGAAAAAAACCACCGATGATTTAAAAATAACATTATTTTAATGTTAAATATTTAATATTTAATATAACCCGTGTGGAAAAGCCGGTTGGGGCCTAAATGGGCCCCAGTTGATTTTCCCAACTCCCAATTAGGTTCCCCGATCACACCCCAACAAATACCCAACTACTAATTGGGTTCTAGTCGGGGTTGTAACGCTGAGTAGTGCTTATGCCCAAAATGGGGTTACCCACTTAATTCCCAATGAATTTAAATAAGATAAATTATTAAACTTTCATCATAATTGGTCACGAGACACATTCAAAATCATAACTAAAATACTATTTTAATAATAAAACTATTATATTTCAAGATTTTTTTACAAATAGGGTTGCCCAGTTGGGCCCAGATTGGCGCCCAAATAATAATTGGGCTTAATTGGGAAGATTTCCACACGGGAAATACAAAATTCCTATTTTAAAAAGGACATGCAGTTTGACTTAGTGTTGCAACATTAAATAAAAAACATCAATGTTTAACGTCGATGTAACATCGAAAAGAAACCATCATGTTCCCGATATATCGGAACATGTTTAAGAAACATCGATGCATCGAAAAAAACCATCGATGATTTAAAAATAACATTCTTTTAATGTTAAATATGTAATATTTAATATAACTACAAAAGAATATATAAAAATATAATCAATATACATATGAAATTATAAATATAATATATTAGTGGTTGATTCTCAACCAATCTATTCAAATTATTGCGTTTTCCAAACAGGAAATGAGATCATATAAAAGAAAAAACATTTTTCAAAATGGATAGCTAATTTGAAAATTTTTTAACCATCGGAAAGAAAACATCGATGTTTGAATCGATGGATTGAAAGTAAAACATCGATGCAAAAACATCGATCATCGCAAGAAAAACATCGATAGTTCCGATTGGACTGAAGTTTCAGACGAATTTTGTTTCGATTTTTTTCTTTATAATGTCCAAAAATAGAAACCAAGGTACAAAAACCTTCTTGTTAATTAAAATTAAAAAACACAGTATCTATTGTCAATTATCATTAAAAAAAGTAATTTTTTAAATAAAAATAGGTGAGAAATAGATTTCAAAAGAGTTTCAGGATTTTCACAAGATTTCAAGAAATTTCTGAGGGATTTTAAGGCATTTAAAAAAATTTAATGGATTTTAAGAGATTTTTAATGATTTTAAAAAACTTCAGAGCATTTCATTTTAAAGAATTTCGAGGAATATTTATAGAATTCAAAAAGGTTTTAGGATTTGCAAGAGATTTCATAAGCTTTTAAGGCATTTTTAGCGATTTTAAAGAATATCAAGCGTCAATTCAATGTCAATTCAAAAGTCATTTAAAAATATTGGAATTAATTTGAAGGGATTTCAAGAGATTAAAAACAAATCCAATATTTTTTAATTTTTTAACAAAAAATAATTCTTCCGCAAAAGAGGTATCTCTTTGCAAAATTGTTGATTGCGGAGGTTTTCAATTTTTTAAAACTCTAAAACGCTATTAGTAAATAAAAAAAATGATTCTTGTTTCTATTTTTAGGACATTATAAAGTTAAAATATTGAAAAAAATTCATCGAAAAAGACATCTGAAACTTCAGCCCAATATAGTTCCGATGGTTACGCATCGATGTTGCAACACCATCCCATTCCTAATCTTCGAAATCGGGCACATGAGAATATTGTGCAACGGTAATGATGATGAAAATAAAACAATATTAGAAGCATTCAAAGGGTTCATTTTCCTCTTCAATAAATGCGAGTTCCTCAGCTTCAACTTGTAAACCTCTGATTTTCTGTGCCAGGTCCAAGAGAGAATTGCAGAATGAGATGAATATAGAGTATAGAGTCTAGAGAGAGAATCGAGGAGAGAATCGTCAATAAAGGTTGTATTGAAAAGCAGCAAAAGTTTTCAAATTATTCCCAAGTTTCCCACATCGAATGCTTGTACGGTCCTCCATTCTGTTCCACGTGGATGATTCCGTGAAGATAGTTTTTGTGTGAATACTTCCTGACACAACTTTATTCACCCGGACGAATTCCATTCTGATCGCTGATTGGTTGGTCAAAAGCACTGAAACAAATAAGAAAAAAAACCGCTACATACAGACCGCCCAGTGAGCTCGGACCACGAAACCGAGTATATATCCTGCAAGGGTCTCTCGAGTATTCTTTCTGATAATGGTATACGTGATGGTAACGCCTATATAGCCATAAAAGGATGAAGGAGGGTATTACGCTTTTGCCTCTTGCGATCTTGGTACACGCCGTTCCGCCACGTTGGTCACGGCTCGGTCAAACAGTCCATCCATAACGACCTAAGAAAGGCCATAACAGACCAACTTACTCCAACTTATGCCCCTTGATACCAGAAAAACACGGTAGTATTTAGTGGAGAAAGGAAGCACAAAACAAGTCTCATCCTTCTCTTGAATTGGATTGTTTTTCAGTTGGAAAGGAATCACAAGCCACGTTATAAGGTTTCAGTTTGAAGAAATGTCTGTATATGCATTTCATGATGTTCTTGAAGGAATAAATAAAAAATAAATTCTTCAAAAAAATATTATACTACTTGAAAGTAACAGTTATTGGTATTGTATATAGGGGTCATCATAAATAATGTAACATTTTTCACCCCTCTTTTTTCCCCTTTCCTACCCCATGAGACCACACGGATTTCCCCGTCCTCAAACTTAAGGGGGGAGGTGTCACGTCCAGAGACATAAGCTATTGTTAATTATTAATTATTCTAATATTCTTACTAAATACTTGACTTTTCATATTATATTTCAAGGTCATTAATTATGATTACCTATTTATGTGTAAAGATATTGAATATACTCTTATAAATATTATATGAATATACTTTTATAAACATAGAATATATATAGAATATTAATTCTTCCTAATCACATAAGATTTTATAATTATAAATCTCATTAATCATTCGATCTCCGAACTAGAGTCACATAAAACTTGATGATATACTTTAATAGATCCAATTTACGATTTCCTAAAATTAAGTAATTGTAATAAGTGACCTTGAAGTATACTGTGAAAGGTCCAATATTTAGTAAGAATATTAGAATAATTAATATAATAATTAATAAGAGCCTTTGTCGTGGGACGTGACACTTCCCCCTTTAAGTTTGAGAACAGGGAAATCCGTGTGGTTACATGGGGGGGGAATATTCAGGTTGATTATTAGAAATCGATATACTATAGTTTCTCCTTTGATAGATAATTTTTTCAAATTTTCCCATTACTGACTCATTAAAAATGTAATTACTTTCTATGGAAAAAGTGATTAAAAATTCAGGAATGTTTTAAAATACAAAGAAATAAAATGCAACCATTTTGAATGCAAAACGAATGGACTGTAATCATCCCGAAAATTGAAACCTATAAAAATCATCTTCATTTAGTATAAAACTATCCGTAAAAAACATCTGTGAAATCCCTAGAAATCATTTGAAAATTTTGAAAGAATTCTAAGGGATTTTAAGAGTTTCTAAATGTTTTGAAATTTTGAGGAATTTTAAGAGGTTTCTAAAAATTTTTAAATATTTAAACTTTAAGCGATTTCAAAAGGTTTGTAAGAGTATTATTGGGTTTTAAGAAATTTTACGAGATTTATAATAATTTTAAGTGATTTCAAGAGATTTTTCTGATATTTCAAAGATTTTGTGAGAATTTTAAAGGATTTCATCGAATTTAATAAGATTTCCAATAGTTTTAAGGGACTTTACAGATATAAAGGGATTTTCAATGTTACCGTAAAATTTCAAGAATTTTCTGTGAATTCTAAGAGATTTTAAAGTTTGTCATGGAATTTTATGGAGAGATTTCAAAAGATTTTTGCAATTTTTCAAAGATTTAGTAGAATTTAAAATGATTTCAAAGGCTGTACTTTTTTTAAGGATTTTCAAGAAAGTTGATTTTTAAAAGATATTGTGAAATTTTTTAGATTTTATGGATTTTTATGAGATTTCTAATAATTTTAAAAGATTTCAAGAGATTTTTTTAATTTTTAAAAAATTTTATAGAATCTTTAACGATTTCATGGAATTTGACAAGATTTCTAGTCTAAAAATTCTAGGATTTTTTAGAGATTTTCATGAATTTTAAGGTGGATCCGTGTGGAAATGTGCCCAGATTAGCCCATACTATAATTGGGCGCCAATGTGTGCCCAACTGGGTAGCCCAAATATGAAAAAAAATTAAAAAGATTCGATTGTTTTCATTATATAATTAAATAAATGCAAAGTGTGATTAATACTGCCCTTTTTTCAATAATTCATATTCCTGAATTATTAAACCTAAAGTTTCTAGAGCCAGTCACTGTTTAGTTTATACTTAAGTTTTTTTCTAGCTTAGAAATGACGAAGAATAATTAAATTTAAGATTTGATATCGATTGGTTCATGTTTTAAATATGTTTAATTATAATTAATCCATAATTTGTTCATTTGTTAAATATATC
>CAJFCP010000692.1:229962-276551 GCA_904066005.1 Synergus itoensis | reverse complement strand
ATGCAAGAGATTTTAATAATTTTAAAAATATTTTACGGTATTTTTAAGAATTTTGTGAAATTTTATGAGATTTCGAATAATTTGAAGGGATTTTCTGATTTTTAAAAGATTTTGTATAATTTAAAAGGATTTTGAAGGTTGTAAAATTTTAAAGCATTTTATGAGATTTTTGTAGAATTTTGAAGGATTGCATGGAATATGATAAGATTTCTAAGGATTTTAAGAGATTTTAAATGTGATAAGAAATTCTTAGAGGTTTTTTTTAGAAATTTTTAGAGATTTTTGCAAATTTTAACTTGGATTTCAAGAGATTGATGACTTTAATGGTTTTTGTGGATTTCCATGGTATTTTAAGAGGTTTCTGAGAATTTGAAATAGATTTCGAAGGTTTTCGTGAAATTTTTTTGCGCTATTAGTTTTTTTTGTCTTCTTTCAAATTCAAGTCATTCAAAAGCCAATCAGGTTTGCATTTTTGCAACAACAATGTATGCGAGATTTTCGAGATATATCGTGACAACACTTTTTTAAGATAGGATTTATAATAATGTTCTTATAGTACAATTTTGAATTCGAGGCGGATTGAAAAGGTTTCCCAATTATAGGAAAATCAAATCTTATTTCTTTAATCAAAAACAATTGTACGAAACTAATTATAGAAAAATAATTATAGACAAATCATTATAGGAAATTTCTTCATCTTTTTAAAATTTCTTAAAATATTTTACAAATTTTTAAGTCTCTTATAATTCTTTGGAATTCCTTAAAATTATCTGAAATCTCTTGAAATCCCTAGAAGTTTTCTAAAAATGATTTACAGTCTCTTAAAACCTCTTCAAGTTCTGAAATTTTAAGAAATTGCTTAAAAATTTTGAAAACATTTAAAAGTCTCAAATTCCTTAAAATCACCTAAAATATTTTAAATTCTCTGAAAATTGTTGAAATCCTCTTCAATCTCCTAAAAATCCATAAAATCTTTAAAATTCACCTAAAATCCTCTAAACTTCCTTAAAATCCCTCAAAGTCTCCTGAAATCCCGTAAATTTTATTTATTCGTTATTTCTTTTTTCAAATCTCCTAAAATTCTTTGAAATATTTCGAACTCTCAAAAATCTCAGAATAAGCTTTTTAAATTCTTTGCATTGCCGTTCCATTCTATTTATTTTCCATTTACTCTACAATCCTTAAATTATATTCTGACGTGTGTGTAGACTTAAATTTTCTTCTATGCGTCTACATAACCAAACTGTATTTTTCTGGGTTAGTTTTGCGTTTGTATGGTTATACAACGGTATTTTCACGATCGGGAATTTGCTCTACTAGCCGCGTCCTAAACCTCAATCTTGTCAAATACCTCCGATTTCCCTCAAGAAAATTCCCCGTTAGCGTTAATTCCATTTTTCTCAGAAAAGTCAAGTTATTTTTTTCCCTATTCTGAATTCCTTCGTCTAAAAAAATTGGGGGGGTGGACATCGATCAAGCAAGAACCACATTCTCGGTCGATCACGATTAGTGTACGTGAAAATTTCGTGCTGGCAAAGCCTCATCAGTTTGCCAAGGAAAATTGAAAAAAAAAAAAATAAGGAACTTTAATTTACAAGCGATGGAGACTTATAGCCACGTGAGTATTTTGAGCCAGTAAAAAAGTTGGCAAAAAATTGGGTTAATAGGGATTGAAAGTAAAAAATGAAAACCTTTAAAAAGGCCGTAACCTGGTCTTTGATTTGTGAAACAATTGAATCCTCAGAGGGTGAATGGTTGCCGTTTTGCTGATGATCGTCGTGAATATTTTTCATCTCGTACATCACATTTGATGAGTTTAATGGACTTTCAAAGCCGATTATTGGGTTTAAACTGTACATTGCGGCTGAGCCACTCATTTTTTATGGCTAGATAATACGCGAAAGATCACAAATAACACTTTCCGATTTTCGAAAATACCAAGCGCATTGGGTTTTCTTTATTTTTCGAAGATTTGACGAGCGGCCATTATGGAATTTGGCTTTTCACAGAAATTACATAGCAGACGAAAAAGTGGCGCTGGGGTGCTTGGGAAATTTACTACGCTGGTCAAATGGGATATTTTTATTTATTTGAAATTTGGCGGGAAAATATTTTGAAAGGAATTTATTAGAAATTATTATTTAAGTTAACGGTAACTCCATTCGTAGGTAATTGATTGAATTTTTAGGACGATTAGATTGAATTGAAATTAAATTGAGATGAGAAAGATCGTTTTTTTTTTATTTTGAATGTATTATTTATCTGATCCCTACCTTACCGACATTTTTTTCTCTGCAATGTTACTTGTAAATGTTGTAAATTTATTGAGATATCAAAGTGAAAATTTCTAAAATTAAAGAAAATATGCTAAGGTATGTTTATCTGGTCTTAAATTATTATCGGATAAGTAGTACAAATTCTGATGGAAAAAGGCGATTTTTCTTTTATTTTTCCCATGGGAAGGTAAAAATTCGATAAGTGTTTTGAAAAATGGATATTAAATTAAATATATTTAAATTATAATATATATTAAATGATATGTAATATTATATTAATTTAAATGTATGTTAAATTGTTTTTTTGAGCTGCTAGAATCCCTAAAAATTTCTTAAATTTTCTAAAACTTTCGTTATTTTCTTTTAAATCTTCTAAATATATATTTCTTTAATTTATCTAAATTCCTTGAGCTTTTTAAAAATATTTATTTAATAGAGGTCTTCTATTATTATTATTATTATCTCTATTATTAAAAAACCGTTTTTCGTTTATTCTATAAACTGCTATAAACATCTCAAAACATATTATAATTTTCTAACGCAAACTATTTGTTCTCAAAAAATGTCGATTCTAAATAACTTTTTCAAAAACCGCGCCAATTGCGTCATCTTAATCTGGACCAATCCCCGCTCGATTTATAATTGAACCCCCTCCCCATTGGTCTTCCTCCATTCTCAACTTTCTCGAAAAAATATCGCGCCATCTGAAAATTATCATAAATTTCTCCACTTCAGAAAATTCCCGAGAATTTTTCCCTCACAAGATCTCAAAAATTCTTTGCAACAAATTTTAAAACGTTAAAAACTCAAAAATCTCGGAAAAATACATCCGGCAACACTGGAAGACTCTAGTCAGTTGCACCACACAATAATTTCCCCTAACATGAAAAATTTCACCAATTCTCCTAATTAAACTACCAATAATATTATTTTCCTCCAAAAAAATTATTTTTCCAAAGAATTTCGAATCAACTCTGCTTCTCGTTAATTATGAAATAATTCCCAGTCTCATTTTTCCGGCGGAAAAGACTCTATATGTTTAATTGAATATGGCGGTTCCTATTTGGTCACGTGACCCTCAAGAATGCAACTTGACTCTAAAAAAAACTATCGCGAAAGATTACGAATAATCCGAAGAGAAATTCTAGTGCATATTTTAATAATTTGCAAAGCTAGATTATTCAGGCTCTTATTTAATATCAAAAATCCTCCCGAATAATTTTCTCCCTCTTGATAATTGGAGACGCCAACCGTCCTTTTGAATTTCACTCTCCCAGGTTGGCACCACTCGCTCCATCTAGAAATCCAAGATGGCGAACACTCAGTAGAAAAGTGCCAGTTGCTAATTGCCAAGAGGTGCATTTTCTTCTCTCAAGTCTTAAATCGATACTCTCTCAAAAAATACTATCTCAAACTTAAAAAATTCGTTTCGGAAAAGTGTAAAAGTTTACGGAAAAAAGTGTCTTTCACTGAGATGTCAAAATCGTGAAACGTAAGTGGTGTCCTCTGTGCAAGCTTCTCCAGAACTAAGGTTAGCTTTTCTTTACATTTATCCCAATTTATCGAATTTTTATCCTTCCCAAAACGAAATTTCGCCTTCCAACTGAAAACCTTCCATATCTCCAAAAAAAAGTGAAATTAATATACAAGCATGGTTAGAATTGCATTTTTCTCAGAGGTTAAGGACGCCACCTTTCGCTAAAACGTCAGAAGTTGTTTCTGTAACGAGCTCTCTGATTGGTCCCCACTTTTGTTTCTCCTTTCTCTCAAAATAAATCATTTTTTTCAATAAAACTCGTTCTCAAAATCCCCAAAAGTGAAAATTAGATCGGAAAAAATAGAGTCGGTGTTAATTTCCACAAAAGCGTGAGAGAAGCGTTAAAAAAGTGTTTTAATTTTCTCGGAAATTGAGAGCGGGGATGTCATGGCGACCATTTCGTCAGCCAATGAGAGCATTACTCTCTAGGCTTGTAGAATTTACTCGACTGTCGTCGGAAACGCGTCGCTGGGACTCTTTGGCAGCTTTTTTTCGTGAATTCGGTGTCAAAAGTTGGGCCTTTTTTTCGAGAAAGTTGGCGCGGAAAAGTGGCGATCTACTGAGGTGAAAAAGGTAAATCGGGAGTGGCGAGAAAGTGAATATTCGATGATGATGGCCGTCGCCAGGGTCACGTGATCGAGTTTTTGGGAGAAATGGCGCAAATCAGGGATTAAAAAAGATGGGAAATGTTTCGATGTGGGGATGTCAGTGTTATTTGTTTACAATGAGGCCCTCTGCACGTGTTAAGTGATCGTGTTGTGACTTTATTTTTTCTTGACAGTTGGAGATACAAAATGACGGGCAGGGGCGGAAAAAGAAGGGGGCGACCCCCGAAGTCGGTCGTAATGGAGAGGCCGAAAAAGTTCCAGTATCATTTGATGAAAAAGCCGAAATATTTGCAAAACAAAGGCACCGAGACGCCTTCGAGTCAACCGAGCACACCGACGATCTCGAGAGCGACTTCGCCGGTCGAAAGCGAGGAAAGCAGAAGAAGCACGAGGATAAAAAAGACGAGGGGAGCCCGGGATAAGCACTCCAGAAAAGGTGAGCATTTTTTGGTATTTTGGAGCGTTTTGAGGTTGGTTTTGCATTTTGGAGGCGAGTGTCATTTATTGGGATGATTTTTCAGCATTTTTTTGGGGTTAGTCACTTTTTTGGGGGGTATTTGAGTCTTGGGAGGATTTTGGGGATTCGGAGAAATGGGTAATCATTTTTTTGAAGTTTACGCAGAAAGTTTTTGGGAAATGATTTTGGATTATTTTGGAGATTTTCAGATTTTTTTTAGTCATAAAGCAAGAATAGATACCTTCATTATTATTATTGTTGTTATTGTTGTTATTATAATCATTATTATTACTACCAATTGATTGGAGTTGTAATTATAAATCTAACTTTAGAAATCGATCTTTTTGTTTTACTCGAAAAATTCAGGGATTGTATACATTTTCTTAAGATAGATTCACTTCTTTTTTAAATTGAAAAGCTTGTTCTGAACGATAAAGTGTGTAATTTAAATACTTTTTGAGTAAAAGTAAAAGTTTATGAAATTGAACTGATTTAAATTGAAATCTTATCAAATGTTTGGTTTTTTACTTTTGAAATATTACGATTTGAAAGTTACTAAGGAAATTGCGTCATTCTTGATTTTGTAAATTAATTAATTTAGTTTATGAGAAATATATAATTTTCCTGAAAGTCAGGAAAATTATCGTTTTATCGAATCTCGGAACATGAAATTCTTTAATTTCTATAAATAATTGTTTTATAATCTTTCTTTTTAAATCTTTCAAGATTTTCTCAAGAATCTGGGAAAATCTTTTTAAATGCCAAATTTTCCTTTGAATTTTACAAAATTGTTTTCCGCACCTTTTAAAATATCAAAAAAGGAAAAAACTTCGATTTATCTAAATATTCTAAATATCCTTAGATTTCTTGGAATATTTTCGAGCATTAACATTTTTTTTGCAAATTATCTTAAATTTTCTCAAGAAATTTGCAAAATTTTTTAAATTTCTTAAATGCTTTGAAAATTCCTAAAACATTTCCTTTGTATTTTTGCAAATCTTCAGAAACTTTTAATTTTAATGCCTGAAAATATAAAATACCCGACAATTCTTTCCAACTCCTTAAAATTATTAGAAGTTTCTTTAAAAAAATCTTCGAAAACAGAAGGTTCAATCTATACAAAATGGATGAATTCATTGAACATTGTATAATAAGTAATTAAGTAGCTAAGTAATTAATTAATTAAGTTAATGATTGATTAATTGATTAATGAATTAATATTATTTCAGGCGGACACTCAACAGGCGCTTATCAGCGTCGAGGATACAATACAAACGTCGATTATCATGACTCCGAATATCATTATGGATCCGACTTCGGTGACGAGTCAAGTGATAAGAGTGAGGTGGAGGAAGATCCGATCCAGTCCGATGATGATTCTTCTGAAAGCATCGAGGAACCAGATCCCTCGAGCGACAGCGACTTCTCTCTTTCGAGCTACAGCACCACAAGTGGAACACCTCGCAAGTCCCTTCTGGGCCAGCAAAGACCCCCAAGTCCTGAGCCACTCTGGCTCCAGAATCGCGAGCTTCCACCGCTCAACCTTCCCAAGTCCTCCGACGATCTTCTCGTTCCCAAGGAGTTCGTCATGCCCTCTCTGTCGATTTACGAAGTCCTCAGACACTTCCAAACCCTCGTGAGACTCACGCCTTTCAGATTCGAGGACTTCTGCGCTGCACTCGTCTGCGAAGATCAGACTAATCTACTCGCTGAGATTCACATTATGCTCATCAAAGCCCTCCTTAGAGAAGAAGACTCGCAGCAAACGCATTTTGGACCTCTGGACCAAAAAGACTCGGTGAATGTCAGTCTTTACTTTGTCGATCCCATGACCTGGCCGGAGGTTCTTCGCTCTTATGTCGAGAGTGACAAGAGCTTTGATCAAAATATTCTCAATATTTTATCCACTCGTGAATATCCATTCACGGGAATTGACGACCGGATCAAGGTTCTTCAGTTCCTGACTAATCAGTTTCTGATCACGAATCCTGTGCGGGAGGATCTTCTTCATGAAGGTATTTCTTCTTCTTCTTTTGTTTTGAGTTCTGTGGAATAACTGGTTGGATCTGCGTTTTAAAAAAATATAATTTCTCCATTCGAAGTTGAGGTTCTAAGTTGCTTAATACAATTTTTAATTTTGTAGGAAATGTTCATTATGACGATCACTGTCGAGTTTGCCACCGTCTTGGAGATTTGCTCTGCTGTGAAACGTGTCCCGCAGTTTTTCACTTGGAATGTGTGGAGCCTCCATTGGTGGATGTCCCAACAGAAGATTGGCAATGCGGTTTATGCAAAGCCCACAAAATCACAGGAGTCGTCGATTGTATTCCTGATGTTGAGAAGAAAGGAATCCTCTGCAGACAGGAACATCTCGGATTCGACAGACATGGAAGGAAATACTGGTTCCTTGCCAGAAGAGTTTTTATGTAAGTTTCAGTAATCACAGGTCGAAACTTGGTTACCTTTTTCCATCTTTTTTGAATTTGTTCACCTACTTCACTCATCACAGGTTGACACCTAATCACTCTTTTTAAATCGGTTTAAATCTCTTGAAATCCTTTAAAATCGTTTGAAGTTTTTCCAATTCATCTTGATATTCTTTTAGATTCTTTTGACTTCTTTTGAATCTCCTGAATTCTTAATTTAAATTTTATTGATTTGGATTGAAGGTCAAAGTTTTTTTTTTTTTTCTTTTAACCAAATTTCTTAGTATCTCCGTTCTGTTGGTTTAATTTTATTTCAACTTTTTTGCACTTATTTCTCACCCATTTTTATGAATAAAAATCAACTTTTCACCTTCCTTAATGATAATAGAAACCGTGATGACCAAAGTTTTCTTCTGAATTTTTAATTTTCAATTCAAGTATGTAAAATTGTTCATTTAATTTTATTTTACTTGATTCTATTTCAGTGAAAGCGAGGAAGGCGAAGTTTGGTACTACAGCACGCCTTTACAATTGGAGGAAATGATCATGGCTTTGGATAAAAACGAAATGGAGGTCGCGCTTTATCGCGAATTGTCGGATTACAAGGAAGAGATCGTCCGCCAGATGGAAATTACAGAAACACTCACGAATCAGATCAAGGGCAATAAAAAGGCGTACCTTGAACTCGAAAATGGTAAGTAACTGGTTTAAACATTCTAAAAGGCTAATCCTTCCATTTTTCACGTGAGATGAATTGAAAAACTCCGAAAAATCAAGTTATCAAATTCCCGACATTATAAAATTCACTAAATACTTGAATATTTATACTTTAAAATTCCCAAAACATTCTTCTAATTCACAAACATTCTAACTATTGAAAATTCCATTTCAGCGCAAATCCTGAAGCAGAAGAAGGAGCGCGAGGAGCGACTGGAGAAGGAAAAGGAGGAAAAGCTGGAAAAGGAGCGCCAGGAAGCGGAGGAAATGGTCCGTAGAATCCACGAAGGTACCGACTCGCTAGAAGAGCGTCTCGCCGTCGTCTCGGGCCAAAGCGAGGACAAGGAGAACCAAAACACAACCCTGACTCCCCAGCAAGTTCCTGAGGTCGTCGGAGAAACTGTGGAAGTCGAGGGCGAGTCCGAATCTACCGGTGACCTCGCAAAAGTCACCAAAACCCCTTCGCCCTCCTCTGAGGACGTCGAGGAGGAACCAATGGATACCGAGGACGGCGTCAAGGTCACCAAAGACGGTAAAAAGCACTCGATCGTCACCAGATCCAAGACCGGGTCTCTGACTCCTCGGACCTTCAACATGGACGACCTGAAGCGTCGAAACAAAGAGGAACAGGACAAAATCGACCGTTTGAAGGACGAAGGCGACGGCACTCGTCTCACGAGACAAAAGGCGCATCAAATCGCTACCGGAACTCATCTTTTCAAGCTCGGAATGGACAATAACTTCAAGTCTTACGTCAATCAATACACAACGAATGCCATTTCATTGAACAAGCCACAGAGGAATGAAGAGAGGGACAAGAAGAGACACCTCTCTCATAAATTCTCCCTCACTCCCCTTTCGGAGTTCAAGTGGATCGGTAGTTTGACCGGAACTCGAGCTCTGCTTGTCTCGACCTTAAGACAGACGATTTTGCAGTTGGAGAGTAATATTCAGGCTCCTTTTATGCACACGAACTGGCCTCTGCTTCGGAAACCCTGGACGAGTGCAGTCGGCACTTGTGTGAATCCGCGGGATTTTGCGAGAGCTTTGATTGTTTTGCAGGCTTGCATTAAATCTGTCGTTTTTGCGAATGTTTGGAACGAGCAGCTCGGGCATGTGAAGCTGAAGAGGGTGACGGCTCTGGAGCGGGAAGAGAAGAAGAGGCTGGACAAGAAGGAAAAGAAGGAGAAGGAGGATGAGGAGGAGAGGAATCGATTGACTTATAATTTTGTGAAGTATACTTTGGGATTGAAACATCAGATTTGGAAGCAGAAGGGAGAGGAGTACAGAGTTCATGGCCAGTGGGGCTGGCTGTGGATCTCGGCGAGTCGGAGGTTCAAGGCGGCGGTTAATAAGCCGGGGCTGAAGGCTGGTCCGCAGAAGGTCATGGTCCAGATTCGGGATCAGGAGGGAATCAAGATCCTGGCATTGGATCCGCCGACTTATGAGTTTTTGATGAGGGAGTATTGCGGGCCGAAGGAGGAGGTCAAGAAGGAGATTAAGGAGGAGAAAGAAGAGAAGAAGGAAAAGGAAGAGAAGGAGGAAAAGGAAGAGAAGGAGGAAAAGGAAGTGAAGGTGAAGAGGTGCTTGAGGAGTAAAAAGGATCAGAAAAAGGAGCCGAAGGAAAAGGAATCAAAGGAGGCGAAGGAGAAAGAATTAAAGGAGAAGGAATTAAAGGAGAAGGAGTTAAAGGAAACGAAGGATAAGGAATCGAAGGAGATGAAGGAGAAGGAATCAAAGGAGCAGAAGGAGCAGGAAAAGGAGGTGAAGGAGGTGAAGCAGGAAGTGAAGAACGAGAAGGTGGAGGATCGGAAGCAAGAGCCGAAGATGAACCTCGCTTTTCTCGCTGGGATGAAGATCGAGAAGGTTTTTGAACCGATTGACAGTTTTGAGGAGATTGATGTCATGAAGGCTTTGACGACTCCAGGACGACTTCACTATCCAAAAATAGCGAAGAAGTCGAGGATTGACGACTTTCTGGCGAGGAGAACTCATCTGAAGTTGCTGGAGGAGAGGAGAATTCTTCAAGCTGAGAAAACGAAGGAAGTTAATCAGAAGGAAGGGGAAGAGGCGGAGAATAATGAGGAGAATGACATGGATGGAAGTGATATCTTTCAGAATATCTTGGCGGGGAAGCCAATGAATAAGACGCTTTCGCCGTATGCGAAGGAAATGATGACAGTGGTGGGAAAGAGGATTCAGCAAGTTAGGGTGCAGTATGCGAATATTATGAGATTGGGGAAGAGTGGAAGATGCTACTCGAAGTTTTGTAATATGATGAGCCAACCCGGGAAGACTGTACCGGCTGCTCAGCATTTGACGGCGAGCTGCTACTCGCCGATTTGTCTGCAGAAGGCGAAATTGAAGAGGGAGCTGCTGATTTTGATGAGGAAGGCGAGTGCCTTGAATAATAACCAGATGCCGAATTTGACGAAGAGTGGAGACCTCGGGGAGAAGAGCGGTGTGAAAATGGAAGGAGAGGAGAGCAAGGATGCGATCAGGAGAGATTTGGAATCGGCGGTCGCTTTGGCGACTCATTGTTCCGAGGAAGTCAAGGCGGAGAATATCGAACAGAATGGAAGCAGTGCGAAGAAAATCAAGCTCGAAATCGTAAGTCGTTTATTTATTTATTTATTTACTTTTTAAAATTTGAATACTTTCAATTTCTAAAATTAAATTACTCTTTATTTTTGTTTTCAGAAGGAGGAACCGAAAACCGGGGACTCGGAAGCTATCGTTACAACCACAAGCAGCACTGTAACAACAACAGTTACGACAACAACTAGTCAGACTGTAAAAACAGTCGACGGCGTTGTTAAAAAAGTAGAAGAGAGCTCTGAAAATGCGATAGACATAACTTCTGTTACTTCAAAAACAAAAATGAGGTAATAAAACGACAATTAATTAACACAATTAATTAACGAAAATTAATTTTTTTTATGATATATTAATTATAAAAATGTATATTTTTTACAGTAACAAAAGCGGAAATGTGACGATGGTAGTAAATCGTAGAGGAAGAACTCTTCAGCGAACCACAATCGCAAAAGAAGTAAACGCAGACGGAACAGAGAAAGTTTATTCTTCAAAATCATCTCAGGGCAAAGTTTATTTGAAGAAAATCTCAATTTCCCTCGCCGACAGGAGGAAAAAGAGAACTCCCGTGAAATATCCACTTTGCTCAACTTTTTGCACGAAGACTAAACACCGCAGCATTCTTTTGCTTCCCCAACACGAATTGAGAAAACTTGGAAGACTTGGAGGACGAACTCCCGTTTTGGGATTTAATCACTCTGCAAAAGTACGTTTTTATTTTGTTTTTAATTTGAATCCGAGATTGGGAGCACATCTATTGTTTCGATCTAACTTTTCTCCATTTATTTTTATTCTTTTTCTAATTTGTACCCTCTTTTTTAGGCAAACATGTCCGTCTGGCCTTATCCGTGCCCGAGGCCTTTGTTCAAAACCTGCTGGCTTTATCGAACTGTGGGATTAAAATCCCTCGCCTCAGCGGCTCTTCAATTGCGAATATTGTGGGCTTGTCTCCGATGGGACGACATGGCCGCGAAGCCACTTTCCACCGATGGAAAACACCAGATTACAACCGATACTGAAATTATGTCGCTCGAGATTTTAAAACATCGACAAGTTGGACAATTTGTAGACAAGACTCAATATCTAAGAAGGAAAGTCGTCATTCCGCTTGAACTACCGAAACAAGTCCGAGGTAAGACATAATATCCACTGTGACAGCAATTTGAATTTCCCGCCATTATTCTATTTATTTATTTATTTTTATTTTGCAGAGGTGACTTCTATAAGAAGCGGACTGAGAAAGCGAAAACGACCCGAGTCTCCACACAGCACAGAGCCTCAAGTTTCCGAGGAATGGGTCGATGAAGACAAATTAGAACTCTGGGAAATTAAACAATACGGCGACAGGTATACTACATTTTTCATGCTTTCTGTTTTGATTTTTGTCGCTTTTTAAATACTTTCGGCCTGAAATTTCGCCCTTCATTCATTCATTTTGCCCTCGACTCCATTTCCCAAATTCCTTTTTATTCTTTTCTTTTATCCTTTTCAATTATAATATCTCTCATGGTTGTGTTCTTGAATATTTATATATTTTTACTTTTATTTGATCAGGTTTGGTTTTTCTATCGGCGTCTTTCGAGTTCTTTCGATGTGATTTAGATTTTTTTGCTGTCATTCGAATTTTTTAGTGTCGTTCGATGAATTGGATTGACACGAGCACAGAATCCTCTCCTCGCATAACAATCACTCGATACTAACCCTCTGCTTGGCGTGTGTGTGTCCATTCTAGGTTAGAGAAGGCTAATGCCCAGATTATTACTAGGAGCCGATCAGGAGTGCCACAATCGTCGGTGGTCGGTAACAGAGGAACCGCTTCCGCCACAGCTGGCGGGGATCAGCTCATCAGTGGCAAACAAACTCCAGAGGAAATCAAAGATAAATTGGAACAACAACTCAGAATTCAGAGAGCCGCTCATCAACAGAAAAGGGCACTTGAGACTCTCAAGAGTCCCGCGAATGCCAATTCGCCGGCTAATCAACTTGTCAAGGTCACGGCTAATACGAATCAAGGTAGGAGATTTAAATTAGTATTTATTGTGGATTTTCTTATCAGGGTGGCCACAGATTTTAGATACTTTCTAAGGATTTTGAAGGATTATAAAGAATATTCAAACATTCTTTGAGATTCTCTGGGTTTCTAATGATTTCAAGAGATTTTTAAAAAAGTTTACGGAAAGTTTCAGAGAATTTTTATAAACCTCCCAAAATAATTTGAAAATCTCTTGAAATCTTTAAAAACTCTTAAAATTTCATAAAATACATGGAAATTCTTTATAATCATACCTCAAATCCAAGTCTCTTCATAATTACCTAATTCTTCTATAAATGTTTCACGCGAATAATTATGAATTTTTTTCCTTCTCATTCGTACTTTTTAGATGGAGTTAAAGTTGTCACCAAAGTTGCCATACCTGCGACTCCGAACACAAGTCAAGGAAAATCGCAACTTACTTCCTTGCTGACGACGCCCACACAGAATAAAACTTTCATCGGCACAAGACGAATAATCATGACGAAGAGTAAGTTTGAATTATTCTAAATTTTTAAACACTTATAACAACACAGAATAGTGAATAGAATCTTTAATAAAATAAACAATACAATTGCTTGATATTTTGACCAGGATTTTAATCTTTGATAAGTACTTTTAAAGTCTAATGACCAATATAAATCTATTCTTTCTACATTTTAGCACCCGACGGAAGTACGCGTGTCCTTTCTGGCCCTACGAGCATTTTACCAAAGAACCAACAATCACACACACCGAATCAACAACAATCTTTAATCAAAGTCACAAGCCAACCTGGAACTCCAAATTCTTCTCAAAACCAGCAGAAAGTCCAAATTTTACGAGGTCCCGATGGCAAGTTGCAAGTTCGAGGTCTTATGCCCGGTCAGCAGTTGGTACAAATGCCTGATGGAAAATTACACGTTCTTAATACAAATCAGTCTTCTCAAATTTCAACCCAGAACCAACAAAACTCGGGAACAAACACACCTACAGTTTCCACAGTTCAGGTAATTTATTTGAGTTTAATTTAAATATTATCTAAAACAATTTAAGGGCTAAAAGAAACAAAAACTAGTGATTTACAGTATAACTAGAATTCTTTTGTCTTTTCAGATCGTTCCCAAGACTCCAAACACCGCGAAAATCGCCTCGACTGTTTCGGGCACGCCCGTAAAAATAGCTCCTTCGAAAACAGTCGTTATTCAGCAAACACAGCAAGGAGAAGTCTTGCAACAGCATCAAGCCTCTCCGAAATTGGTTTCTGTTCAGCGGAAAGCCATCGCTCCCAGTGGTACCACCGCAACGCCTCAGAAAAATACCATTTTGCTCACCAGTAGCGGACAACTTGTTCAGGGATCTCAGGTCTTGCAAACCGGCGGACAAGTCATTAATACAGGCCAGATTGTCGTCAACAATCCCGCTCTCGCGCAACAACTCGCCTCCGGAAAAGCTCAACTTGCTACGATAGGAGGCCACCAAGTGATTATTCGCAGCACTCCAACTGGTAACCAAATCTACCATTTAAATTCGCAAAACAGCGGACAAATCATTGTTAAGAATGCTGCAACGCCTGCGAAAACACAAAAAGGTTTGTGTTTATTTTATTTTTATTTGATGGATCTGAGTTAGTTTTTGTTGTGAAATTTTATTTATCTATTTATTTTAAATTTAGTTGCAACACCTGCGGTGCAGAAGACGCCTGTATCGGTTCCTGAAGAGCAAACTGAAACTCCTACGAATAACAACTTACCAGCGACTCCAGCAGTGACTCCAATTCCAGCGACTCCACCTTCAGCTGCTGCGACTCCAACTGCAACTCCGGCGACAACTCCTGCTACAACACCTGGAACTCCAGCTCCTGGAAGTATAGAGGCTTCCCTTTTGGCTGACCAACCACCGGGAACTATTATTAAGTGCGTGACTGCTCAAGTGATACAAACAACGCAAGGACCTAGAATTGTTCTTACTGGACTTCAAGGGGCAGATTTCTCGCCTCAGCAACTTTCGATGGTCCAGCAACAAGTCAAGCAACAGCTTTTGAAAGGTTCGTTGGGAATTCTATGTAATTCCTTGTATATACTTATACTAGTAAATGTAAGGGCACATAATTATTTTGTTTTACTTCTTAAAGTCATTCAAAAGACTTAAATATTCATTAATATTCTTAAAATATTTCGTAGAATTTTAAAGGGTTTCAAGAGATTTAAAAAAAAAATTTGTGAAATTTTAAAGGACTTTATGAAATATGATAAGATTTCTAATATTTTTAATGGATTTTAAAGGATATGAAGGGATTTTAAATGTCATCGTAGAGTTTTAAGGAATTTTAAGAGATTTTCACGAATTTTATGAGAATTTTATGTGAATTTTTATGACTTAAAATATTTTATGGAATTTGAAAGACTTGAAAGTTTGTCGGGGAATTTTATTAAAGGATTTTGAAAAATTTTTTAATGATTTTTAAAAGATTTAGCATAATTTAAAATTTGGATTTTTTCGTAATACTAATTTTTTTGTATTTAATTTTAGCGCAAGCAAAAACCGGAAAACAAGGAGTTCTAGGACCCACGAAGATTTACTTGGCAGTTCAACCCGCGCTAGGAAGTCAAACTCAATCTCCCCAGACGCCAAATCAAACTCCGGCTCCAGTTTCCACAGCACAAGCGACGACTGTTTCGAATGTGAAATCGGAAGCTGTGACTGGATTAAATTCTCCACATACAACATCTGGTATGTTCACCAGAAATTTGAGAATTTAATCCTCTTATTTTAGGATAAATTGCTGAACTTAGTCGCTTTGCATATTTAATTTTAATTTAAGGAGACTAGAAAAACACAGGAGCAACACAAAATTTATTTTTTGATTTTTTTAAATCCCTTTTTCATTGTTTTCAATGGAAAGTTTACTAAATGCGGCATACTGTATTTTTTTTTTTGAAGTAACGACTTCTTACTTTGAGAGACGCGAAATACAGAAGAGAATTTTTATATCCTTCGGCTTTTTTTTTTTTATTCTTTTTTTATTCTTTTTTTTTTTCTTTGACCAAAAATCCTTGTCCTTGTCCTGAACTCAAAATTTTGATAACTTAATTTATTTGATGAAATTCAGATCTCGCATTTCTTGGATTTAGATTTGGTTTTGGGTTTTTTGAATTCATAGAACTAAGCTTTTCAATATTTTGTTTTCAGTAGTGAAAAAAGAGCCGGAACTCAAACCAGAGCCAAAATCGACTCCCGTTTTACCCGAAAAACCTAAAGTTGTTGTTCAACAAGTTGGAAGAAGTGCGGAAACGGAAGAAGAACCCCAGAGAACGAACTTGGCTAATGGTCAACAACCACAAACTCCGAAAGATCAAAATCAATCCGCGGCTAATAAATTTATTATCACTGCGGATTACATTCAGCAAAGTAAGAGTTTTTTTTTTATTTTCAATCTGTTGAACTGTTCGAGTAGATCAAAATTGCCCTGATTTCGGATTTAAATAAAATTGGGGTATTTGCAAATTAGGGACGCTTGAATTATCCGAAAGTCCTTAAGTTACAGTTTTCATTTATCAATTTATAAATTATTAATTATGCATTATAAATTATGTTATAATTAGTGTGCATAATTTTTCTTTTTACCTGTGGAAGTTTGCCTAATTTCCTTTTTATCTTTGTTTCTTTGTAGCTATTAAGAGTGCGTTGAAGCAAGAGAATTTGAATCCGGAGATCGAGGAGAAGTTGTTACAACTTCAGAGGTACCAGGAGAAACAAATGAAAGGATCGGATAATTCCGTTTCGAGCAATCAAACTCATCACACGCCGATTACGACTACACCGAGAGCTCCCGCGAGAAAAAGACCCGCTCCAGCTTCTAACATTCCTTCTACAACTACCAGTAATTCACAAAACATTTCGAATAATAAGGAGACAGAGTGGAGCGAACCACCGAAAAAGAAACCACCGCCTAAACAAGATCATCGGGAAATGGCAAAGTAAGGGAAATTGATTAGATTTTTTTTTATAATCTTCGGAAATTCCTTAAAATTGATCAAATTTTCTATCTTAAAAAAGTGATGTAACAAAATGTCTCGAAAATCTCGCATACATTGTTGTAAATCAGAAAACTTTCTTGAAATCCCTTAAAATTATTAGAAATCTTCAATTTGTAAAATTCTGAATGTTTAAATTTGAAAATCTGTGAATATATTTTAATCCAAAAAATCTAAAAAAATTTTACAGACTGCACAAACCTTTCGAGACTCAGGACAACGACCTCGCAATGAAGAATCGTCCCAACAAATTAAAAGACTCACAGGAACTGAAGAGAAGAACAAAAGTTACTTCTCAAATGAACGTTTTACTATTTCGACACAAGGAGCTTCTCAAAAAAGACATCCTCAAGAAACGAGCACTTCTAGAGAAAGAATTATCCATCGATATTCAGGTAGGACTAAACTTGGCATTTCAAATGAAATTCCTCAAAATTATGGAAAGATAACAAAATTCGGAGTCTCAACTTTAGTTCGGAGTCTCCGAATTATTGTGCCAGGAACTCATTATTTTTTTTTTGCGACAGAAGGACCTTTCGGCGGAATTGGCGAGCAGAACGAAAGCAGAAAGGCACAAGCAGGATGAAGTAAAAGTCGGAGCCCCGAAACGAAAGCCAAACCCACAATCCGCTCATCAAATTAGTCCACCGAATCGGGGAGGAAAGCCTAAAAGTCGAAAATCCCAAGGAAATAGCACCACACCATCTGGAGGATCATCAGCACCAAATACAAATCGACTCAGAAAAGAAAAACTTTACTGTCTCTGCAGGACACCTTATGACGAAACTAAGTGAGTCCGTTTCGTTATTTCAATTATTTAAATATATAGAAAAATAGAGATAGATTCCCAGTCATCACAGATCTTTACTGATTCATCCAGTGGCGTAGCAACCGGGGGGGCAGGAGGGGCAGCTGCCCCCCGTAAGTTTGGACGGGGGGGGCAATATAGTCATTTTGCCCCCCACTGAAAAACAAGTGATAGTTGTTAAAATAACTAAGATGTTTGTGATGCTTAAATGAAAATGCATTTATATATAATATATACTAGCAAACCAACACGCGCGCTACGCGCACGATTATTTATTTAATTTCTTACAACTTCAAGTCATTAAAAAATCAATGAAATTTTGCAGATTCAGATTTAAAGATTATGTTTGAAACAACAATGTATCCGAAATTTTAAGGACATTTCGTTACATCACTTTTTTTAGAGAAATATTTCAAGAAGTTTCTAGGAATTTTAAAGGATTTTGACCATTTTCAAGTGATTTTTACGAGTTTCAAGGAATTTTAAGAGATTTCAAAAGGTTTCAGAGAATTTTAAGGGACTTTAAGGAATTTTAAATGTTATAATAAAATTTCCAGGAATTTTACAAGAAGTCAAGAGATTTTAATAATTTTAACGGATTTTCTGATTTTAAAAGGATTTTATAGAATTTTTAGGATTTCATGGAATGTAACGAGATTTCTAATAATTTTAATGGATTTTAAATGACGTAAAGAGACTTTAAATGTTATCGTAGAATTTTAAGAATTTTAAGAAGTTTCTGCGAATTTTAAGGTAATTTTATTGAGGGATTTCAAAAGAATTTCTATACATATATGATTTTTAAAAAAATGTGTAGAATTTAAAAGCATTTCGAAGCTTGTTGTAAAATTTTAAGGGATTTTATGAGATTGTTCTAATTATTAAAAGATTTTGTACAATTTTTAAGGATTTCATGAAATTTGATAAGATTTATAAGGATTTTAAGAAATTCTAAATGTTAAGAAATTCCAAGAGTTTTTTTTATGAATTTATAGAGATTTTTTCTAATTTTAACTTGGATTTCAAGAGATTTATAATTTTAATGGTTTTGTGGATTTTAAAGGGATTTCAAGAGGTTTTTGGGAGTTTTAAGAAATCTTGAAGAATTTTAAGCGATTTCGAAGGTTTTCGTGAAGTTTTAAGTGATTTGAAAAGGTTTCTGACTGTTTTAACAGATTTTAAGGGATTTTAAATGTTGTAATATAATTTTCAGGAATTTTAAAAAATGTCAAGAGATTTAAATAATTTTAAAAAAATTTTATGGAATTTTAAATAATTTTGTGAAATTTTATGAGATTTCTAATAATTTTAAGGGATTTTCCGACTTTTAGAAGATTTTATAGAATTTCAAGGATTTCATGGAATTTAATGAGATTTCTAATAATTTTAATAGAGTTTAAAGGACGTCAAGGCACTTTAAATGTTATCGTATAATTTAAAGAATTTCAATCAATTTTTGGGAACTTGAAGAACTTTTCACGAATTTTAAAAGATTTTAAGAGAGTTTTATGAGTTTTAGAATATTTTATGGGGTTTAATTGATTTTAAATTTTGTCAGGTAATTTTATTGATTTCTCTAATTTTTAAAAGATTTTGTAGAATTTTTAAGGATTTCATGAAATTTGATAAGATTTATAAGGATTTTAAGAAATTCTAAATGTTGAGAAATTCCAAGAGTTTTTTTTATGAATTTATAGAGACTTTTGTTAATTTTAACTTGGATTTCAAGAGATTTATAATTTTAATGGTTTTTGTGGATTTTTAAGGGATTGCAAGAGGAGTTTTAAGAAATCTTAACGAATTTTAAGCAATTTCGAAGGTTTTCATTAAATTTTAAGTGATTTGAAAAGGTTTCTGAGTGTTTTAAGAGAATTTAAGGGATTTTATGAAGTTTCGAGGAATTTTAAGAGACTTTAAGGATTTTTAAACATTGTAATATAATTTTTAGGAATTTTAGAGGAAGTCAAGAGATTTTAATAATTTTAAAAATATTTTAATGGAATTTTAAATAATTCTGTGAAATTTTATAAGATTTCTAATAATTTTAATAAATATTAAAGGATGTCAAGGCACTTTAAATGTTATCGTATAATTTAAAGAATTTCAATCAATTTTTGGGAACTTGAAGAACTTTTCACGAATTTTAAAAGATTTTAAGAGAGTTTTATGAGTTTTAGAATATTTTATGGGGTTTAATTGATTTTAAAGTTTGTCAGGTCATTTTATTGATTTCTCTAATTGTTAAAAGATTTTGTAGAATTTTTAAGGATTTTATGGAATTTGATAAGATTTCTAACGATTTTAAGAAATTATAAATGTTGAGAAATTCCAAGAGGTTTTTAGGAATTTGTAGAGCTTTTTGCGAGTTTTAACTTGGATATCAAGATATTTATGATTTTAATCGTTTTTGTATATTTTTAAGGGATTACAAGAGGTTTTTGGGAGTTTTAAGAAATCTTAACGAATTTTAAGGTATTTCGAAGGTTTTCCTGAAATTTTTTTGCGCCATTAGTTTGTTTTTCTTCTTTTATCTTCAAGTAATTCAAAAGCCAATAAGGTTTGCTACAACAATGTCTGCGAGATTTTCGAGACATTTCGTGACACCACTTTTTTAAGATAGGATATGTATATGATGATTTTTTGTCATTCGAGTTTGCCCCCCCCACGAAAAATTCCGTTGCTACGCCCCTGGATTCATCTTCTACCGACATCTAAAACATTCGAGGGTTTCTTCCCCTGCTAAATTAATTATATTAAATTAGCATGGACGCAAATTCGCAAATGTTTCTTCTGGTGTAGAATATTTCTATTTTAATTGAATTGAATTGTGATTCTAATTACGATGAACTTAATTCCTATGAAATATTAGATTCTACGTGGGATGTGATCTGTGCAACAATTGGTTCCATGGTGAATGTGTCGGCATTACGGAGGAAATGAGCAAAACACTTTCTGAGTTCGTTTGCACGGAATGTCGACACGCGAGAGACACACAGGAACTGTATTGCCTTTGTAAACAGCCTTACGACGAATCTCAGTGAGTTTATAATTCGCCTTTTTGATTTTAGGCTTCGAACTGACTCGCTTGTTTATAAAAGCGTTTAAAATTAAAATTTTAAACGCTTTTAAGCTTGACCTGGTATTTTTTTTTAGGTTTAATCATGTAATTTAGATTGTATTTTAGTTAAAATTTGCTCTCTTTTCTCTACAGATTTTATATTTGCTGCGACAAGTGTCAAGACTGGTTCCACGGTCGGTGCGTTGGAATTCTACAATCGGAAGCGGATAATATTGACGAGTACGTTTGTCCTAATTGCCAACGCAATTCGTCCGTGAACTTTGCAAATATGAAGAACCTCAACGCAAAAGATCTTGATCTTTTGAAAAAACTAATCAAATCTATTCAGGTTATTATTATTTTTTCGTAATTTTTATAATTATCTTATTTGTTATTCGATTATTTTGTTTACATATTCTCATTTTTTTTTTATATTACAGGCACACAAGAGCGCTTGGCCTTTTATGGAACCCGTCGATCCAAACGAAGCTCCGGATTACTACAAAGTTATAAAAGAACCGATGGGTAAGATTTAAATTTTAATACCAAATGTTGAAAAAAGAAAAAAACTTATCATCTTTCTCATTTCTAGATTTGCAAACGATCGAGCTGAGGATAAACGACAAGAACTACAAGAAGCTCAGTGAATTCATCGGCGACATGACGAAGATTTTCGACAACTGTCGCTACTACAACCCGAAGGAATCTCCCTTCTTCAAATGCGCGGAGGCCCTCGAAACCTACTTTGTTCACAAAATCAAGTCCCTGAGGGAAAAGTTCTCCGAGGGAAAGTGAGAAATTAAAAGAAAGACCCGAGTGTAAAAAAAATCCCCAATCTCGAATCTGAACTCAAAACCGTGGACAAACTCTTAAATCCCCGAAGGATTCGAGTCGGCGCGGTGTTTCGATTATTCGAAAACCGCATCTGTGCCAGTACATAAAACTCAAAGTAGACCTTAAGTATCTAGGGCTAGTAGAGTAAAACGTACACCTTACGTTTATTTATTAGAGCCGTCGATATCGATCGCGGATCTCTTATCTCGGTGCGTCAATAAATATTGAAATATTGAGAATGGCATGGTTTCCAAGGACTAAAAAAAAACTTAGCTAATTAAGTCTGCTTATGAAACACGATTGTATCACAGATTTAACTCTAAGTCAATGCCATCCGGCAGTTAGAATTAAAAATGAATCCAGGGCCATCGACTCTCGAATAATTCAAAAATTCATAATGCCCGAGCGATGTGTTCCGTCACTTAGCCGTAAGATTACTTAGGACGCGCATAATAAAATGTACAAATTTGTTAATTGTGCTCATAAGTAACGATCGATTACTTGCATTGTTTTAATCACATAAATTTTCTATAAAATTGTTTATAATAAATAAGACATGCGAAGCTCTAGCTTTTAAGTGAAAAGAAGAAAAAGAGAGAGATGAGTTAACAAAAAAAAAGGAGAGAAAAATTGTACATAGCGAGAAGCAAAGGCATAGAAAGCTTTCGCTTGAGTAATCAGTTGTGCGAAGAAGGCTTATTTCCCAAAACCCACACGAAAATTTGTATTTTAACTATGTTTAGTATTACTGAAGAATTGGAGACGGGAAAATTTGCGGGCAAAATTTTTTTTTTTTTTTTTTGTCAATCTTCAAATGCGTAGTTTACTGATCCTTTAAATGCCGTTGATTACATATGTTAAATTCGATGAGCGAAATTTTTGGGAACACTTAAGTTTTCTTAATGAAAAATTATTTTTTAAAAAGTTTGAGTATCAAATGCCAGGAATCGATGACTTGTGTACAGTATTTTTAATCCAAAATCTCTCGGGCCTGGCATCGACCGATATGTTCAATGTCATGAAATGATTTCAGTTTATTTTTTACTATATTTGCGATCGTAGTTTGTAATTATAAATTCCTGAGTTTTTAGGTCAAACCGGCTGCTTTGTATGATAAATTTATTATATTAATCGTAATATTAATGTTAGAGAAGAAAAGGGAGAAACGAATATTTTCGTTCCGTTTTATAAGTCGGGAGTTTATTGTCTCTTAATACTTTATAATTTAGCATATGAGGAAACGAGACACGGCTATTGGTTGACTTAAAAATTAAGGAATTTGTTGTCTTTGCTGCACTATGTATTTCACAAAACAATCCAGCCCCAATTGCTTAATATTTAATCATGTAAGAAGGTGTTTATTTTTCATTGGAGAAGAAAAAAGCAACAAAGTGTGATTACCTAAGTATATTCATCTCGACCTTAATATTACATAGTTTATAATAAATATATTTGTACTAATTTTAATCAGGAACTTTGTTGTTTTTATTGCACTACAATATAAATTAGTATGAAAGAGGGTCGTATGTTTCTACTTCCTTGCCTTTTTTTTTTTTTTTAATTTTTCTTTGTTTCATTTGAAGTGTTGGGTCCAAATTCTAACTCGAAATTTGAATTCTTCATTTTACTTATATATTGTAATTAGATATTTTTTAAATATCTAATATCTTTTTAAAAATCATAAAACTCTCTTTAAATCTCTTGAAATCTTTTTCGACCGTGACTAACAGGATCAGGAGAAAATAAATAATGTCAAGAAACTCTAAAATTTTGTGATAAATCTTTTTTTATTAAAAATCTAAATATGCGTCTAAAAACAATTTTTGAGATAGAAATGCGTTGCAAATCGTTTCGTGAATTTCTTTATCGTTGCGTATATAAATAAAACAAACATTTTCAGCTTAAAGTAATATGTTGGCAGTGCTTTTCGGACACTTTTGTGTTTCGCTTATCACTAACTTCATAATAATTACACGATGATAAAACTCGAAACGTTGGACGCAAAAATACAACTTCTCAGCTGATAGCTGAACGAGCTCTATAATATTTCGATAAATCTATAAATCTAGAAACTAGCTAGCTAAATACAATATCATACAAAGAGCCAATAATCGACCTCCCATTGCCGATAAAATTGATATGATTTATTCTGAATTATTTTCAGAAACTGCTTCTCAGTCTCGATACTTCTCACCGACGACAATATTTAGCTATCTCTTCTTCTTTTTCTATTTAGTAATTGATTTTTACTTAACAACTCAACTTATTAATTGATCATGATTATTCATTTAATCTAATTATTTATTTAAATCAGCCTTTTTCTATAACCCTCGCGTTTGTCCTAAATCCCTATATAATTATTCACAATATGACACGCGTCGATAGTTAATAGATCTGATTATTCTACTATTAAAAAGTACAAAAAGTCGAAAAAAGTACAAAAGTCAAAAAAGGTAATAAAAAAAACTTTCACTCGGTTAAAAAATTTACAATCTTCGATATTAAAAGGCCTTTTCATAAAAAGCTTGGAGATCAAAGTTCAGGGTAGTTTCCACCCGATTGGATTATTATTATTATTATTATTAATATTATTATTATTATTATTATTGCCTTGCAATCGAAATCAGTTTGGGTTGAAACTGAAACTTCAAAATGCGCCTCGGATCACAGAAATCGAAATAACGAGGAGTAACGCCTTAAATTAAATATTCAAATTTTTAAGGACCTCCAGATTAAAAAAAAAAATTTTCAAAAAATTTTTAAAAGATTTAACTCTTTAAAAAATTAACTCCCGAGTTTAAAAAAGCTTTTGATACTTAAGTTTAATCTTTAAGAATCGGGAGTTCCGGCGCATAAAAAAAAAACAAAAATTAATTAAATTAAAAAATTTCTCCCCGGCGGCTCGACTTGGAAATGAGGAAGTGGAAGAGCCGCTCGTCTAATACTTTGAGTCTAACTATCGCGGAGTTTATAAATAAATCGGAGTTAACGATATATCACAATAAAAGGGGCACTCTGGAATGCCAGTTTCGGATCATACGAAGGACGAGAAACCCGGAAGTGGAGCTCGGGATCTCGCCATGTTATTCATGATGATCTGACCGCCGTTTAGACTCACGACAGCACTTCCTTCCGGTTCGGAGTCTGTGTAGGAGGAATAATTTCGCACTGGTTTTTGACGCTTCCAGGATTGGCGTAATGAGTCGTTCACATTCGCGTAGTGATTCACGAATGAGTGCGGATCCGATTGCACCGACTCGTTTTCACTCTCGGAAGCCTGAGATTTAAAAATATACACAAATTAGTAATTTAATAATAAAATGAACAAATTTTTTAAATCCTGGTGGCAGTCATCACAAGTCGTCACCTATCAGAGTATCTACTAAATTTCGCCCACAAAATTCCCGAATAATTCCCGGAAATTATAATTTTTTTGATCATTTTTAAGAATTTTAATTTTTAAATTTCTTTTTAAAATCACTTGAAATATTTTGAAATTCTTTAAATTAAAAATTAATTTAAAAAATCACTTCTTTACCTTTTTTAATAAACATATAGGTACTGACTGACATATATTATAGGTGATGACTGTGGTGGTTTTCAGGTAATTAAAAAACTAAAAAAATTGAGTTTTAGAAACCTGAGAGTCTGTGGAACTGATTTCTGACGGTTTTTCCGTGACACTGCTATCGTCAGGATTTTCGTCGTAGCCTTTGAGGCTCTCCTCGTCGCTGTGATAAGCGACCGAGGCAGGGGAAGGTCTTGGGGGTGATTTTCCATATAAAGCTGGAGGCGGCGGATGCATTGCTTTTCTCGAAAGAGTTCCTCTTTTTCCTAAAGTTCCACAGCCATTTCCTATATTCATCGTGCCTCCAGTTTGTCTCGATCTGTAGAGTTCCATATCCGAAGACTGTCTGTCGTCAATGTCCATCGCCATCGATTCTTCCAAAACTTTCTGTGCCTCTTCTGGAAAAATTAACATATATTAAAAAAAAATTCTGATTTATAAAATGGCTTTAATACGATTTTAAATATTTCAAAAAATTTCAAGATTTGTTTAAAAGTATTTTAGGAGATTGCAGAACATTTAATTAAATAGATTTTTAAGGGATTTTTAAGGCTTTGAGCGATTTCAAGTGATTTTAAGAGATCTGAAAAGTTTTTAAAGAATGTCAACAGATTTTAATAGATTCTATTTTTTTTTTTTAATTTGAAGAGGCTTACGTTTGTATTTGTAGCTTTTGCTCTTGACGCAGAGAACGGCGATCACCATGACGATAATGATAACTGAACCTGCAGCTAAAGAGACCATAAACCAAGTTTGTCTGTAAAAGGGCCTATGTTGCAGATATGCGTATTCGAGAAACAATTTTGAGGGCGTCAAAATCTGAAAAATAATAAAAGTTTATCAAGTTACTTTAATTCATTTTCGTTGTTTTTTAAAAATTAATTTCTATATTCTAAAGTTTCTATTTATCCGGAAAGAGTTTAGGACAAACTAAAAGACTTTTCCTAAATTAAAATTAATTTCGTTTTATTTGCGCTTTTGAAAACCTACCGTTTCACTTGAATAAGCAGGATAACTGATTCCGTATCGATTGTAGGCGATGACCCGAAATAAATATGAAGTTGAGGGCAGCAAATTTTGATAAGAAACTGTGTATTCCGATAAAGGTCCGTTGTTACTTCTCACAATCGTCTGCCACCTCGTGTCGTCTATAAAAATATCAGATAAAGGAGAAAATTAGTAAATTTCGAAATTGAAATTATATTATAATTACAATTATAATTAAAACATTAGGACTACAACACAAAAGCTCTTAAAATTTAAACCTTTTACTCTTTCCAAACACACAAATTTTACAAAACAGATTAGCAAAATACTTCTCAAAATTAAATTGAGTATGTTTTTTTTGTCTCATAGTATTTTTTTGAAAACTCAGATTCTCAATTTCATCGAAAGATTGTTTCCGAGATTCTTATATTGTTTAAATATGAAATATTAAGTCTTCAAATGTAAATAGTGTGTAATTAGAAAACTTTACTATCTTAATTCAGGGTGGCACAAGATTCAATTTTTTAATTTCCCTGACTTTTAGACAAACCCTGACAGAAAATTATTAAAAATGAAAATAAATTTTCAATAACAGTGCTACTTTCATAAATTTCGCATGACATCACTTTATATCTTTTGAAACCATAAAATTTTAATTTGGACAATTGGGAACATGCGTGAGTATTAAATTAAACTCAGAAAAAAAAGAACAACAATTTAGTAATTTAAAACCTTTAAAACTCATATCAGAAAGAAACAAAACAACACGTAAAAAAGTCTAGTGTGTAAATCACACTTACAATGCTGCCACTCTTCCGACGCTGCACAGAATTGCAAAAGAATAAGAAGATTAGTCAGATTAGAAGTGAAGAAAAAAGTGATAGATTTTTAAATTCGGAAAAAATCCTATTAATAAATATTCTAAATAGAATTTAAACTTCGAGACTTCAAGTCTAGAGAACCAGTTTCGTTATAATTGCAAATTATCGTTTATGATAGGACTTGGAATTTACCTTTACGTCTAGTTTCAATATAGTAACCCAAAATTGGACCCTTCCCAGAAGCCCCATTTGTCCACCGAAGATCGACAGTTGAAACTGTCTTCGTAACCGCAAGGTCACTTGGAACCATCGGAGATCCCTCCTGAGGTCCGGTGGTTACATTTCCGGAAATCGGAGGCCCAAAATCAATTGTCTGGGCTCTCACTGCAAATGTGTAAGTCACTTCCTCCTCCAAAGGTTGAACCAGCAAACTCGTTTCTGTCACTTTCTGCTTCACCTGTTTGCTAAAACCTATAAAAAAATCAAAAACTTAATATCTTCTCATAAAATAAAATATTAAACAACTAGGAAATATCATAAATAAGTTGTTAAGTAGCTACAATTTTAATAAAAGTTATTATAAGGCGTCCCAAGTTTGGAAACAGTACAAATGTTGGGAGTTTTTAAAATCAAAGGAAATTTGGAAAAAATCCGAATTTTTGAAGCTTCTAAAGTCGAAAGCGCTTCGAAATTTGTTACCGCCCCGAACATTGGAAGCTTCTAAATTAAAAAGTGTCCCGGAATTTGGAAACATTCCAAATTCTGGGAGCTTCTAAAATTGAAGACGTCCCGAAATTTGTAAACAATCCCTAATATTTTTAAAACAATCCCTATAATTTTTAAAATTGAAGAAGAAGAAGACAGTTACGGTCGTTTTGTTCAGCTGTTTCGTAAGTAACAACATATCCAATTATTTCCCCGTTTCGAGACTTGGGAGGATCCCAGGAAACCCTGAGACTCGTCATCGTGATTTCAGTGAACTGGAGATTGTGACAAGGTCCAGGAATGTCTTCTTTCGTTCTGACAGTAATCGCAGGAGTTCTCGGCCCATCGCCCGCGGGATTGAAAGCCAGGACTTGGATTCGATACTGTGTATATTTGTCAAGAAAAACGAGACTGTGAGTCAAATACGAAGCCGGAACGACTTCGATTTCCTCTTCTTGTTTTCCTTCCAGGTGTTGTGGAGAGTCTGTGACGAGGTAGAAAATCTGTAAATAAATAAAACACGTTGTAGAAGCAATTAAACTCTAATCTAGATGTTTAAGAATTCGAAAACAGTTCAAATTCAAGAAGTTTCTAAAATCAAAGGCAATTAGAAAATTTGGAAATTTGTAAATGCCTCGAATTTTGGAAGCTTATAAATTTCAAGGCGTCCCAAAATTTAGAAACAGTCTAAAGTCCAGAAGTTTTTCAAATTGAACGCGTCCTAAATTTGGAACCTAAATTTTGTAAGCTTTTAAAATTGACGACGTCTCAAAATTCGGAACCAATCCAAACTTCGACTTACTTTGTATCCCAACAAATCCCCGTTTTGCATATTAGCCTGAGGGGCTTTCCACTGAAGAAGAACTTCTGTGGATGAAATCGGCTGAGCTTTTAAATTCTGAGGTTCGCCCGTGGGAACTGCTTCGCCGACATAAACAGTCACTGGAGGACTTGGAGGACCTTCTCCTTCAGAATTGAAGGGTACGACTATAATCTCGTAGTTTTTATCCTCGGTAAGGTCGATTAGTGTCATCTTCGTTTGCTGTAAGTCCATGAAAATTGCTCTTATAGTAAATTTGTTATAAATGAATCAATAACAGAATGATTGATTAAATTGAGTGTCTTAAAACATTTCCCTGACTTCCTTGACATGTGGCCACCCTGATTAATAATAATAATAATAATAGAGATACTGACCTTGATGCCCATAATTTCCTCTTTTGGCGTAGCTTGAATTGCAGTTGGGAAATCAGAAACTGGCTGATAAACGACTCTGTAACCTCCAGTTTCGTGATCTCCACTCCAGTGGACTTCTTCAATCATGTTCCAATAAACTTCGACACTTGTGGTCGTTATTGGCACCACTTTTAATCCAGTGACGCCTTTCGAAGGAGCTGTTGATTAAAAAATACAAAAATCAATTTACAATTCCGATCAGAGATTCAGAAATCTATTTTACAAAATTACAATGAGAGAAAGAGAGATTTTCACGCACCAGCTGGCAAAGTTTGAACTTGGCTCGACTCTGCACTCCAAGCAGAAGGTCCGATATCGTTCGTGGCTTGAATTCTGAACTGGTAATAAGTGTAGGGCTTTAAACTGTTGGCCGTGTAAGAAGTCAGAGAGGGATTCACTCTTTCGGGTATTGTTTGGAAAGGTCCAGAATTTTCCGACTGCTGAATTGTGTAGTACCTAAAAAAATAAAACACATTCTTTTTATAACATTCGTTGAGTAAAATGGAGAAACTGAATTCTGGTTTGGACTCAAGCCAGACTTAATATTTATTCTACGAAATTTACCTAAGAGGAGCGAAGCCATCACGTCCAGGAATCCAGTTAAAAGTAATCTGTCGGCTTTGAACTTGTGATCTGCTGACCCGTGGCATCGAAGGTGGCTGAGGACGTTCCCTATTATTAGTCGTGAGAACCAAAGCATAAGCCGTTTTTCCCCAGCCTAATCTAGTTTGTGCCGTCACCGAAAACATGTAGTATTTTTCTGCTTCCAATCCCATCGCGCTGCGAATAAAAAGTAAGAAAAACTGAGTTAATAAAGAATTTTTCCAGCCTTAAAGTTATTGAAACAAGATTCTAACTTCAAAATTTGATTTCTTCATTTTACTTCATAAATATTATAATGGGTAATTAAATTATTCTAAGTACCTGTAAGTTCTCTCCGATGCTGGGAATTCTTTCGAAAACTGCTTTTCCTGAGTATTATTTAAGTGAAACATGACCTTGTAAGCTAAAATTTCTCCGTTTGGATCGTCAGGTGTGTCCCAAATTATCCTTGCAATCGAAAAGGAAACGTCTGGGAAAGAGACATTCGAAGGCGGGCCAGGAACTAGAAAATAAGTTAAAGTTAGTTTAGAAAGCTTCATAAAATCGGAATGCTTCCAAATTTGGAAACCCTTACATATTCATAACTCTTAAAAATTTTGTAAAGCCATAATATTCAGAAAACTTCCAATTTTGGAAACGCTTCCAAATTTAGAAAGTCTTACAAATTCAAAGGAATTGATCTCGATCAAAAATTCTCTTGAATTTTTGTTCGTAGTTGTTTTAAAATCTTACCATCTTCGTAGGTTTGGACTCTGACTGGAGGAACGCTTAGAGCTCCGTCTCCTAATCTCGTATAAGCCAAAACCTGGATATGGTACTGCACATATTTCCTAAGCTCTGTCAAGGTCGTTGTGAAGGTACTGTTGCTCGGAATATTTTTGTACTGGAAAGGCGATCTGCTGTTGGCTCCGTAGTAGACCTTGAAGCCTTCGATTTGTCCGTTTTGGTGTTCGATTGGAACGTCTCCCCACTTCACAACAATTGTCGTCGAGGAAGTTGCGTTTGCTTCCACGTTAATCGGCCCAAGGGAAGGAACTAGAAATTATTTTATTATTAAAATCTTATTCGGAACTCTGTCAATCTTGGAAACTCTTAAGAATTCGAAACAGCCCTATTGAAAAAATCCTCGAGGAAATCCTCGTGTTATTTTCGGACGAGGAAAACACGAGGAAATCCGCGAGGATTTTTAAATTCCTCGAGGAATTCTGCGAGGATTAATTCTCTGACTGGAGGATTTCCTCGACGAATTTGAAAATCCTCGCGGATTTCCTCGAGGAATTCGAAAATCCTCGCGGATTTCCTCGTGTTTTCCTCGTCCGAAAATAACACGAGGATTTCCTCGAGGATTTTTTTAATAGGGAGCCTTAAAGCCTTAAAGATTTTCCAAAGCATTCAAAATTTGACACACCTCAAAATTCAGAAATCTTCTAAATTTAGAAATCCTTTACAATTCGGAAAGCCTTAATATTCAGATTTCTTCCAAATTTAGAAAATCTTTGAAAACAGTTTTAAAGCTTCTATTTTAAATTTATTATTGACTAAATTGAATGGTTAAATAATAGTACCTGACTCTCGAGTTCTTTCGACAGCTTTTGGACTCGAAGTGGAAGAACCAACATCATTAAAAGCCTGCATGACGACCTCATAGAGAGCAAACTCCTCCATATTTTCAAGAACGTAGGAATTGGCAGTGTGATCTTCAATGCTGATGCTTTTCGATTTGTTGGTTCTCAATTCTGTATAAGTCACATTATATCCTCTCGGATTTCCATACCACTCGACCTGTTGCAGTGGCTAAAAAAAACGTTGAAATCAGTATCTAAATCTCGCAAAATTTTTCAAAAAAATATATCCGAAGACGATTTACAAAATTTCCAAAAAATGGAAGGCGTTCCAAATTGGGAACCACCCCAAATTCTGGAAGCTTCTAAAATTGAAGACGTCCCGAAATTTGGAACCAATCCAAATTCCGAACGTTTCTAAAATCAAATGAAACTTACAATCCAACGAACTCGCAAATCCGTCGCACTCATTGCTCGAACCGTAACATTTCTCGGAGGATGAGAAGGTGGTGCTTGAATTGTCTGAAATTGTTTCGTCGGTTCCGAAGGCGCTGAAGCTCCCACGACATTATTCGCAATCAATCTTAACTTATATTGCATAAATGGAGTCAAACGCTGGACTTTTATTGTATTTGTATCATAATCAGGATCCGAGATTTCATCTATTGTGTACCAAGTAGAGTTTCTCGTAGTCTGCGCCTGAAAAGAAGTAGATTTGAATATTTTCCTTAATTGTAAATCGAAAATATAAACAATCAGAGAATTTTTAATTATAAAAGTTGGAAATTACACTTATAATAATTTAATACTTTGAAAAATCAGTCCATACCTGAATCGTCCACTTCGTAATCGAAGCATTTCCATTGAATCCAGCTGTGAATTGAAGAACAACAGAAAAAGCGTCGATATTCGATAACGCGAGTTTTGTTGGAGGTTCTGGCAAAACGGGTTCAATTCCAGATTGAATAACAGCGATACTGGATTTTCCGGGACCTTTTGAAGTCCAGGCGACGATCTCGAATCTGTAGTGCGTTGTTGCCTATAAATAAGTAATTAAATGATAAAATATTTCTAATTAGAAATTAGAAAATTTAATTAGAAACAAGAAGATTACCTGGAGATGTTCAACTTTGACGGAATGAATCTCGGCCGTCAGATTTTCAACCTTCAAGGATTCGGGCAAATCCTTAATCATGTATTTTAGTTGATATCCAGTGAGAATTCCATTTATTTCACGAGGCGGGTTCCATTTGACTGTTAAAGCTCGATCGCTGATATTCAGAAACTGGAGGTTCTCGACTTCCCCGGGAACTGGAAGGATTGGTTTTAAAATATCAAATTTTGGAAGATCGACATATTTAGAGGTCAAGTTTTAAAGCAATACAATTACAAATTTTGGAAAGCTCTAATATTCAAAACTTTTTCAATTTTAAAAAGCTTAAAAATTCGGAACGCTTCTAAATTGGAAAAGCCTTGAAAATTCGGAACGTTTCCAAATTTGGAAAGTTCTAATAATTTGGAACCCTTCCAGACAAGGCAAGCATTAAATCAGAGTGGCCACAAGATTCAATTTTTTAATTTCCCTTTTCATTTCCCATCCCTTAAAATGATTGAAAATTTCTTGAAATCTTTAGAAGCCACTCTGTAAATATTATAAAATAAAAAAATTAAGAAAACTGAACCTACCATCTTCACTTGTGCGAACTTCAACAGGGACACTCCTTTCGCCATCTCCAGGATTCGTAAAACACAAAACAGTGATATTATATGTCGTATATTTTTTTAATCCACTAATCACAGCGCTTTGCTCCGCCAGAGGATTAAATACATTCGGCGCGACTGTAATTGTCTTGTATTCATTTTCTTCGGTGAAATTTCCTCCAGTCCAGGCTTGCAATTTATATCCCTGATTGATTCCATTTATCTTTTGTGGATTGGGAGGTCTCCACCAAACCATGACTGACGTCGAATTCTGGGCTTTTACTCTTATATTAGTCGGTGGCGCTTCCGGCACTGGGAAAATAAGAAAAAAAAATATTAAATATATATATTTATAAATATAAAAAATAAAAATTTTATATTATAAACCAGATACTAACCGCCCTCTTTAGTCTTAATTTTTAATCCCTCGGTGAAAACTCCAACGCCTTTGTCATTAAAAGCAGCGATTTGAACATCGTAATCTTTCCAGGTGATGAGATCCGTGATTAGAAAGTTGCGTTGTTCCTGGTTTGTGATGTTTTGAATCTTCCAGGGTGTCACATTATAACCATAGAGTCTATATCGAAGAACGAATCCCAGAATGTGACCATTTCTGTGTTCTTCAGCTGGGAGATTCCATTGCGTTATTATTTCTGAAGATGATCGAGCCGATCCCACGAAACCGGAAGGTGGACCCGACGGAGCTAAAAAAGAAAGAAAAAAGGATTATTATAATTTTTAAAAGTTTCAATATTCGTAATTCTTTGCAATTTGAAAAATTGGAAAGCCTTAAAAATTCAGACCACTGCCAAATTTGAAAAGCCTTTAAAATCATTTTAAAAATGATTCAGAAAAAACTTCAGAAAAAAAAAATAATAATCTGAGCTTACGTTCTTGAGGAATAGCAACGACATTGCTCGGTTCCGAAAAAGGTCCTTCGCCGACATCATTTTCAGCACTGACCCTAAATTGATAAGCCGCCGCAGCCTTAAGATTGTTCAGCAAAACCCATTTGGTCTGCGCGGAAATATTATTGAGCTCTCGGACCCAATTTGGAGAAAGGTCTGGAATTGGTCCCAATTCGGGAACCTCGCATCTCTGGACGCTGTATCTTTTAATTTGACTGTTGCCATCGAACCCAGGAACCCAGGTGACGTTGATCGACCTGGGAGAAATGTGCTCTGCTCTACGAGCAAGTACATTGATCGGAGCAAAGGGTAACTCGATCACACTTAATCGAGCAGTTCGAGTTTCGTTTCCTCCTGGAGAGAAAACGGAACAGGCGTATTCGCCCACGTCTGAAGCTCGAACGGCGCCAATTTCTAGGGTTCCGTCTTCTCGCATTATTACTCGTTGGCTTGATCTCGTGTTGATAAGTCTGCAATTCAAAGAAATTTGTTTTAATCGCCAGAAATTTTTACAGGCCCTCATACTAAGTTCTATCCTCAAAATTCGATTTTCTCGTTTTACGCGACAATTATTTGAATTTTTAAATACTTATAAATGCGGAACGCTTTCAAATTTAGAAGGCCATAAGGATCCAGAATATTTTGAAATTGAAACACTTCCAAATTTGGAAAGCCTTTAAAATTCGGGACACTTTTAAATTGGGAAAGCCTTTAAAATTCGGAACGCCTCCGAATTTGAAAAGTATTACAAATTCGGAATGCCCCCAAATTTGAAGAAATTAATTTACGAAAATTCGTTACGAGAAATCAATTTTAATTGATATAATTCAGTTTAACTTCCTAGAATTCAGTTTAAACTTCTGGAATTATTTCCTTGACTCTATCGTAGGTTTTAGAATCCGAACTAAATCGAAAATAAAATTATTCTTACTGAGAATTGTGGAACCAAGCAATATCGAATTTTACACTTGGGTCGTTGGAAATTTTGCACTGAAGCTCGGCCGTGTATCCAAGAGTTACTGTAATGTCTGCTGGTGGTTGAATAATCCTGGTCCGTACTACAAAGGAACAAAAGTATATTTAGGAAATACAATATTGAAATTCAGAATGAAAACTTTTAAAGTCTCAAAACTTGAGTTGATTTATTAATTCATTGATTGTAATGATTAAAAAAAATTACCAAGAACTGTTATATAGGCAGATCCGTTTACAGAACCTGCTTCATTTGACCGAATGCAAGTATATTTTCCGGCGTCGTTGGATTTCACGGCAGCAATAACCAAATCTCCGTTATCTAAAAGTTGAACTCGTCCCGCGATTTCGACTGGGGAAGAATCTAAAAAATAAATTAATAGATTTCTTTATTAGAATATATAGAATTACTTTAAAATTATAATTTATAATACATACAATAGAGAACAAAAATTTGCTAGATCCAAGTTCTAAGCTCAAAATTCGAATTCCTCATTTTACAGGACAAATATTGAAATTAGATATTTTTTCGATCTGTACCTATAATCTTGTTCAAAATAGAATTACTCGTACAGAGCAAAAATATATCTACTTATAATATTTGTTGAGTAAAATGAGGAGATGGAATTTTGAGATTAGAATTTGGAAAATCGAAAAAAAGAGAAAATATTTTTTAAAAATAATTTCCACCGTTATAAATCCAGGTAACATTCGGAACTGGCGCTGCAATTGCTCGGCAGGTGATCGTCACGTCCTTTCCGTCCAGAACAGTTGAATTTTGAGGTCCTAATTCCATGACAGGAATCGAGGCTATAAAAAGATATAAAAAATCCAAATTAAATTATTCTCGTCTTTTTGAGCATGCAAAAAACAACTTTCATGCACGACAATAATAAAAATAGTTAAATACGTTCAATACGAATTTTATTCGAATTTTGTCATTCGGTTATCAATCAACAATCATACACAAAAAATAATATACATTTTAGAAGTGCAAACACAAAATTACAAATAAGTAGAAAAATGCAAAAATTAAAAATAGATTGCAGTCTGATAATTGAATAATGTATGATTTTATAAATAATGAAACTATGAATGATAGCCATTATAAAATCGTCAGGCATTTTCCACTTTTTGTGCAAAATTGCAAAACAAAGCGATAGTTAAAATATTTGCTATTTTCATTAAAATGTGTGATAAAATTCTGCGAAATTACAGTTAATAATTTAAAAATCTGAAGAAATTCCTGTTTAAAATTTTTAGTCCTACAAAATTCCTGGAATTCCAATTAAAAATTTTTTAAATCCCACAAACTTACTGAAATTCAATTTTAATCCCTTGACATTCCAAAAAAAATCCCTGGCAAACATTTTTTAAATCCAACAAACTTCCTGGAATTCAAAATATTATACAATTCGTTTACTTGCTTTCAATTCTAGAGTTTAAAAAATAAAAAAATTTGAAATATTCCAAATTTGGAATGATTTCAATTTTTGAAGTGCCACGAATTCTGCTTGTTTATAAATTTAAAAGGCTCTACTTTCAAATTCGAGGGCGTCTCAATTGAAATCGATTCAAATTCGACACATTGTAAATTCTTAAAAAAATCCTTAAAATTGCTGGGCACTTCCAAATTACGAAGCATCCAAAGTTCAGTCAAGAGTAAAAATATTTAGAGCCCTTCAAAATCGCAACAACTTAAAAATTTAAAAGCGTCTAAAATTCAGAATACTAAGTATTCCTCATATTATAAAAATATCTTAAAAATTGCAATCTACAAACAAATATTTATAGAAACTGTAACACACCAAAAAATCGTGCTTTCAAGTGATCTACGATCTAAAAATATCTAAAAATCTAAAATCAAGGTGACGAAATAAAATGGATCCAAAATGAAATAAATAAATGAAATAAAATAAAACAGAATTAAGCAGAGTGATTGGCAGTCTTCAAGCAATTCGTAAGTGTCTATTATCTAAAAAAAAAAAACAAGGAATAAGGAGGAATATCAGGGTGGCCACATATCAGGGAAGTCTGGGAAGTCAGAGAAAATTTTTTTTATTTTTGTCGTATTGTATATAGATTTTATAGCTTATTTAACAGATTTAAAAAACTTTCCAAGTATTTCGAAGGATTATAAAGAATTTCCACGCATTCTCTGAAATTCTTTGGGTTTCTAATGATTTCAAGAGATTTGTATAATATTTAAAAGATTTAGTGAAATTTTAAAGGATTTTAAAAAGCTTGTAAGAATTTTAAGAAATTTTGATTTTTTAAAGTAATTTTCAGGGATTTTACTGTTCCTCACGGAAGTTTAAGGATTTCATTATATTTTAATGATTTTTAAAAGATTTTGTGGAATTTTGAAGGATTGTAGGGAATTTTAAGAGATTTTTAGGAATTTTAAAAGAATTAGCGAAAATTTAAGGGTTTTCATGAAATATTAGCAAATTTGAAGGGATTTCATCGAATTTTAAGATGTTTCTAGGAAATTTTTGAAAAATTTCAATAGTATTTTTACTGGAAATTTGTTCGCATTTTAAATACTTTTCTGTCTGTGTCTGAAAGTCAGGGAAAAGTCAGGGAAATGAAAAAATTGAATCTTGCAGCCACCCTGAATATGGATAAAATAAAAATAGGAATGATCGAAAAAAAATATGATGAACGAGAAAAAATGGAACTAAAAACGTTCCAAGGGTGTCACACGCCCTATTCTAGGCTATTTTGTGATTCTGATGCCTAAATTGACGAATGCAATTCTTACTGTTTGGATATTGAGAAAACATAAAGCGGCGATCAAACTGGCGAACTCTGACTACATTATAGCCAGCCGTCCATCGGCTCACTCTGTTCCTCTTAACGATTTCTGTTTCTGTTTCTGATTCTGCTCTGGGGCTTTCTGTCCCGATAGAAAAATAAGGATCAAATCGAGGTGTAAATGTAATATCGAGAGATTAAAATCCTGATACGAAAAATGTATCAGTGATGTATAACAAGATTATTTTGTTTTTATTTTTGTTTTCTATGTCTTCTTACTTTTGGCTCGAATCCATGTGTAACTGGAAGCCTCGCCAGCTTCGTTAGAAGCGAGACATTGGAACATTCCGGAATCCTCCATTGTTAATTTCTTAATTGTTAAAGAGCCGTCTTCTTCTAAATGGTACCTAGAAATTTATTAAATTGGTAATTAATGGTGAAAATTTTAATTTTTAATTAATATATTCGAGATTGAATCAATTCAATTTTAATTTTATCAATTCCTAATGAATGTGACTCAATGCCAGTTTTCTCTGGGAATTTAAATTGAATTCCAGCAATTTCTAACAAAAAGTTGAACTCTAGCAATTCAGAATTTAATTGCAGTAAATACTAATTGAATTCTAGAAATTTATATTGAGTTTTAGCAATTCAAATTAAATTCTATCACTTCAAACTAAATTCCAGAAAATTCAAATCGAATTATAGCAATTCTAATTGGATTTAAAAAAATTTGCAAATTAGGTTTCTCACTCTGAATTTCTTTTATGCGATGAGGAAATTGTATAAATAGAACGTTTTGATATGTTGAAATTTAAATTGTGAATTAATTATTTCACTAAATTTATTTATATGCTTATCATCTAAGTATATTCCAGGAATTAATATTTTCTCTGTAATATTTTCTGTATCATCTGGAATACTTAAAAGATAGCTTAAATCTTCTTCATCGTCTATTATTTTAATTTCATCATTAGAATGTTTGATATTCTCATTTATATGTTTACATTCCTGATAAACATTCAAGTTTACAAATTCTTGAAAAAATTAAAGTGAATTCCAGAAATAATTTGCAAAGTTTCTCCTTTTCCCTTTTATGCATTTTTCTCACCTCGTCCCCAGTAAATATTCGATCGACTCTGCATTTCGATACCAGCTAATTTTTGGCAAAGGAACTCCTTCGGCTTCACAGGGTAAAGTGACCGTCGATCCATATTCGCTAAGCGTCTCTCGTTTCAGTTCATTGATAAATGAGGGTTTTTCTGAAAGGAAAAATCAGAATTTAAATTCGCCATCTTTTAATTAATTAAAACTTTAATTAAAAACATCAAAATCAAGTAAATAAATAAACACAAAATACAATCTAGAAAAAAAACAAATCCTTAAAAAAATATTTACCATAAACTTCGATACTCGCATTCGCAACGATCGTAGGAAATCCTCCACTCCTCAAATCCACATGACAAGCATAAACACCCGTGAAAGTTAAATTCGCCGATTTAAGGATCAAAGTTCGGTTCCATAAATCGTCAAATTGGTACGAAATTCTCGTATTTTCGATTGGAATGTCGTCCTTCGTCCACAAAGTTCTCAACTCGTGAAGGTACCTAAAATAAATTCAAATAATTAGATTCTACAACTAAAGAAAAAAATCTAAAATACAATTTATAAAAATAATTCATAATAATAAACATTCATAATAAGCTTTCTATCTAAATAATTTAATAAATAATGAAAATTACCTAGAGTTGGCAATGCAGTGAAGAAAAGTCCCCTGGTCTTTAATAATTTTCGTATCTTGTGGCCTGACGATTATCGTCGGTGCAATTTCCGTATTAGGATCGCCAGTAACTTTGAGCTTGAAGAATGGACTAATTTCTTCCTTCGCCACTTGCGTATTGATAGCCTTCGCCCTAATTAATCACAACATTCGGAATTAATAAAAATTTCAATGAAACAACTGTCGTCCTATTAATATTTAGTTTAAAAGAACTAGAGAGCGATATTCCTTTTGAAAAATCGAGTAAAAAAGTCTCAAGGTCGATTTTAATCGAACGAACCATTCGCGAGTTATAGACAATAGAAGCGCGCTCGAATCAGAGGCGAGGCGCGAGTCACGTGACCCGTGACTGCGCGCGCAGCTCGCTTTCTATTGGCGCGCACTTCAATCCTTGGTAACTCGAGAACCCTTGATCCTATAAAAATTTACTAAAGGACCTTTTTTCTTATTTTTTTCACACAGAATCGCGCTATCTATACAAAAATCCTTTATTTAAAAAATTCTCCAAAATGTGAAGATGTTGAAAAATTTAAAAACCTATAAGATCCTTCATCGTCTTCAGATGCGTTGAGGATAATCAACATTTGATTCGCAGTTGCGTATTTTATGGTATACGGAATCGTGCCATCAGAACTTGACCAACTAACTTCAGGAGCTGGATGGCTTTCGATTGGTGGAAGTTCCAAAATTGCAGCATTTCCTGATTCTACTGTCACTGGAATCTCTGTCAGATCTTCAAATATTCCCATGTCTAAAAAAATTTGATTAAAATATTAAAAACATATTTTTTTTTAATTTTGCATATTTTTTTATTTTTTTAAATAAAAAGAACGATTCTTACAGGCAACAGAAAAGGAAATTCGCTCGCTGAATATCGAGCCAACTTCGTTCGTTGCTACACAATAATAAACACCAGAGTCTTCTCTCTTCGTTATGTTAATTCGATAATAGGGTTCAGAGGTGAGTTCATTCGTCAAAGGTTTTCCATCCTTGAACCACCTGTATCGAGGCTGAGGGTGACCTGTAAGAAAAATATTTGGAAAAATTTCCTAATTTTCCAGCAAACGTCTCCATAAGGCGTTCATAAGTTGAAAAATCGCGAAAAATCAAATTAAATCGGAAATTTAGTACGGACATGAACCTTTTAAGCAAAGACACGAACCATAGCTGTTATCCTACATCGGTATTGTCGATGTTCTACTTTATCAGCAGTCGGTAAATGTCGGTATCTTGTATTGTATTAAAAGGACTACAAAACGAAAATAAAGCGGTGTAATCAGGTTACCGAAATTTAGTACGGACACGAACCTTTTTTTAAGTAAGGACACAAACCAAAACAATTAACACGACTTTACCAGCAGTCGGTATATGTCGGTAACAGGGATCTACACTTAAAATTTGCTCATATATCTTTAAATAACAGAATAAAATAAATTTTAACATTTTTGAGGTAAATCTAGTCCAGTTTAAAATAAAAAAAATGTATTTTTTTTAATACAGAAAAAAGATGAACATGAATAAAAAATGAATTTTGAGTGAAAATATTTGTAATGGGAAAAAATGGTGATTATAAATCATTGTGTGGGAGAATGAGGAGCTTCTTGTTCAGGCAGAACTTTATGCACCCTTCACTGATCTAACGCTATTACTACAGGGTCACGATATCAAGTTACAGGGTTCGAAGCAGCACGAATGGGGCTTCACCTGGCCACCGCCTCATCCGCCTGCCATGTGATATTTCACGAGGACAATGAATATTCTGCAAGAGGCTCTACTTTCAGTTTTATCGAAAATATGTTTTTATTTCTTTCCCACATTCTTAGATTTCTATTTTTAAATCCAATTTCAATAGTTATATCAGAAGTTCTAAATTATTTAATTACTCCTGCCAGCAATTAAATTTAAAAATTATAATAACTACTTTTTTTTACTCACCTCGCGCTTGACACTGTAAAATTTTAGTTCGGTTTTCCGGACTAAATTTTCCACTACTCGATGGATGTGAGACGAAGCGAGGCTCTTGAAGCGATTCTGAAAAAAAAAATAAATGTAAAACATTTTTTCTTGGTAGCAGTTTACAAATTTTAAATTATTTTTTTTTAATTACTGTCTTTTTATGTTTAAATAAAAAAAAATGAATTGAAGAAGGACCCTAAAGTTCAAACGGTCCGCCTTTGGGACATAAATTAATTTTGGACGGAAATTTTTTTTTTATTTAAAAAATTTTTTTGCTATTAATAATTTAAATATTTTTAGTTTTTGCGGATTTTATTGTTGAGTAACTTATTTAGTAATGCGCTTGGGTAAGAAAGGAAAGAGTAAGTAAATCGGTCTCGTTTAATTTTGATAATTTCTAGAGTCATCAAAGCGTTGCAAGGCGAATAAAGTGAAGGCAGAGGTAGTAGCGTCGGTTTACGCTCATGTGACTCGGCCTCCTCCCGGTATCCGGCTGTTCACATTCTTTTCATCTTTATCCCTCTAGTTCACCATACCTTATGCATTTAATAGCAGTGACTCAGTGCATGGTATTCGGCTCTAATGGAATGACTTAAAACCCGTTGTTCATCTTAATAATAAAAAAATCATACTGATACATCGATACATACAGATCTTCATTCAAGAAATTTCTTTCCTCATACTCATCGTCCCTGACTTCAATAAATGAGAATACAGCTATAGAAACTCTGGTAGACTTCAAAGCTCTGCAATTTTTTTTTAACTGGAAATATAAGAGTTTTCTGAAATTATAGGGGCCTGAAGAGTAACTAGTGTTAACCTACTTCAAAAACGAAGAAGAATTCTCTTTTAGTAAATTTCGATAGAATCAACCGTTCTCGAGTTATAGGCGATGATGATTATGGGAAGAGCGCGCCAATAGGAAACGAGATGCGCGCGCAGGCGCGCTTTAATTGGCGCGCGCTTCAATCGTGAATAACTCGAGAACCCTTCATCCGATTTAATTCTGCAAAAGGACTTTTCTTCTTAATTTAAAGTTTCACTGTTCTTAGGAACGTAAAAGAAGAAAAATTTGAGGAATGAGAAGAAATATAGAATAGTAAACGGAAAATAAAACCAAGGAGTAAAAATTTAAATTTCCGACACCTGATGTTATGTTTTTATTCTGAATATTTTTATTGAGTAGCTCCTGAACTAGTATTATTCATGCTTCATAACTTGATTTATGGTCCGTGAATGTATGTTAGACTCGATCGTAAAGAAATGGCCGTTACGAAAGAATAAAATTTTTACTACTAAAATGCAAAATACAATTCAAAATACTTTTTTTAGAATTAAAATTTTACTTTAAAATGAAAATTTATTTTTTACAGAAAAAAAATTGAATTTAAGCAATGAGGAATTAATTAGTGAAAAAAGTTAATTTGATAAGGAAAATAAGCTGTTTTGACCTCGTTTTGAGACTCTCTTTGTAAAAGAAGATAAAGGGAGTAGGTCAATGAGTAAACAAAAGATTTATCAGCCGCATGTCATCGGATCATTGTTGTCGAATAATCAGATGTTACAAATTATAGAGAAAAAGGTTTTGTCCAATACTTCGCCATTCAATATTTCCCAGGTGGAAAGAATCTGGGAATATCCGGGGCAGGACGATTTCCGCATTTCATTCATTCACTGACCTGACAAATTATTTCGTTCAGGTCAGGAATACCAATTTTATCTCTTTCAAAGAATTTTATTATTTTCCCTGGAACCAAATTCAATTTTCACAATAAAATTTTTAACTAATTTATAATTACATTAAAATTATTAAATATTAAAGTACTTAACTATAGAAAAATATTGACGCCAGAGACCTACTTTTCGTAATACAAGAATCTCTTGAAGGCAAGTTCGAGTAGATAGTAAATGTAAATGCAGAGAGAGATAAAAATAGTATAAATAACGTAAGGGCCTACGCTTCAGTGATAATGAACGAGAAGTCTATTAAGTAATATCTCTTTCGTTTTCAAACAGTCACGGATACCACACAAGAGAATATTTCATTTTTTACAAATACGATTCAATTTATAATTACAATTTACAATATAATTCGCTAAAATTTAAAAAAAAATGTAATTAAAAATGACGGTAATAATTTTATAATAAAAATCCACATATATAAGGTAAAATTAAAGCGCTCAAAAGACTAGTAAAAAGCGTCCTTTTGCAAAATTAAATCGGATGAACCGTTCGTGAGTTATTGAGAATTTATAGCAGCGCACCAATAGGATAAGAGATGCGCGCGCATGAGTCACGTGACTACGCTCGATTGGTGCATTCTTCCTTCTGCATTTAAAGAGGTTATTTTTCCAAATACTGAGATTTAAATTTCAAGAAAAGGCATGCACAAGGTACGAATCCTGAAATGGAATTTCCAATCGGATTTATAAGATCTACGAGACTTCAAAGTGGAATCAGTTCAGATAATAGTCGAGGCAGTCACTCGGAACGAGAAAAATAGCGATTGCAAGCGAGATTCTCGGCTAGAGTGAAGAAGATCCCTTGGCATCAGTATCCACTTGAAAGGAAAGCCTGGAGAGGGTTAATAAGTGGAATATATAGGGCGTGCACACATGGTATCGTTCAAACCTGCTCACCGAGCAAGTCCTCGCTTTCCACTTTTATCTTGAACTCGGGAGATGAGTTACAACCAAGCAAATATGTTCCACCACTTCCTAGAATTATTCTTCTCTTTCATTTTATTATTGGAATTCTACACTTTTTAATATCATGAATAAGAAATATTTATTTACATTTTTTATTCATTTACATATTTTAAGAGTGTTTTCCAGATCCTAAGAAAGCGAAAAGCCCTTTATGATATTTTAATCGAACCAACCGTTCGTAAATTATAACCGATTGAAGAGCGCTCCAATAGCGAGCAAGCTGCGTGCGCAGTCACATCACCGATTGGTGCGCTCTTCAATCCTCAATAACTCGAGAACCGTTCATCCAATCAAAATCCCTCCAAAGACTTTTTTACTCTACAAGAACGAACGCGCGCTCCGCGCGCGCATTTGCGTTCTTTTTCAATATTATATAATTTATTCCCGTGTGGAAAAATTTCGTGGCAGTCTTAAGTAGAGAGATGGACTGGCTAGACCGAATTGAGACCGTCTACTTAAGACGGTCTGACAGGGTGTTGGCCATGGCCCTTTCAGACCGACTCGATTGAAAATTTTCAAAGTATCATCGAGACGGTCTGGCTTGGCCCCGCTCAGACGGTCTCAATTGAAAATGTTATAAGTGCTATCATGACATTTTGTTGTTTGTTGCAAGGTTACAAATAATTAATTACAACTGTAATTACATTACCGAATTAAATAATAATTACATAGAAACATATTGTATTTATATTCAAAATAATTTAAAATTACAATAAAAAATTGTAATTGTACTCAAAATAATTAATTAAACATTTTTTTTTTAATTTTCAATTATACGGAAACCGGGAATCTTTATTTGTGTATTTGCCTACAATGAAAGAATGTTACATTAATTGTAATTGTAATTGTAGGTAAATAATATACACAAATATAAACTCTCGTTCCGCGTATAATTCAAAATTAATTAAATTATTTTTAAGATTAACTATTATTTAATTAACTATTATTTAAGATTTAACTATTTATAAAATGTGTAAAGCAAAAAAAGAATAAAAATATATTCCTCGCAATTATCTCTGGCTTTTCAGTGGAAGAGCTTGGCTGAGATTTTGTTCACGAACTCCAAGCGGTTGAATAGCTCAAGCGGTTAGGGCGTGCGTTTAGGATATTAGGGTCGGGGGTTCGATTCCCAGCGAGTGCGATTTTTCGAAGCGTGTGAGCGTGCGATTATATGTGTGAGAGTCCGTGCGAGTAATTGTTTAACTTAAAACATAAATTATGTGCAGTTATCATATTTAAAACAATTCTTCTTTTTTTTCAAATTTTTCATTACAACTCGTTGATCTAGCGCCAACCGTTAAGTCTAAACCTTTCAATACAATCTCTATAAGATGGCACATGATGGAGATGAATTACTTGACTTATCTTATACTGAGTACTAGATTTCTATTACTACTCATCAGGGTTTTAAATTCGATTTCTCTGCGTGTACAGCCAAAAAAAAAAAAACATCTGGACGAGCTGACCAGCGGCTGGTCAGCATGATCTAATCTAGACCATCTCATGGTTTAGGCGTCACTCATCTAGCCAGCGGCTGTATAGACCGTCTGCCTAGAGACTGGACAGAAACAAGGACGGTCTGGCCAGTCCCCATCCAGCGCCCCGAAATTTTTCCACACGGGTTATATTTTATTTCTCTAATCTCTTAAAATCTATGTTAAACTTCGTGAAAATCTCTAAAAATTCCAAGAAACCTTTGAAAACCTGTGAAATCGCTTAAAATTCGTGAAAATCTCTTAAAATTTTCAGAAACTTCTTGAGATTCTTTTAAATTCAATAATAACAATTCAAATTCCATGAAATCCTTAAAAATTCCAGAAAAATTTTCAAACTCATAAATCTTCTGAAATCCACGTTAAAATTCATGAAAATCTCTAAAAATTCCTAGAAACCTTTTGAAATTCCATGACAAACTTCAAAATCTCTTAAAATTCCCAGAAAAATTCTTGAAATTTTACGGTAACATTTAAAATCTCTTTATATCTTTTATATCCCTTAAAAATATTACATAGAAATCTTATCGAATTCCATGAAATCCTTTAAAATTCTCACAAAATCATTTAAATATCAGAAAAATCTCTCGAAATCACTTAAAATTATTAGAAATCTCATAAAATTCCTTAAAATTTTAGGATAATATTTCAAATTCCTTAAAACCTCATAAAACTCTTGCAAAGTTTTTAAAATCCCTTCAAATTTCACGAAATATCCTAAAATACCATACAATTCTACAAAGTGGTTTTAATATCCTAAAAATCTCTTGAAATCCATGTTAAAATTAGTGAAAATCTCTAAAAATTTCTAGCAACCTCTGGAAATTTCTCAACTCTTAAAATCTCTTAAAATCATTAAATATTTTATCAAATTCTATGAAATCCTTAAAAATATTACAAAATCTTTTATAAATTAAAAATATTTTTTGAAAACCCTTAAAACTTGACGAAAATCTTAAAAATCTTTGTAAATTCTACAAAATCTATTAAAAATCATAAAAAGCTTTTGAAATTCCTCAATAAAATTCCCTATAAAGTTTTAAATTCCTTATTTAAATCCCACAAAATACATATTTCAAAAGTCATAAAAGTATCTTGAAGTCCGATTGAAATCTGATCAAAGTCGTGAAATATTCTAAAAATTCCCAGAAACTTCTTGAAATTCTTTAAAATTCTACGATAACATTTAAAATCCCATTATCTCCCATGAAATCTTTAAAAATTAAATTCAAATTCAATTCACGTGGAATTTACGATTCGGCAAGTATCGATTGTCGAAAATCATTATCGATACTTACACGACGAATCAGGAGTGCGGAATAGGCGTTAGGATATTTCGACTTCGACTCAATCATCTTTTTAGAATAGATCTTTCCAGCCGTTTTTGGCTGGCTGGGCGTATAAAGCCGTAAATGGGGTGGATTTTGGCCGGTTTTGGCTGCTTGGTGGTATACAGCCGTAAATGAGG
>CAJFCP010000692.1:217912-229952 GCA_904066005.1 Synergus itoensis | reverse complement strand
TGGATTTTGGCCATTTTTGGCTGCTTGGTGGTATACAGCCGTAAATGGGATGGATTTTGGCCATTTTTGGCTGCTTGGTGGTATACAGCCGTAAATGGGGTGGATTTTCGAAGACTGCGTAAAGTTTTAATCTTCAATTTTCTGATCTTGCTTTTATTATCTCGGATTAAGGAACCAGGAGGTGTAACTTTGAATAGAAATCGGCGGATAAAGACGTGTTGGACTTGTAGATTATAGAGATAAGGCACAAAATCGCTCGCCTTTGCAAATCTAATTCAGAGGCGCAGGCCGTTTCGTTTGGGGTCGTCTGCCCCAACAAAATGTTGCATCGGATTCAAGAGGCGGGATTCCGCATTGCGTCCTTGGAAACGCAACCGGCTTTTCTAACTGGAATATATAGAGTGCACCTCTGCAGTCTGCAGGTGGTCAACCTCTCCACTGCAATCTCTCTATTTATAAGACTCTAGCAACTTCCGGTTTTCTAAAGCCCATCCACTGTCCCACCAAACTACCCTCTTCATCGAGGGTTGACAGAGCCCATTCAAACCGGTAATCCAGTGGCGTAGCAACCGGGGGGGCAGGAGGGGCAGCTGCCCCCCCGTAAATTTGGACGGGGGGGCAATATAGTCATTTTGCCCCCCACTGAAAAACAAGTGATAGTTGTTAAAATAACTAAGATGTTTGTGATGCTTAAATGAAAATGCATTTATATATAATATATACTAGCAAACCAACACGCGCGCTACGCGCACGATTATTTATTTAATTTCTTACAACTTCAAGTCATTAAAAAATCAATGAAATTTTGCAGATTCAAATTTAAAGATTATGTTTGAAACAACAATGTATCCGAAATTTTAAGGACATTTCGTTACATCACTTTTTTTAGAGAAATATTTCAAGAAGTTTCTAGGAATTTTAATGGATTTTGACCATTTTCAAGTGATTTTTACGAGTTTCAAGGAATTTTAAGAGATTTTAAAAGGTTTCAGAGAATTTTAAGGGACTTTAAGGAATTTTAAATGTTATAATAAAATTTCCAGGAATTTTACAAGAAGTCAAGAGATTTTAATAATTTTAACGGATTTTCTGATTTTTAAAGGATTTTATAGAATTTTCAGGATTTCATGGAATGTAACGAGATTTCTAATAATTTTAATGGATTTTAAATGACGTAGAGAGACTTTAAATGTTATCGTAGAATTTTAAGAATTTTAAGAAGTTTCTGGGAATTTTAAGGTAATTTTATTGAGGGATTTCAAAAGAATTTCTATACATATATGATTTTTAAAAAAATGTGTAGAATTTAAAAGCATTTCGAAGCATTTGTACAATTTTTAAGGATTTTATGAAATTTGATAAGATTTATAAGGATTTTAAGAAATTCTAAATGTTAAGAAATTCCAAGAGTTTTTTTTATGAATTTATAGAGATTTTTTCTAATTTTAACTTGGATTTCAAGAGATTTATAATTTTAATGGTTTTGTGGATTTTAAAGGGATTTCAAGAGGTTTTTGGGAGTTTTAAGAAATCTTGAAGAATTTTAAGCGATTTCGAAGGTTTTCATGAAGTTTTAAGTGATTTGAAAAGGTTTCTGACTCCCGTGTGGAAAAATTTCGTGGCAGTCTTAAGTAGAGAGATGGACTGGCTAGACCGAATCGAGACCGTCTACTTAAGACGGTCTGACAGGGTGTTGGCCATGGCCCTTTCAGACCGACTCGATTGAAAATTTTCAAAGTATCATCGAGACGGTCTGGCTTGGCCCCGCTCAGACGGTCTCAATTGAAAATATTATAAGTGCTATCATGACACTTTGTTGTTTGTTGCAAGGTTACAAATAATTAATTACAACTGTAATTACATTACCGATTTAAATAATAATTACATAGAAACATATTGTATTTATATTCAAAATAATTTAAAATTACAATTAAAAATTGTAATTGTACTCATAATAGTTAATAATTACAAACACATTATAATTTCACTCGAAATAATTAATTAAAAATTTTTTTTTATTTTTCAATTATACGGAAACCGAGAATCTTTATTTGTGTATTTGCATACAATGAAAGAATTTTACATTAATTGTAATTGTAATTGTAGGTAAATAATATACACAAATATAAACTCTCGTTCCGCGTATAATTCAAAATTAATTAAATTATTTTTAAGATTAACTATTATTTAATTAACTATTATTTAAGATTTAACTATTTATAAAATGTGTAAAGCAAAAAAAAAAAATGAAAATATATTTCTCGCAATTATCTCTGGCTTTTCTGTGGAAGAGCTTGGCTGAGATTTTGTTCACGAACTTCCAAGCGGTTGAATAGCTCAGGCGGTTAGGGCGTGCGTTTAGGATATTAGGGTCGGGGGTTCGATCCCCAGCGAGTGCGATTTTTCGAAGCGTGTGAGCATGCGATTATATGTGTAAGAGTCCGTGCGAGTAATTGTGTAACTTAAAACATAAATTAAGTGCAGTTATCATATTTAAAACAATTCTTCTTTTTTTCTAATTTTTCATTACAGCTCGTTGATCTAGCGCCAACCGTAAACCTTTCAATATAATCTCTATAAGATGGCACATGATGGAGATGAATTACTTGTCTTATCTTATACTGAGTACTAGATTTCTATTACTAATCATTAGGGTTTTAAATTCGATTTCTCTCCGTGTACAGCCAAAAAAAAAAAACATCTGGACGAGCTGACCAGCGGCTGGTCAGCACGGTCTAATCTAGACCATCTCATGGTTTAGGCGTCACTCATCTAGCCAGCGGCTGTATAGACCGTCTGCCCAGAGACTGGACAGAAACAAGGACGGTCTGGCCAGTCCCCATCCAGCGCCCCGAAATTTTTCCACACGGGCTGTTTTAACAGATTTTAAGGGATTTTAAATGTTGTAATATAATTTTCAGGAATTTTAAAAAATGTCAAGAGATTTAAATAATTTTAATAGAGTTTAAAGGACGTCAAGGCACTTTAAATGTTATCGTATAATTTAAAGAATTTCAATCAATTTTTGGGAACTTGAAGAACTTTTCACGAATTTTGAAAGATTTTAAGAGAGTTTTATGAGTTTTAGAATATTTTATGGGGTTTAATTGATTTTAAATTTTGTCAGGTAATTTTATTGATTTCTCTAATTTTTAAAAGATTTTGTAGAATTTTTAAGGATTTCATGAAATTTGATAAGATTTATAAGGATTTTAAGAAATTCTAAATGTTGAGAAATTCCAAGAGTTTTTTTTATGAATTTATAGAGACTTTTGCTAATTTTAACTTGGATTTCAAGAGATTTATAATTTTAATGGTTTTTGTGGATTTTTAAGGGATTGCAAGAGGAGTTTTAAGAAATCTTAACAAATTTTAAGCAATTTCGAAGGTTTTCATTAAATTTTAAGTGATTTGAAAAGGTTTCTGAGTGTTTTAAGAGAATTTAAGGGATTTTATGAAGTTTCGAGGAATTTTAAGAGACTTTAAGGATTTTTAAACATTGTAATATAATTTTTAGGAATTTTAGAGGAAGTCAAGAGATTTTAATAATTTTAAAAATATTTTAATGGAATTTTAAATAATTCTGTGAAATTTTATAAGATTTCTAATAATTTTAATAAATATTAAAGGACGTCAAGGAACTTTAAATGTTATAGTATAATTTAAAGAACTTCAAGCAGTTTCTGGGAATTTTAAGAAGTTTTCACGAATTTTAAAAGATTTCAAGAGAATTTTATGAGTTTTAGAATATTTTATAGGTTTAAAGGATTTTAAAGTTTGTCAGGTCATTTTATTGATTTCTCTAATTGTTAAAAGATTTTGTAGAATTTTTAAGGATTTTATGGAATTTGATAAGATTTCTAACGATTTTAAGAAATTATAAATGTTGAGAAATTCCAAGAGGTTTTTAGGAATTTGTAGAGCTTTTTGCGAGTTTTAACTTGGATATCAAGATATTTATGATTTTAATCGTTTTTGTATATTTTTAAGGGTTTACAAGAGGTTTTTGGGAGTTTTAAGAAATCTTAACGAATTTTAAGGTATTTCAAAGGTTTTCCTGAAATTTTTTTGCGCCATTAGTTTGTTTTTCTTCTTTTATCTTCAAGTAATTCAAAAGCCAATCAGGTTTGCAACAACAATGTCTGCGAGATTTTCGAGACATTTCGTGACACCACTTTTTTAAGATAGGATATGTATATGATGATTTTTTGTCATTCGAGTTTGCCCCCCCACGAAAAATTCCGTTGCTACGCCCCTGCGGTAATCAAAGGCCTACTTTTTCGCTCTTTTTCATAAACAAGAACGAACGCGCGCTCCGCGCGCGCATTTACTTTTTTTAAATGTTATAAAATTTATGATATTTTATTTCTTCTTTTCTATCCGTCATAATTAAAATTTTATTTTAAAAAATTTACATTTTATAGGAATAATTCCTTTCAAAATTAACTACGTATACAGTTGTATTGATGTTTAATTGTGGTCTTTTTTTTCTAAAAAAATACCACATTCATAGTTGTGTAAAGTATTATTTGAAATAACCGACTAATTAATTATCATGAAATTAATTAATTGTTTATTTTAAATATTATTACAAAAATGTAAATTTCTTAAGTTTTTTTTATAAGACGAAACCTCGCTAGTAAATTTTTAGAAGAATATAATTACCCACTGTTTTTTTTATAACTCATGATACTTCATATTTCTTTACTGTAGTATGGATATTTAATTATGGTTTCAATTTCTAAAAAAAAACTTTCGCATTTATAGTTGTACAGTATTATTTGAAAAACCGGTAAATTATTTATTAAATTAATTTATTAATTAGTCATAATAAATTAGTAAATTGTTTATTTTAAATATTACTATATAAATGCTTTTTTAAAACCGAGATTTTTATTGAAACAAATAAGTCCATCAATTTCATTGAATTAATAATATTTTTGAAATGGAAGGTGAAATAGGATTGTTTTTCCTTCTTAAATGTTCATGATACTACTTTTTCTTTTTTAAGTTATAATTTATGAAATTTTATTTCTTCTTTTCTATCCGTCATAATTAATATTTGACATTTTAAAATTTGAGTTTTATAGGAATAACAGTAACCTGATATGAATTTAAAAAATTTAAATAATTTTCAAAAATAAAAAAAAAATTTTATAAAAAATGTTTCCTTATATTTTATAAATTAAATAATTACAACGTGTGTTTTGCTTCACAAAAAATAATATTTCTTAGATTGTTTTCAAAATTAACTACGTTTTATATAGTTGTATTGATTTTTAATTGTGGATTCTTTTCTAACAAAAATACCACATTTATAGTAGTGTTCAATATTTTTTGAAATAACCGACTAATTAATAATCATGAAATTAATTAATTAGTCATTATAAATGATTTAATTGTTTATTTTAAATATTATTATAAAACTGTAAATTTCTTAAGTTTTTTTTAGAAGGATAAATCTCGCTTAAACATCCAATACAACTGTAAATGTAGTAAATTTTTAAAAGAATATAATTACCCACTGTTTTTTTTATAACGCAAAACATAAAGTAGTTATGTAAATTACGGTAAACATGTTTTATTAAAATTAAATATATAATAAAATCAAATCGTTTGCTACTTTACGTAAAATATGGCTTGATTTTAATCTAAGTTTTCTTTGTTTTTAAATCTTTAAAGTCTGATACTTTATAAAGTATTGATACAACATCTATTTTACGTTATAAAAAATAATTATTATTAGATTGTTTTCAAAATTAACTGTGTTTACTATAGTATGGATCTTGAATTATGGTTTAAATTTCTAAAAAAAACTACTGCATTCATATACCACATTTATAGTTGTGTACAGTATTATTTGAAATAACCGGCTAATTAATTATCATGAAATTAATTAATTGTTTATTTTATATATTATTACAAAACTGTAAATTTCTTAAGTTTTTTTATAAGGCGAAACCTCGCTAGTAAATTTTTAAAAGAATATAATTACCCACTGTTTTTGTTTATAACTCATGATACTTCATATTTCTTTAAAGTCTGATACTTTATAAACTATTGATACAACATCTATTTTACGTTATAAAAAATAATTATTATTAGATTGTTTTCAAAATTGACTATGTTTACTGTAGTATGAATCTTTAATTATGGTTTCAATTTCTAAAAAAAGTAGCGAATTTATAGTTGTACATTATTATTTGAAAAATCGGTTAACTAATTATTAAATTAATTTATTAATTAGTCATAATAAATTAGCTGATTATTTATTTTAAATATTACTATAAAATTGCTTTTTTAAAACCAAGATTTTCGATATATTTCGAGTTTAGACTCGTGATAAAATGAGGATTAATGAAATCAAATTCAAATGAGCGCGCGCAAGTATCGATTGTCGAAAAGCACTATCGATACTTACGCGACAACGAATCAGATTGCCGGAAAAGGCGTTAGGTTTTTTCGACTTCGACCTCATCATCTTTTTATAATAGGATAGAATGGAAAATTCACCCGAGTCTCCCTTAGCCAGGGGTGAATAATTTTTTTTTTTTACCTATTCAGTTTGACGATCCAACTGACAAATTTGAAAAGGGATTTATTTTTTTTTAACTTTTTGTAACTTGTGTTACAAAAATATAATTTTAATTAATTAATTAAGACACTTTAAACAAAAAAATATATCAGATTCCTAATGGTGTTTTCTTAATTTTTTTCTTTTTCCGGTAAGTCACGTGCACTGGAAAGCGTCATAGTCAATTCCCATCCCTTCAAAGTATGAGTTTCCTCTTTCCGGATAACAGCTGCAACTGGAAATAGGGGTGGACGGGAAATGCCGGCGGCTCTTAAATTACTATTAAGTGATAATTCCCAATGGAAATAAATCGTTGAGAAATTGAATTTATCTACGAAGAAATATTTCATAAATAAACTTTGTTTATAGATTGTTTTAAATTTAAATAAATATAAAAAGCCTCATTCTTGAAAGTATAGAATAAAGGTCAGTTTCGTCATTTTTATTTATGTAAATTTCAATTCAAGATTAAAACAGCAATCTGAAAACTCAAGCCAAAAGTCCGAGATTTGCATTTGCATGAGTGCAAATACCGGAACGAAGACCGCCCGCAGCAGATGTGAGGAAAGTTTGATGCAACGTACGTGGCGTGAAAATAATTCAATAACGTGAAATCGTAGCTGGATTTCATTAGAAAGCGAATTCAAGTTCTTATCTCACCGGAAATTATGAAAGAAATTACACATTCCTAAAAAAAAAAAAAACGATTAAAAAATTTGTCAATTGTCAAAAATTGTCAAAGTGAATGACTAGAACTTACAATACATTATCAAATATTTTTAAAAAATATATTTTTTAAAAAAATAAAACATTGAATATTTAAAAAGAATTGCAATTGAATAAAAGATTCAAGTCGGTCGAGGGCCAGATGAGAGTCGCTTCTAGACACATAGGAGACGCGGGAGTTGACTCACATTACGAAGTCATTTGGCATTTTGCCCGCTAAAGTCTACGAACTCGTAATCGAAGTTCAGGGTCGGAAAACAGGATCACAAGCCACATTTAGAATCTCGATTTTCAATTCGAAGCACGAAAAAGTCGTAACGACTTTTTACATAACGAGATTCCTTCTTGAAGTGAATAAACAATCAACCCTAACTTCTTCGAACTTCAACTTCATGAAAAATTAATTTTCAATAAATTCAAATGGATAAAAGCTAAATAGTCTTATCCTATTTTAAAAGAGAACAAAACGAGTCCTTTACGAAAATTCTCTAAGATCAACGCTTACTAAGTTATTAACAATTAAAGAGCGCACCAATAGGATACGAAATGCGCGCGCAGATTGGCGTTGATTCGTCCGCACTTTAATTGTCAATAACTCAAAAACATTTGATCCAATCAAATTGACACCAGAGACTCTTTTACTCCCCCTTTCATGAAGAATAACGCTATCTATTCCTTATTCATTAATTGTTTTCTCGATCTCATTAAATCCTTGTTTTACACTACAAAATATCGAACTAGATTGACCGTTACATTACGACATTTAAATCCTTCGTTTCTCTTTCCGGCAGAAAATTGCGATTGTTCAATAAGCCGCATCGTCGAAAGAAACAGACTATAAAATTAGGTTTTAGCAATTAAAAAATTATTGTTCGACTGAGTTCCTTCAGAATAGCCAAAAATAGAATAAATCCCTTTATAAAAAAGAATTAGCAAAAGAGCATCCGGCATTCCGAGAAACAATAACAATTCTCCCGGGAGCCGTGACAAGACTTTAGAGGTACGCAAGTCGATTTACGGCTCATGAAATTATTAGATGGAAATTGTTGACGACCATGTAATTTTTATGGGTCTAAAAGAGGAAGTCACTTTTACGACTAGGGGCCCTTTGTTTCTGCCTTGAGCTATCTCGTCTTGAATTATATAAAGCTAGGTTGAGGTAGGCATAACTTGAATGGCAACCTCGATGGCAACATACCCAGTTTTTACTCATGAATCTGGTTTAAGACCAGCTTTTCATCCCTCTCACTTAAAGACCCTCCATTTCCTACCATAAGAGGCCTCGCAGTCACGCGAGATTTTCACTTTATTATGTTTACGCACTTACGCATCGATCTTAGGCCATTTTAGAAAATAAATCCGATAACTGTTCGCTATGAAGTCCCCTAGCGAAAGCTTCGGATAGAAATGCATTCCGAATCAATCCGAATCATTCCGGAATTTGTGTCCAAATCAAACAGTTTCATTCCGATCTAATCCGAAGGAAGTTTTCAATCCGAATTAATCCGAAGCCCATTCAAAATCTATCCGAACATTTAATCCGACTGAATCCGAATCAATCCGTCAATCCGAATGAGTCAGAATTAATCCGAACTTTCAATCCTAATGAATCCGGTCAATCCAAACTTTCAATCCGAATGAATCCTATTTAATCCGGTGTATCCGAACCAATCGGGTTAAATCGGATTCATTCGGATTAAAAGTTCGGATTAAGTCGGATTAATTCGGATTGACCGGATTGATTCGGATTCAGTCGGATTAAATCTTCGGATAGATTTTGAATGGGCTTCGGATTAATTCGGATTGAAAACTTCCTTCGGATTAGATCGGAATGAAACTGTTTGGTTCGGACACAAATTCCGGAATGATTCGGAAGCTTTCGGATTTGTTCGGAATGAATTTCACTCCGAACCTTCCGCCAGGGTCGGGTAAAACAGTAAAATACGAGTGAACTCTAGAATGAGATGAAGATTTGCATCATCAGAAGATTACTGGCTTTTTAATTTACTTCCCGGAAGGCCCAAGTCGGGGTCGAAGATCTGAAGTTGTTAGGCTTTGAAGTGCAGCTAGTATCTTATTATTGTTTATACGATGTAAAAACGCTAGGGACGCATAAGGCAGTCGAGCCTCTTCGCAACTGCACTCGGAGAACACGTGGCTGCGTAAATTTGAACGTAAGTGCCTTACGTGCCATATGTCTGGTTTCCGAGCGTGCGAGTAAAAGTTAGTAGCTAAGACAGTCACGTGGCTATTTTTACCCTGGAAAAGCGAATCAAAAGCAGAACCTTCTTCTTCGTCCTTTTGCGATTTTAGACTGAGAATATATTCCAAGAGTTGGCTCAATTTGAATCAGTTCTATTTCAGATGAGTTTAAAACGTACACCTTGCAATGATAATTCGTTTCATTGATCAGAGAGGTTTCGATGTCGCTCGTGGAGCGAAAGATAATGACGTCTACAATTTAAAACAATTAGACTATTAAATGTGAGGCATGACTTTTTTTCAATTTTCATGCCGACATTTATGATAGTCTAGAACCCTCACAGAAGTTCTTGAAGTCTCTTGAAATCCTTTAAAATCCTTTAATCGACTGTCTGCCCTACCCTGCTGGAAGTAAGGAGATAGAAAGAGATAGAAATTTGGAGATAGAACTTTTCTATCTCTTCCAAGTATCCATCTTGCATCCCCAAAACGCTATCCCTTTCTATCCACCATTGTATTCCCGTGTGCAGTGATATCTATCTCTTCCTATCTCTCAGGCTATCCTTGTGTCTGGTAAGATCATTCTCTTCCTATCCCTCAGTCTATCTCTTTCTTGTAATATTTATCTCTTCCTATCTCTCAGCCTATCTCTGTATTTGGTAATATCTATCTCTTCCTATCCCCCAATCTATCTCTATTTCTGGTAATGTCTATCTCTTTCTATCTCTTAGTCTATTTATTCGCAAAACAATTGTATTCCTTTCTATCCCTAATTCTATCTCCCTTGCTAGAAATTTGTATCTTTTTATATACCCAATGCTATCTCTCTCTTATTAACTTCTTAATTTTCATATTATAAACTCGCATAGTAATTTTATAACTACAATATTTTGTACATATATATTATTCTAATCATACCTCTAATGTATAATAACGCTGAAAAATCCGCACCTATAGGGACGCGAACCCGCGCGCATCGAGTTTACTGTCCAACGCTTAGTCCACTGAGCTAGTGACGGACTTAGGAATTATGTGGTAAAAACCAATATCACTCATCCACGTTTTTCTCTTTGAATCTCCTCATTTCTATTCCTTTTTTATCTCTTGTCTATCACCGCCTATCTCTTTCTATCTCCATCTCAGCTAGTACACATCTCTCTTTTCTATCCCTTTTTATCTCTCTTGTCTATTTACGCCTATCTCTTTCTATTCCCATCTCAATACATATCAACGCCTATCTCTTTCAATCTCCAATTCTCTGTTTTATTTCTATCTTTTGTCTATCCCCGTCTATCTCTTTCTATCTCTTTGTTAATCACCGTTTTCTCCTATCTCTTACAATCCCCACTTCTCTACCTCTTTCTATCTCTATATATCTGTCTATCCTTCTCTATCTTCATTTCAATCCACATCCACGCCTATCCCTTTCTATCTCCATCTGAGCTAGTACACATATCCTCTTTTCTATCCCTTTTTATCTCTTGTCTATTTCGGCCCATCTCTTTCTATTTCCATCTCACTACACGTCAACGTCTATCTCTTTTAATCTCCACTTCTCTGTTTTATTTCTATCTTTGTCTATCCTATCTATTTCAAGAAGATAAGTTTAGAAGTAGGCTGGGACAGAAATCAGGGGATTGAAACTCATAGCAGTAAATTTCGATTGACAAGGAAATAGAAAGAGATAGATGATAGGGGAGAGATTTAAAGTGACAGAAAAGTGGGATTAAAATGGTTCAAATTTTGATTGACAAGAAGATAGAAAGTTATAGGCGATAATAGGAGAGAGATAGACAGGTATAAAGAAGTGGGGATTGAAAGAGATAAGAGCGAATTGAGATTGACTAGGAAACAGAAAGGGATAGACTAGAATATGCGAAAAATAGGAAGGAATATATGTAGATGTTGCGATTGAAAGTGATAGACATGGATGTGGATTGAAGTGGAGATAGGATATATGTAGGAAAGAGATAGGTGATTGATAAAGAGATAGAAAGAGATAGAAGGGAATGGACAAAAGATAGAAAGAAATAGAGAACTGTGGATTAAAAGAGATAAGCGTTGATGTGGTTTGAGATGGAAATAGAAAGATATAGGCGAAGATAGACAAGATATAAAAAGGGATAGAAAAGAGGAGATTCAAAGTGATAAGAATGAATGTGGATTGAAATGGAGATAGAAAGAGATAGGTGGAGATAGACAAGAGATAGAAAGATATAGAAAAGAGGAGATTCAAAGAGATAGGTGTGGATGTGAGTTGATATGGAGATAGAAAGGGATAGACAGGCGTATACAGAGATAGAAAGTGATAGAGAAGTGTCGATTGAAAGAGATAGGAGAGGACGGTGATTGGCAAGTGGATAGAAAGAGATAGAAAAGTGGGGATTAAAAGAGATAGGATATAACGGTAATTGACAAGAAGATAGAAAGAGATATACAGGAGTAGGCGAGATATATAAAGAGATAGAGAAATGGGGATTGAAAGAGATAGGAGACAATGGTGATTGACAAGGAGATAGAAAGAGATAGGTAGAGATA
>CAJFCP010000692.1:165218-217902 GCA_904066005.1 Synergus itoensis | reverse complement strand
GACAAGAGATAGAAAGTTATAGAAAAGAGGAGATTCAAAGAGATAGGTAGAGATAGACAAGAGATAGAAAGTTATAGAAAAGAGGAGATTCAAAGAGATAGGCGTTTATGTGGATTGAGATGGAGATAGAAAGAGATAGACGGAGATAGACAAGAGATAGAAGGAGATAGGCGGAGATAGACAAGAGATAGAAAGAGATAGGCGGAGATAGATAAGAGATAGAAAGAGATAGGCGGAGATAGATAAGAGATAAAAAGAGATAGAAAAGAGGAGATTCAAAGAGATAAGCGTGAATGTGTATTGAAACGAAGATAGAAAGAGATAGATTGGATAGGCGAGAGATAGAAAGGGATAGAAAGAGATAGGATTTCTATCTCTTTACTTCCAGCAGGGTAGGAAGTCAATTTATGGAGCAGTTGAAAATTGCAATCAGTTTTCAATTCAGAGCTAACTTAATATGTGGTTAAATAAAGTGAGAATGGGGAACCGGGGTGAGGTTCAAGTTCAATGAGTGGTTTAAAAAGCATAGCAGCTGTCCCGCCATGTGTCACAGTGTGATATGTAAATGGGCGGTTTGTGGAGTTCGCGTGCTGGATGGGGAGGCAAGAGGGAGCTTAGGGGAGCGTGACCTTATGGGGTCGTTTCGCGCTATTATTTTTCCGTGTCTATGGACCGTTTGAGATTCATTTGCCACCAATACGTTAATCTTTGATCGAGGTAACCAGCCGGATAATGAAAATCACCCATGATCATGCGATTATCAGCTATCAGGGGCGTATCGTTCCCTCATTGTGTGTAACATGACGCGTTCGAAGTCTACATTACACGACTCAGCAGAGGGATTCCGAGCTTAAAATCCGAACGGATCTCTCTTTTTAACACCGTAGGATAGAAAGAGAGATCCGTTCGGATTCGTGTGCTCGGAATCCCACTGCAGCAACTTGGAACATATTTGGAAGATCTTCATTGAAAATCACATAAAAGAAGAGAGAACCTGAATCTAGAAACGTTGCAATATGTAATTCTAAATCAGAAAACAAGATTGGAGACACTGCAGGTTTTTGTGCGGTTTGCGAGGGGATTGCAAAAATGGAAAGAGAAGACGCCGCAAGCCAAGTCAGCAACGTGTCGAGTGAGCGAGAGTAAAGGACTGCGGGGTAAAATAGAGAAAAAGGAAAGGGTGAAAAGGATGCACTCGAAACGAGTACTTGTAGTAACTATAAGTACGAGGCGAGTCAGACGTCTTCGCAAACGTGCTGCCACCGCAATTGTAGAGTCTAACCTTGTCTAGAGACTTCTTATAATCGCAAATCATAAGAGTCGACGTTCTCAGAGACTGGAGGCGAGGGTCTCAAGAAGTCTCTAGTGGTGCTGTTGTTGTTTTCAAAATAGAACTTCTCTTCCGCTTTGCTGTGCAAAATTTCTAAAAAAAATTCTCTAGAGGAAGAGCTCAGCAATTTGATGCATGTGATCGAAACAGAATTTCACTGAATCTTCGCTACAAATCGCTCGATACGTGCCGACGAAAAATCCGCTTTGCAGTAAATTTCTTGGGAGCTCGCCAACAGTGGCAGTACGGCTCTTGTTCCCGTCAAAAGTATACAATATAGATCAATGCAGCCTGGTCGTAGAAAACTTTGTTATGTTTAAAGCTCAATGGCCCCACGGTGTTAAAACTAGACAGTGCTAGTTTCATTAACCTCGCTCATTAGCGCTCAATGCTCTTTTTCTAATTAGTGTTAACCTCCGGTCAAGTTGCAGGAATTCTTCTGAATTACGGTATCTCCTTTTTAAAGATCTTAGTTAGCACTTGTTCTAATTTGGTATCTTCTAATTCTTCCAATTCCCCTAGTACAGTCGGAGCATAAATAATATGCCATTTTGCAAACAGAAGGCTCGTCTTATCAAAGCGAAACGACCTCTACTCTATAGTATGTGCCACGTTCTTGAGTATTACTCGAGCGTCGCGTGACCGGTCCTACGTTACCTAGAAAAGCAAACGTTTTTTTACGCACGAACGCGCGCACCTATACACACGTGGCCGTTGAGGACACGCACTTAAAGTCTTACAGAACGACGGTTGTATGAAGAACTCGAGAAAGGAGGAAAAGGGATGGAAAAGACGGAGAAGGAAGACGAAGACGAGAACCTTGCCGGGGGCGGTCACTGGCCCCTGCGAACGTCCACCATCGCGGAGACGGTTCCCCACTACTCCCGTCATCATGCCTCTTTCAGGGAGAATAATAATGGGAATTATGGTGGAGCCGAAAAAAAAACCTCTTCCTGCTGATAAAGTCTCGCTCTTCGCGGTGTGAATTTCAGAATGTTGAAGAATAACAAGAACAATGTCACTGAAGCGATTCTACTTGAAAAAGGAGAGAGAGCATTTTCTTGTATAACGTTTTTTTCGTTTGAATGAGAAGATTATGTCACCGACGGAATCTTTGCCTGATTAGTTTAACTCCTCAATATTTTGAAACAACACTGAGAAAAATAGATTATACCGTTTATGAACTTGGAAGGTTAACTATGGGACAGCGATCTAGATATTAAGCCGTACAATCTAGATGTTAAACCGTACAATCTGGATGTTAAATTCTAAAATCCTGGATTATAAAACTTAAAATCTAAATTATACGGTTTAACATCCAGATTGTACGATTTAATATCTAGATTGCTGTCCCATAGTTAACCTTCCAAGATCATAAATGGTACAATCCATTTTTCTCAGTGAAACAATAAGCCTATTGAATTCTTACTTGACGTAAAAATATTCTACATGATTAATATCTTAAAATGATTCTACAAAAATTAGACATGCTATGACTCATCAGGCAAAGAAAATTGATTTCACAGTAAAAAGTAGACCTGTTCAATCGTGGATCCTTTATATTAGGTGTTTCGTGGTCGTTTAATCTAGAGTTAAAAATACGAAAATCAATATGGCGGATTCAATATGGTTGTTTCTGAATACTTTCAATGTTGTTAATTTCCTTTTGATGAGCTCAATATATGTAACAGTTTTGACTGGAAATTGTTGTTATAGCATTAATTTTCCATCTATTTACGATTCAGTTCTTCATAAAGAAAACAGTTACTGTAGGATTTTTGAAAAGAGTATTCTTTGCGTGAGAATATTAACGATATAAATGTGTGAGAATGTTTTGAGGCATCCTTAATCTTCATGGAACAGTTGTTTCTCGTGGAGTTGTTTGTCCATTGTCTTGAGTAATTAGCATGGCAATAATCAAGCATCATCACTATCCGCTCCGAGTTCATATAATGTGCGGAATGTCTGCCAGTTCACCGATTTCTTCTGTTGAGTCGAGCGAACTGGTTGCGTATAGGGGAGTCAACCAGTTTATAGGAGTTAATGCTCCGTCAAGGTCAAGTTCTAATGCACCTTCACTCCACGCTGAGATTACGCTTTAGCGATCGTAGTAATTTGTGTCAGGATCAGACTCGGATTAACCCTCCGCGGCTTGAGTGGGGTCAAACCGATTCAAGTTAATCTTCCAGATCATGGCTTCTTGTAAACAAGGGGAATCATTCATCTCAAAGAATCAAGGGACTGAAATCCAAAGTATCGTTTCCGGTCCGGTCAGACATCAAAATCCAGCAATCGTGTTCTAGATCTAATAGAACTGCAATCCAGCAGTGTCAGCGATTTTCTCACTTCCGGCGATTGCATGAGAACAGGAATCATTTCATTCCAGGAAGCCTTCCCATACATTAATTACAACCGTGGGAGGCTTTTTCAAGCCAATTGACATTATTTTGCTGCACTGGTGGAACGAGCAGAATTCACTCAAGTTTCTGAAAAAATAACACAAGGTATTTAGAGAGGTAGGGAAACCGAGTGGTGGGAGCGAAGATAATAATGAAGATGATGTGGTCGAAGAATAAAGAAAGAAAAGAGGGGGCATCCGGTCGCTGAGAAGGGAGCATTCAGACACGTAGGTGCTTCACTTGATGCGAGCAGTAAAGGGGCCCTCGCTAGACAAAGAAAAAAAAGAGGACGATATGTCCTTGGTAATCAATAAACTTCATTGATATCCATCAATTCTAAGACCTTTACTTCTTTAGTTCATTTGACCTCTCTTTTTAAGCCATCCTTTCTTCACACTGGAGGACTCCTGACTCACACTGGAATTCAAGAACTTTTCTCTGGAATGCAGCATTAAAATCACACGCCATAGGTGACTCGAAAAAAAAAAACACTTGACGAACGACGTACGAAGTTTAGGGCAAAGGTTTATAACAGGAGGATTTATGGCTGAAGGAAGCGACTTGTTTAGAGGCATCGCTTGTGATGAAAAGGGGATGGTCCAGCAATGGAGCAAACTCTGCCTGTACTATAGCAAATTTACGTCAGAATCGCGACCAAAGGGGAAACTTCTCTAAGAGGACTAGCAATGGCCCTTCTCTATTGTAACTTGGTTCAGCTGACGCTGGTGATAGATACCTTTCATGCCATGATTCACCAATACTTCATACTTAGCTTCGTTACTACCCTGCGTTCACCCTTTATTCACTCAACCCACTCAACATCTGCGACGAGGTGCAAAGCTTCATTAAAAACATAAAGCGTTTCATTACTTGCTAATATCAATCAATATCTCTTTTATCTTCACACTGGTGGTGTGAAACTCCAATCTTCAGATCTTGGGCGATGTCCAGAAGGACTGACGATTTATAAAATTATTTCTTTCATGCTAATAATCTATTTCAAACTGGTGCCCAGGGTAGTGATGGGCGATCCTCACCGAGTCCGTGAAGAATCGAGTACAAAGTACTCGATACTTTCGATCCTCGATTCGATTCTTCGCAAGTCGATGCATCGGTGGATCGATACTTTTTTCGATTGGATCGATCTTCGATTCGCTAAATACGTGTGTGTGTGTCTGTGTGAATCAGTGTGAATTGTGAAAGTAGAGGTGGTAAGTTTAATTTGTATTGCGCATGCGCCGATCCCATAATATCGATACTTTGGGATCGACACTTTTTGGACCGATCTTTAACTCGGATCGGATCGACAGTACTTAAAGTATCGATCCTCAAGGATCGATACTTTTTCTCAGGATCGCCCATCACTAGCCCAGGGATGAAGTTAAGGGCATGTGATACTTACTATATGAGCAATTTTTTTCGATTTTATTGATTTTCAAATTACCCAACTTTTCAGCCACAAAAATAAATATTTTGCCCTGAAACTTTGGAAAACGGAAGAGAACATTAAAACGGACCGTTATTGACTCTTTTTATCTTGTATAATGAAAAAAAGTTTAAATTTCCTAAAATTCGTAATGCATTTGTCACTTTGAGGTTAGGTGCTCTATGCTTTATGAGTGATCAAATTACCCAACTTTTCAGCCACAAAAATGAATATTTTGCCCTGAAACTTTGGAAAACAGAAGAAAACATTAAAACGGACCGTTATTGACTCTTTTTATCTTGCAAATTTAAAAAAAAGTTTCATCATGCTAAATTCGATCAAAAATTATCACATGCCCTTAAGTGCAAAATCACATTGCTGGGTCAGACTCTGGATTTTCTACTTCTAAAATCGTTTGACGTAGTCATTCCGACACTCGGCCCTTTAATGGGCCGTTACTGGCCGGAGTCTGGCTTTATAACTTCCAACATGGTTTATCAGAGTAATACCGACTTTCGGCCCAATAATGGGCCATTCCTGAGCCAAGCTTCGGAGGAAGCTTGGCAAATTTGAAATGCCAATGTACTGTGCCAGTACTGGGACAACAATGGGCCGATTAAAATGCCGATATTGGCCCAATAATGTTAGTCGATCTTTGGCTGCCGAAATTGTACCAAGCCTGGGCCATGTGTTCAGCTCCGGCAATTCGCTCTTGGATCTTTTCTTTTCTTTTCTTTTCCTCAGACGGAGACCTGTGCTCAGAAAAAAATGTTTTAAATTATATGATATGCATAGAACGTACATTTCACAGAAAGTCTCACAGACTAATATAAAGACGATAAAACTCTGAAGGCCAGAAGGAAGAAAGAAGGGCTTGAAGAATGAGGGAAGGAAATAAAAAAGCAAAAATTTCAAACTACAGAGGGAGAATTGTACTGAGGTAGATTGCGGAAGGCAGAGATGTGTTTTAAAGTCTTTAAAGAATACTTTCATCCAGTGAGAGAGAAAGAGTCCTAAGTAGAAAATTGCCTTCATCCGATTGACGCGGAACTGTTTTAATAAGAAAGAACGCGGAAGAAATGAAGCCTACGATTAATTTGTAAATATTTAATATTAAAAAGTGGTGTAGACTTATAAATACACCATTTAAGTATCTTGCATGTAATCACATATGGTGAGAGCGCGGCGCTAAAACACACGTTAGTGTTATCTCTTAACTGTATAACCCCACCTCCCAAGTTTGTAAATAAGCTTACAATACACAATTGTATTTGCACACGGAAGATGTGATACGAGAATGAAGATAGTGCGTTATTGATAGACCACTTAAAACCTTTGAGAAATGAAACAAAAGAAGAGAGAAAAGAAGAATGAAAAGAAGATAGAATGTAAGAAATATTGCTGTCAATCTATAGAGGCATTTTGAGAAGCCCTGAAAATGAAAGTCTTTAAGTGACGCAAGAACTTAAAAAGGATTCTTCGTTTATATCGGCCAACACGGCTAGCCTCGCTGTTTAACCCAAAGAATCTTGCCTTCTTTTAATTCAACTTGAATTTAAAAAAGATTTTTATAAAATTTTCTTCTACCTCCACATACTTTAAGCAGTCTTAACCGGTGCACCGGGATCAGACAGATCAGAAAGATTCTCAGTTCATTTTCCCAGGCTATAATCTAAAGTTAAGCTCGTCGAATCGATATTTGATCTTCTCTCATTTTCGAGTACAATGTGACGAGGGAAATTGAAAGGAAGTAAATTGTTCAAATCCCCGGATCCCCATGGAAAAGAAGACGCGGGAAATTAAAGTCCTTTAATCAATTAAGGTCCGCCGTGGGATTACTGGCTTATCTTCTCTTCTCTTCTCGTAGGACACGAAATCTGTGAATGGAGGGAAGTCTCGAGAGTGGTGCACGAGCCAGCTTAATTGGGATTTATTACGATGTTAATTCAGCCAATTGTGCGAACAAAGTTAAATCGTTGACCTCCCGGCTCTGTTTCTGCATTGATTAAACAGGCGACGAGCACGTGTCGATGGGCGTGTGTTGGTTGGATTTACACCCTACTACAGGGGCGGATCCAGACAAGGGCTTTGGGGGGGGCCACGAAATAATTACCCTTCCCCCTCCACCAAGTTTTTGTATTTATAAGCTGCGTGAAAATTTCAAATCTGGGCTTTTGGGGGGGGCCAAGAAGCCGTGGCCCCCCCCCTGGATCCGCCCATGCCCTACTATAAGATTATATTTGCTACAGACACGAAATCTTGTACACGAAGGGCTTCTTCTATATCCGTTTATGTGTATTGTTCTATTGGGTTATTAACGCTTTTATGAACGTAATATTATACTTTCGTCACTCGGTTTAGATGGTTTAGATTAAAAAATGATGAAGACGATGATTAAATGATGATTGCTAACTAACACACTTATGCTAAACTTGTTCCAGTTGCAAAGTTAGAAATAAACCAAGAGTTCGAAGACCAAATCGTAATCAAACTTGTTAACAACCGCTGGCGATTCTGGTTCTACTTTTTAAGTCCAGAAGACTTTGACGACATTTTTTATGGAGCAATATACGCACTCATGGCGAAAAGCTCTCTAATAAGTGATGTTTAATGAAATGGGTATAGTACAATAGGTTTTACGACAGCGCTATGGAGCGTTTATTTGCCCTACCTGGATAATAAAAATAATAAGACACTTACAACAAAAATGTACAATAACTGGCACAGTTATAACTTTTCAAAGAAAGTGCAGTGTGGTTTCGAAGACCAAATCGTAACTGACAGTTTTAAATTTTAAGGTAAGTTCAAAAGGTGGTTTCGAAAACCAAATCGTAAATGACAGTTTTAAATTTTAAGGTAAGTTCAAAAGGTGGTTTCGAAAACCAAATCGTAAATGACAGTTTTAAATTTTAAGGTAAATTCAAAGGGTTGTTTCGAAAACCAAATCGTAAATGACACAGTTTTAAATTTTAAGGTAAGTTCAAAAGGTTGTTTCGAAAACCAAATCGTAAATGACTCAGTTTTAAATTTTAAGGTAAGTTGAAAAAGTGGTTTCGAAGACCAAATCGTAATTTTGTAATATTTACAATCATAAATATTAGGAAATTAGATTTCAGAAGTAGAAGAATTTTAACCCTTCAAGGTCTCTATGGGGTCGTTCGCGCCCTGACACTTTTTAGTTGAAATTTTCAAAATATTTTCATAATAAATACCTTTTTTCGGCGGCCAAAAAAAACTTTAATTTTTCTTAAAAGTACTATATCTCGACTATGTCTAACTAAATTTTTGGCTCTTAATATCGAAATTTAAAAAAGTTATTAATGTTTTGTAAAAAATGCCATTTTTCGGTTTTTACAGTTTTTAATTATTTACAATATCTTAAAATTAAAAATTCATTTTGCAAGTAAAATTATCTTACAAAAAATACTTAAGGGAAAACAATTTCACGACAAAATATTAAAAAGCTTCGTCGCAATAACGAAATTACGGCTGGGGTCTTCAACGACCCCATCGTTATAGTAAAGGTGACTTTTAAGGGTTAAATTGTAAATGAGTAAAATGAAAAGTATTGAAAAATAAGGTTTTCAATTATACATTTTCAAATATACCATTCGAAATTTTTGATTTTTATTTTCACGAATCACGAATCAAACAATTTTCAGCTGCGGCGGTTGATATTTCAAAATTTTAAATTAAAACATTCGATCTTCTTCAAAATTCAAAAACTTAACATAGGAAATCTTTAAGAATATTTAAGAATTTAATAAATTTTTAATTTTACTCGCTTAAAATTCAAAATATATTAAAAATTTAAAAATGATTTCCAGTTGTAGCTTTCGAAGTTAAATGATTAAAAATTTAACGTGTTTAAAATACTTAATAAATGTTTATCAGGAAAAGAAAACATTTTGTTGAATTCGAATCATTTCAATCCATTCGAAAATCCGATTCTCTTTGTTTAAAAGTTAAACCTGAAAATAAAATTTAAAAACAAATAAAAAACAAATAAAAATAACTAACCGGTGCTCCAAGCGCTTCCCACGACGAGTGCCATCAGGAAAAACACTAAAGTCCTTTTGCTAAAAACAATCGGCAGTCCTGCCTTCAATCGCCGACACGGTTGTTCCATTTTGCTTGGCAGTTGTCAATTGTCCTGCCAAGCTTTACAACCTAAATCACCAGCACTCTATTTCAACTATTATCACCAAAAACTGTCGAAAATCCGACCACTTTCCACGACTCACAAATCGCCATTCTCTTCCAATTTGTCGCTTATTTGTACACAAAACCCTCTGCTTTTGTTTATTCTCTCCTCCCCTTTTTCCTTCACTTTATTTTTTTTCCTAGTCCTTACCGTCGCCCACGACACACCTGGCAACGGCGCATTATTTCTTCACAACTCGACGGGGCCCTTCGAACCTTAAAGAACCCTCCTTCACAACAAAAATCCCTTCGAGAGACAATTCCATTGTCATCGAGTCCGAAAAATGGAATAACTTTCCTTCGCTTTCCCGCGTTCTAAAACCACTTGTTGCAACTTGCAAACAGTTGCGAAACGTTCCGGATTCTGATTCTATATTTTCTATCCACCTTTGCACGTGTGTACTTTCTGTACTTTCATCTCCGAAACTGATTGGCGAACAAAAAGACGAACAGGAGTAAAGCAGAATCAAGAATTAAATCCCCCAATCAAGAATCACGAAAATTGGCCAACGGTTTTCTTTCGAACACCCCTTTCGCGAATTTGAATCGCGACCGTTATTTTATAGAATCCAGGTATTGGGTTCCCCTTTTTTCAAGAAAAATCGAATCAGAAAATAAAAATATTATCCTTTTTTTATTTGAGTGACCTGACACGTTGCGCGCTTCGATCGTACCTGCGACACGATTTCAGGTAAGAGGCACGCTTTGACGTTCACCTGGTGCAACCTGGCAACCCCGCTGAATCACCTGGTTCCACTTATTCACTTTTCACTGGTTGTCGTTGGGAAACTGAATCCTTTTTCACTCGCGAAAACTTCGAAATTCGCGCGGTAGTTAATGGGGGGTCGATTAATTATTACTGAGTTCCCGCAAGCGCGAGTTCAGTCGGTTTTGATAGGGACTCGAGTTCGAGTTTATTGCCAGTTGCACCGCGCTCGGTTCCCGAAAGGAATGCATGTCAAAATTGCGACGAAGCGCATGACAGAGAGACGCGGAATTTCGACCAATCGCGTGGCTCGGATTGGGGTGTCGCGTTCCGTTAAATTGGTGGGGGGAGATAGTCGCTTTTTAGAGGAACTGCGGCCATCTATCGGGGAGTTTATTAACGACTGGGTCGGTAATGCAGATTCGAATGTTTTTTGAAAAAATGGGTATTTACCTTATCAGTCTATCATTTAAATATCAGTAAACTAAATATGTAATGAATATCGTTTTGATATCGTAAATATTGAATAAAATTGATTTCAATGAATAGAATTTGTATGTAAATAAAAAGTTAGCAAGTTTTAATTGTATTATATTGTAATTTTTAGTTTTTAACTGTTGGAGAATAATTTTTTTTTCATAAAAAACTGTATTTTTTGATTTCCCGCCTTTTTTGTTTAGTATGTTCGGATATGAGAGTGACAGAGATAGGCACATCTGTTTGTCTCTTTCACTCTCATGAGTTTCTGCTTTACTTTACGCCGGTTTTCTTTCTGCCATTCGTTATTTGGCTTGGCCAAAGAATCTTTGCCAATCTTTGCTTTGGCTTGCTGGGTTGTACAAAATTGTTCTGATTGTTGAATCGTCGAGATTGTTTCATTGTTCCGGCTATTTTTGTGTGAAAAACACAGATGACAATAGGTTGATTAATTGTAAGGAAAATCTGAAAGTTTCTTTCACACTATTATTTGTTCAGGTGTCGATAAATTTTAATTAGAATTATGATGAAATTATGTGACGATTTCTAATCATATTTTTGAAATATTTTACAGATGGGTGTTGATAAAGCCGCAACTCCTGCTCCGGAAGGGTAAAATTTATTAAATAATAAAATTATATACATTGCTTTCTCACACAATGTTTGTAATTATTTAAGGGCGTTCGACCCAAGTGTTAAGCTCAAAATTCCATTCATCACTTTACTCAACGAAAATTATAGATAAATATTTTTTCGCCCTGTAGCACTGATCTTTTTTTCAAAAGTAAGACTGCGTACAGAGCGAAAAAATATTTAATTTCAATAATTTTTGCATAAAACGAAGAATTAAAAATCTGACTTTAAAATTGAATATTTTCATTTTATTTAAAAAAGATTTGAAATAGATATTTTTTCGCTCTGCACGCATAATTCTAGTTAAAAATTGATCAATTCTACAAAGGGAAAAAATTCCATTTTTAATATTTGTTAAATAAAATGAAGAAATCGAGTGTTTAGATTGGAACTTGGCTCCAACACCCTTAATAATAATTTTATTTTTTGTTTTTCTTTTTTATAGGAATTACAAAAAATATAAATTAATATTTTTATTTTTAAATACCGAGAAATTTATATAAAAATTATAAAATATAGATATTTTTTTTAAATAAAAGTTTTGTTTTTGATTTAGGAGCGTTACTTCCAAAAAAGCGCTGAAAAAGTCGTTGAAGGAAGCTGAGAAAGCAGCTAAGAAAGCAGAGAGAGCTGCAAAAGCTGTAAGTGTGAAATAAAAAATTCAGATCTAGTTAAAATAGTACTCACCATTTTTTCAAATATAATAAAAAATAAATAATATATAATAAAAATAAATTTTATATGAAAATAAATTAAATTTCCTGATAATATTTAAAAATGCTCTTTTTGTATGGATTTGCAAATTTCCTTACTACTTAAAATTTCCTACTTAAAATTTCATTTTATAGTAGAGTTTCAAATACCGATTTCTTCAAAAAACATAGCTGTAAATACTGTTATTTCATTTGCAGTCATGAAAAAATATTTGTTATTCCTGTAAAGCCATAAATCAAGCAAAAGGTTTTCAAACTTATTTATTTATGCGAAGTATAAACCGAATAATGCGATTTTAATCTGGTTTCGAACGATTTATTCCTTCGTTGCAACGCGATTGAAATAATTTAAGGACGTTTCAAATAAATAAAATAATAAATAAAATATTTTTAGGGGGAAGATGAAGCCGCCAAGGTCGAGGAGGATTTTTCCACCGGACGTTATGGACTCTTGCCGATGATCCAAAGTTCAGAGTGGCACAGCGAAAGAAAATTTGTAGACGTTAAAGATCTGAACGAGGACAGAGTGAACCAACTCGTCTGGTTACGAGGTTATTTGCACACTAGCAGAGCCAAAGGTACTTCGATTCGAAGCACAGTTTCATCTATAAACTTCTGAACCCTACAATAATGGAGTTAAGGGTGTTGGAGTCATGTTTTAATCAAAAAATTCGATTTCCTCATTTTACTCAACACATATTAAATTTGGAATTTTTTCCCTCGGTAGAATTAATCAATTTTTAACTAGAATTATGCGTACAGAGCGAGAAAATATCTAATTCAAATATTTTTTAAGTAAAGTGAAAATAATGAATTTTGAAGTCAGATTTTTAATTCTTCGTTTTATGCAAAAAGTATCGAAATTAAATATTTTTTCGCTCTGTACGCAGTCTTATATTTGCAAAAAGATTAGCGCTACAGAGCGAAAAAATACTTATCTATAATTTTCGTTGAGTAAAATGAAGAAAGGAATTTTGAATTTTACACTTGAGTCCAACGCCCTTGAAGAAAAAATATAAACATATCTTATTTTATTTCGTAGGAAAACAATGCTTTATAGTAATCAGACAACAATACTACACCGTTCAAGGTCTAGCGGTAGTCAATGAGATGATTAGCAAGCAGATGATCAAGTTCATATCGAAGTAAGAGACGAACGCCGAAAGTTAGGCACCTAAATCGGCTAAAAAGTGTCCAATATAATCCTTGAAGTATAATTTCAATTCGCTACTTAAATTCTTTTCAGCATCACGAAAGAGTCGATCATCGACGTGGAAGCCATCGTAAAGTCCGTCCCTTCCAAAATTGAGTCCTGCACCCAGAAGTACGTGGAAGTCCACATCGAGCGCATTTTTGTGGTGAGTGCAGCAAAACCTCAGTTGCCGTTCCAAATCGATGACGCTGCGAGGCCTGAAGGAGATGATAGTGGATTAAACATCCGGGTAAACCAGGACACAAGACTGGACAATCGAGTCCTGGATCTCCGTACACCAGCGAACATGGCGATCATGAATCTCGCATTTGGAGTCGTCAAACTCTTCAGAGACTTCCTTACCAACAAGGTGAAACAAGGGAAATGAAAAAATAGAATCTTGTGGCCACTCAGACTTTGTCCCGTTTTAATCTTTTGACTTTTTAAAAGCCTGGAAATATAATGTACACGCGAAGGTTTAATGCTAGTTTAGGGTTTTAATTTTTAATTTAAAAACAGTAAAAAATTAACAAAAAGGTTTTTTACTTTTCCTAGGGTTTCAAGGAAATCTTCACGCCGAATATTATCTCAGCAGCGAGCGAAGGTGGTTCCAATGTCTTCATCGTCGACTACTTCGGAAAACCTGCATACTTGGCTCAGTCTCCTCAATTCTATAAACAAAAGGCCATTGCTGCAGGCTACCGCAAAGTCTTCGTAGTCAGTCGTGGTAAATGAAAGATTGAAAAGAACTAAAAAGAATATTCTTTAAAACAAAAATTCCAGTCAATCTGGTGTGATCTAATTAATTTTTCAGTGTATAACTTCCCTTTTTCCTAGTGTTCAGAGCCGAGAATTCAAACACGCCCAGACACTTGACGGAGTTCGTGGGTCTGGATTTGGAAATGGCTTTCAAGTACCACTACCACGAGGTTATGGATTTCATTGGTCAGATGTTCATTGAAATCTTCCGAGGACTGCGTGACAAGTAAAGACAAAATTGAAAATTGAAGTTACTTTTCAAATTCCGTTTTTTACTTCTGCAAACTAATATCATGAACTTTTAGTTATTCTAATGAAATCGCCTTCGTAAATCAGCAATACCCAGTCGAGCCTTTCAAGTTTTTGGACCCGCCTTTGAAATTGGAATTCCCCGATGCTATTAGACTCCTCGCAGAAACTGGAGTCACTTTAGGTGAAGAGGACGATTTGTCCACGCCTGTTGAGAAACTCCTGGGCAAGATTGTCAAAGAGAAAGTAGGAATTCTTTCCATTCTTTTTTTTTATTTTATTTTTTGTTCTATATATTTAAATTTTTAAATTTTTATTAAATTTTTTTTCAGTATGACACCGACTTCTTCATCCTTGACAAATATCCGCTTATTGTGAGGCCTTTCTACACGATGCCGGATCCTAACAATCCGGTAAGTTAAAATTATTATTCGACAATAATCCTAAATTTAAATTCACGTTTTCGAATTTCAGAAAGCCTCAAACGCCTACGACATGTTCATGCGGGGAGAAGAGGTCCTTTCGGGAGCTCAGCGAATCCACGACCCGGAGTTTTTGACTGAAAGGGCCAAGCATCATGGCATAGGTAAATATTTTCGCTAGTTGATATTTTTTGTTTGAAGATTTTTTAATCTTTGTTGTTTTTTTTTGTTATAGATATTGAAAAAATAAGGGACTACATCAATGCTTTCGAGATCGGATGTCCACCTCACGCTGGAGGTGGAATCGGAATGGAACGAGTCGTGATGTTGTATCTTGGACTCGACAACATCAGAAAAGTCTCAATGTTCCCACGTGACCCGAAACGTCTCACACCTTAAATTTCACGATGTATTAATTTTCATTTTCACTTATTTGTATTTTGTATAAAGTTTATAAAGTTCTGATTTACTTATTTTCTGTTTTACTTCATTTTAATACTTTCTATTTTGCTGCTCGCATTTCCCTGACTTCTCTGACAAATTTTTTTTCTCTGACATTAAAATTTATCTTTTTTAAATACTTATAACATTTCCAATGCCAAACAATTTGAAAATGAGTAAATCCCTACAAATCTCTAAAAACTAATCTAATCTAATTTTTAATGTCTCTAAAAAATTTTAAATCTTGTCAAATTCGTAGTAAACATAAATAACAATCCCCGAGTTTAATTCCCGAAAAAACGTCACTAGATTTCCCGTTGATTGTGGGGAAATATCGCGATATAAATATCACACATTGTGAAACGATCGCGCAGTTCGTATCAAATATAAATGTAGGTGTCCAGTTTGTTATTTCCCTTACGTCGAAGAGAAACAAACCAAGTTCGTTTTAAATTATTAATTTTTAATTGGAAATATTTTTGTACTTTTAATATTCTTTTTTTTTAATTATCTACTTTATTAATGGTAATTTCCTATTAAAATTAAAATACTTAATGTTCCACGAAATCTTTTTAAAATTATAAAAATCTGTTCAAGTCCCTTAAAATTTCAAAACAACCTTCGAAATCCCTTAAATTTCGTAAACAAACTTTAATATCACTTAATCAAAATCTCTTAAAAGCTTGGACACCTTTTCAATTCCTTAAAATTCCACAACAAATTTTGAAAACCCTTAAAATAACTTAAAAATTTCAAAAATTCGTAAAAATCTTTAAAATTCCCAGAAATCTTTTGAAATACCTTAAAATTCCATGCAAACATTTAAAATCTCTTAGAATTCTTAAAAATTTCTTTTAATTATATCAAATCCGTTAAGATTCCACGAAATCTTTTAAAAATCATAAAATTCTTTTGAAATACCTTAAAATTTCACAACCTTCAAAATCCCTTTAAAAAATCTTTTAAAATTACTAAAAATCTTGTGGAATAGAATTTTAAGACTGCGCGCGATTAAATTTCTTGTTTTTGCACACCTTTTGCTAGTAGACAAAATAATTGAGAATTTTTAATTCTTGAAATTTAAAAACTTGTCATTCTTTATCTAATTTCAGGAATCTCCACAAGTTTCATAAAATTCCTTAAAATGACTTTATTATCCTTCAAAATTTGGTGAAATTCCTTTAAATTTTGTAAAATCACTTGATATTCCTTAAAATTACTCAAAGTCCCATGAAATCGGATTAAATCTCTTAAAATACTTGAAAATCCACTAAATCCCTCAAAAGTCCCTAAAATTACTAAATATTCAATAAAATATCGTAAAATCCCTTAAAATTACTTAATATCCCATGTAATTTTATAAAATCTCGCAAAATCCCTTGAAAGTTCTTAAAATAATTTAATATCCCGTAAAATATCTTACAAGTATGTAAAATTCCATGAAATGTCGTAAAATCCCTTGAATCCCTTAAAAGTCTTTAAAATTATTTAATACTCCATACAATATCTTGGGTGTTGGAGCCAAGTTCCAATCTAAAAATTCGATTTCTTCATTTTACTCAACAAATATTAAATTTGGAATTTTTTCCTTCTGTAGAATTAATCAATTTTTAACTAGAATTATGCGCACAGAGCGAGAAAATATATAATTCAAATATTTTTTAAGTAAATTGAAAATATTGACTTTTGAAGTCAGATTTTAAATTCTTCGTTTTTTTCAAAAAGTATCGAAACTAAATATTTTTTCGCTCTGTACGCAGTCTTATATGTGTAAAACAATTAGTGCTACAGAGGGAAAAAATATTTATCTATAATTTTCATTGAGTAAAATGGAGAATGGAATTTTGAGCTTAACATTAAAAACATCCCTGGTGAAAGTTTCGGATTGAAATTCATTCCGAACAAATCCAAAATTTTCCGAATCATTTCGGAATATTCTATTAGAACCAAACAGTTTGATTCCGATCTAATCAGAAGGAAATTTTCAATCCGAATCAATCCGGTCAATCTCAATTACGGGTGTTGGAGCCCAGTTCTAATCTAAAAATTCGATTTCTTCATTTTACTTAACAAATATTAAAATTGGAATTATTTCCCTCTGTAGAATTAATTAATTTGTATCTAGAATTAAGCGTACAGAGCGAGAAAATGTCTAATTCGAATAATTTTTAAGTAAAATGAAAATATTGACTTTTTAAGTCAGATTTTGAATTCTTCGTTTTTTTCAAAAAGTATCGAAACTAAATATTTTTTCGCTCTGTACGCAGTCTTATGTGTGTAAAACAATTAGTGCTACAGAGCGGAAAAATATTTATCTATAATTTTCATTGAGTAAAATGGAGAATGGTATTTTGAGTCTAACACTTGGGTCCAACGCCCTTAAAATAGGTTTTTTCTAAGTATCAAAATCAGCTGCCACCTGTCATTGCCACGTGCTCCAGACATCAGGGAATTTTCTCAGAAAAAAGAATTTTTGAACGGATGCAGATTGCAGATACAGGCGAAGCTGACGTGACACATAACGTACAGTCCCAGACAAAAATCTGAAGTTAAGCTGAGTCTACTCAACTCAACTACTTCTCAACAGCTCAGCAATCCAGATTCGTAATCCGACCAGCGACCACTGCACTAGTGGTGAGCAATGTGAAGTTAAAGAAACACCTGTTGCCTTTTGCCAAAAGCATGACCCATTTGCTGAAAAATTTGACCAATAGCATCTGGCATGCCTTCTACGCTCTGCAAGCCGACGGAGCTTTCGTGGTCGCAAAATCAAAATTAAAGGTGGGTCCATCATCACTATATAGTTATATATGTACCCCCTTAAGAAAAAAAAAAAAAAAGAAAAAAAAAACAGTCACTGCGCTCTCGATTCCAGAAGCTGAATCAATTTCCAAATTCGGGTGTGGTTTATTTTCGCAGCGGCCTCGATCCTCAAAAGCTTCTTTAGCCAAATGGGTTTTTCAATCACCTGCAAAAATAATAAAATTAATAATGGAAGAGAAAATAAATTTTATTTCGAAATATTTGGTTCTGCAAATATTTTGAAATTAGGCATAGAGATTTTCATTAAATTATTATTATGAAATTTGTTTTTTGTTTTTTCTTTTTAAATTAGAAAAAAAATTTCTTTTTTTAATTTGTTTGTATTTATTATTTTTTTCAGGTTTTGACCGCAAACATTGGAACTTTGATGGACCTATATGGAATTGAGAAAGGACTGGAACATTATCGAAGCACTCAAAGTTTGACTTTTGAACAATTCGTTTATTATATACAAAAAGAGGTAAGAAAACAATTTGACTTTTTTTTTTAAAGACGAAAGGCGTAGATTATTTTCTATGGCTTCAGTGCTACCTGACCTTAATTTTTTCTTGGACTCAAATAATTATTTCTTTATTCTCTTTTTATATAAAGTTATTAATTTATAATTTTTTTCTTTTTTTCCTTTTTATTTATTTATTTATTTTTTTTTCAAGGTTTTTTCGTCACTTACGGATACAACGCCGATCCAAACATGTCGAAATTTGGAGGAAGGAATCGACGAAATCTGTTGGCTGGTTTGTCGCAAAATGTATCTGAATCGAATACATCCAGTTTTCGAAGATCGTAGCGTTTACCAATTATTCAGGATATTTTGCCTTCTTGGCGAAATGGAAGCCGACGGCACGGATTCTTCGTATTTGGTAATTGGGGATACCGAATTATTTTTGAAATAAAGTAATTTAATGAATTAAGACATTTTCTTAAAGGAAGAAAAATATTAAGGGCGTTGGACCCAAGTGTTAAGTTCAAAATTCTATTCTCCATTTTACTCAACGAAAATTATAGATAAATATTTTTTCGCTCTGTAGCACTAATCTTTATTCAAATATAAGACTGCGTACAGAGCGAAAAAATATTTAATTCCAATATTTTTTGCATAAAACGAAGAATTCAAAATCCATCTTCAAAATTGAATATTTTCATTTTACTTAAAAAATATTTGAACTAGATACTTTCTCGCTCTTTACGCATAATTCTAGTTAAAAATTGATTAATCCTAAAGAGGGAAAAAATTCCAAATTTAATATTTATTGAGTAAAATGAAGAAATCGAGTTTTTAGATTGTAACTTGACTCCAACACCCTTAAAGGGAGCAATTTTTTAATATAAAATTATTTTAGGTGATTTAAAAAGTTTTAGGGAATTTTAAGGAGTTTTAAGCAAGTTTTTGGGATATTAAAGGATTTAAGGAATTTTTGTGGATTTCAAGGATTATTTTTTATCGATTTCTAACGATTTCATCGGGTGTGAAACAATTTTTAAAATATTTAACGGATTTCGCTGGATATAAAAAAAGAACGATTTATTTTATTTTTAATAGGTATATCGTAGAATTTTAAAATATTTAAAAAATTAAAACTATTAAAATTGTTTTTTAGGTAACAGCTCATAGTGACGAAGTGGCCCAAATTGCATCTCAATTTGTAACTTCCTTAGGTTTAAATTGGGACCCACTCGATTTTTCGGCCTTGGCTGCTGCGATCGGAACTTTCAGGTAATTTATTATTATGAATTTTAAAAAAGTGCATAGGCGATATTTATTTATAAAACTGGAGAATAAATATATAAATTTTTTTCATTTTTCTCAAAGATTTCCGACCTTCCTCGCAGTCCTCGAATCAAAATACTCTGGAGGAGGATCTTTGGATGATGCCGCATTAACGGAAGCAATCGACGATTTATATCAAACTTACGTTGAAGATGTGCTCAAAAAAGTAAATTTTTCATAAAAAAAAAATATATATATATATAAAACAGACTTTTTAAAAAAATTTGTAAAATATCTAAATCTAAAGCTTTCCAACTTCGGGATATAAAAATTGAAAGACCCCGAAGTTTGTAGCATCCAAAGTTGAATTATAATTGATAGAAATTGTCTTAAATTGCTTTCAATTGCTTTTAATTGTTTTTAATTCTTTTAGGGCTACTTAATGAAAAAAGGCTTTCTACTTCCAACTTTGAGGTGCTTCTGGTTTGTTTTACGTCCTGGAGAACTGACGTATTACAAAGATTCTCAGCAAAAAGAAGCCTCGGGCGTAATTCCCTTGGACGTGAATTCCTGGGCGGATGCTGCAAGCAGTGGAGGAAAACCAGACAGAAGATTTATTCTGAGTACTCCAGAACACAGGTGCATTGAACTTGTCGCTGAAGATCATCGAGGGAGACTACAATGGTTGTCTGCTCTCCAAATTGCGATTCAACATTCAACTGAAAAAATTGGATATCAGAGGACTCTCGCCTATCAAAGGAGATCCACTCGCCAGGTTCTTACAATTATTACCAGGAGTACAAAAGAAGAATCTAAAATCAAACTAAATTCAAATTAAAATTTTTCTTTCGAAATATATATAAAAAAAACAAGATAATATTTAATATACGTAATATTATTTATATTAATTTCAAGAAATTTTGATGAATTTAACAAGATTTGAGGAATTTCAAAAGATTTATGAAAAAATCAATTTTTCATAGGCTTCAAGGCAGCAAAGAGAAGAAACGAGACTTGAACTTCAACACGAACGACAGGCCCGAATAGCAGCCGAGATCCAAGCCCGAAAATTGGAAGCTCTTTCCAAAGAGGAAAATGCGAAAGTTCAAGAATTGGAAGACGTTAAGAAAAGATTGGAGATTTTACTTCAAGAAGAAAAACAAGCACTGAGGGATGAAGAAATTGGTAATTATTTTTCAGTCTAAACTAAAAATTCGATTTCTTCGCTTTACTCAACAAATATATTTAGATATTTTTTTGAAAAAAAAGGGGAAATTTGAGGTCAAAACTTGGGTCTAATGCCCTTAATGTTTATTATTTCAGTGAGGGGATTGCAAGCTCGAGTTCTTCGTGAAGAATGGGAGAGACGAGAGCAATTGGAAAGACTTCAAAAAGAGCAACAGGATCTTCTTGAATCCGAGAAACTGAAACGCCTCGAGTTCGAGAGAAGACAACAAGATAATGAGAGACAACTTCAAGGTACTCAATTATTTGCAACAAATGCCCCAGTTTCTCGTTTCTTTAATTACAAAATAATAAATGATTTCAAAACTTCTAAAATATCCAGTGGCGTAGCAACCGGGGGGGCAGGAGGGGCAGCTGCCCCCCCGTAAATTTGGACGGGGGGGCAATATAGTAATTTTGCCCCCCACTGAAAAACAAGTGATAGTTGTTAAAATAACTAAGATGTTTGTGATGCTTAAATGAAAATGCATTTATATATAATATATACTAGCAAACCAACACGCGCGCTACGCGCACGATTATTTATTTAATTTCTTACAACTTCAAGTCATTAAAAAATCAATGAAATTTTGCAGATTCAAATTTAAAGATTATGTTTGAAACAACAATGTATCCGAAATTTTAAGGACATTTCGTTACATCACTTTTTTTAGAGAAATATTTCAAGAAGTTTCTAGGAATTTTAATGGATTTTGACCATTTTCAAGTGATTTTTACGAGTTTCAAGGAATCTTAAGAGATTTCAAAAGGTTTCAGAGAATTTTAAGGGACTTTAAGGAATTTTAAATGTTATAATAAAATTTCCAGGAATTTTACAAGAAGTCAAGAGATTTTAATAATTTTAACGGATTTTCTGATTTTAAAAGGATTTTATAGAATTTTTAGGATTTCATGGAATGTAACGAGATTTCTAATAATTTTAATGGATTTTAAATGACGTAAAGAGACTTTAAATGTTATCGTAGAATTTTAAGAATTTTAAGAAGTTTCTGGGAATTTTAAGGTAATTTTATTGAGGGATTTCAAAAGAATTTCTATACATATATGATTTTTAAAAAAATGTGTAGAATTTAAAAGCATTTCGAAGCTTGTTGTAAAATTTTAAGGGATTTTATGAGATTGTTCTAATTATTAAAAGATTTTGTACAATTTTTAAGGATTTCATGAAATTTGATAAGATTTATAAGGATTTTAAGAAATTCTAAATGTTAAGAAATTCCAAGAGTTTTTTTTATGAATTTATAGAGATTTTTTCTAATTTTAACTTGGATTTCAAGAGATTTATAATTTTAATGGTTTTGTGGATTTTAAAGGGATTTCAAGAGGAGTTTTAAGAAATCTTAACGAATTTTAAGCAATTTCGAAGGTTTTCATTAAATTTTAAGTGATTTGAAAAGGTTTTTGAGTGTTTTAACAGATTTTAAGGGATTTTAAATGTTGTAATATAATTTTCAGGAATTTTAAAAGATGTCAAGAGATTTCAATAATTTTAAAAAAATTTTATGGAATTTTAAATAATTTTGTGAAATTTTATGAGATTTCTAATAATTTTAAGGGATTTTCCGATTTTTAGAAGATTTTATAGAATTTCAAGGATTTCATGGAATTTAATGAGATTTCTAATAATTTTAATAGTGTTTAAAGGACGTCAAGGCACTTTAAATGTTATCGTATAATTTAAAGAATTTCAATCAATTTTTGGGAACTTGAAGAACTTTTCACGAATTTTAAAAGATTTTAAGAGAGTTTTATGAGTTTTAGAATATTTTATGGGGTTTAATTGATTTTAAATTTTGTCAGGTAATTTTATTGATTTCTCTAATTTTTAAAAGATTTTGTAGAATTTTTAAGGATTTCATGAAATTTGATAAGATTTATAAGGATTTTAAGAAATTCTAAATGTTGAGAAATTCCAAGAGTTTTTTTTATGAATTTATAGAGACTTTTGCTAATTTTAACTTGGATTTCAAGAGATTTATAATTTTAATGGTTTTTGTGGATTTTTAAGGGATTGCAAGAGGAGTTTTAAGAAATCTTAACGAATTTTAAGCAATTTCGAAGGTTTTCATTAAATTTTAAGTGATTTGAAAAGGTTTCTGAGTGTTTTAAGAGAATTTAAGGGATTTTATGAAGTTTCGAGGAATTTTAAGAGACTTTAAGGATTTTTAAACATTGTAATATAATTTTTAGGAATTTTAGAGGAAGTCAAGAGATTTTAATAATTTTAAAAATATTTTAATGGAATTTTAAATAATTCTGTGAAATTTTATAAGATTTCTAATAATTTTAATAAATATTAAAGGACGTCAAGGAACTTTAAATGTTATAGTATAATTTAAAGAACTTCAAGCAGTTTCTGGGAATTTTAAGAAGTTTTCACGAATTTTAAAAGATTTCAAGAGAGTTTTATGAGTTTTAGAATATTTTATAGGTTTAAAGGATTTTAAAGTTTGTCAGGTCATTTTATTGATTTCTCTAATTGTTAAAAGATTTTGTAGAATTTTTAAGGATTTTATGGAATTTGATAAGATTTCTAACGATTTTAAGAAATTATAAATGTTGAGAAATTCCAAGAGGTTTTTAGGAATTTGTAGAGCTTTTTGCGAGTTTTAACTTGGATATCAAGATATTTATGATTTTAATCGTTTTTGTATATTTTTAAGGGATTACAAGAGGTTTTTGGGAGTTTTAAGAAATCTTAACGAATTTTAAGGTATTTCGAAGGTTTTCCTGAAATTTTTTTGCGCCATTAGTTTGTTTTTCTTCTTTTATCTTCAAGTAATTCAAAAGCCAATCAGGTTTGCAACAACAATGTCTGCGAGATTTTCGAGACATTTCGTGACACCATTTTTTTAAGATAGGATATGTATATGATGATTTTTTGTCATTCGAGTTTGCCCCCCCACGAAAAATTCCGTTGCTACGCCCCTGAAAATATCATTTTATTCGACAAAATGAAAAGATGGAATTTTTTCGCTCTGTACGCAGTCTTATGTTACAAAAAAGATTAGTGCTACAGAGGGGAAAAATATCTATGTATAAAATTCGTTGAGTAAAATGGAGACTGCATTTTGAGCCCAACACTCTTAAGCAATTATTTTCGTTTCAATAAATATTCAACTTCATTTTTAATTGCAGATGCGGAAATTCGACTCCAGCAACTCGAGTCTGAGAAGCAGAGCTTGGATTCGGAATTGAGATCAGCTCGTGAAAAAGTAAGGCGAGCAGAAGAAGCTCAAATTCTCCTGGAGGCCCAAATAGTCACTGTTCGGCCTCCAAGAAGTGGAGAAAGAATCCGACGGACTCAAAGTTTCATCCCAACGACGAAGGAAAGACCCTTGCTTTTAGAAAAACTAGAAGAGAGGGCAATGACCCTTCAAAAAAATTGTTAATTTGCACGCAGGCCATGCAAATTAAATTTAAAAAGAGGATCAAGCTCAAGGGAGGTTTTTTTATATCAATGATTAATTCCCTATTTTATAGGGGAATTAATTTTAAACAGGGTAAAATTGTTCGAAAAGGGTGAAAATAATTTTAATCGAGCCAAATGCCTTTCTTTGCTGCCAAACTTTGCCAAACAATTTATCAAGAAACTTTTATTTTTATTCTTAGGATTAGGATTTTGAAGATTTGAACTCGGAGAGTTTAGAATTTTGGAAAAGGAAATTTGAAGAGTCCCGAACTTCGGAATCTACAAATTTTCGGCGAATTTGACAAAAAGGCGTTGGATCGAGTTCTAATTTCAAAATTAGATTTCATTTTAGTTAACAAATTAGACATTTTTTTGTGTGAAGTTTGAATTCCTCGTTTTGAGGAAAAAGTATTTGAAATAAAATCGTATTTTGAGAACTTGGTCCAATTCCCTTAATAATAGAAATTTGATGTGGAATGAACTTTGCCAAACGATTTCAAAGGGGATTTTTATGTATTTTCTATTTTTATTACTTTTACTTGTAGTATTTGTTAGTTTTATTTTTACCATTCCTTTTTTATTTCTAATTAACAACGATGACGATAATAATATAAATAAGATAATAAGATAATATTATAAGATAATTAATTATAATGAGCTTGACTGTTGTAAATATTGAGAAAAATGCTCTCTTTGAGTGAACCTGTTAGTTTTAATTTGTGAATACGAAAAGATAAAGTTAAGTCGTTTTTAAAATTTTACAAATGTTTTTTAAATCGTTATGAAAAAGTACCTTAAATATTTATGAAAGGGAAACGAGCTTTCTGATTGAGATTATGATTGTTTTGTTTCTATGACGATTAAGCAATTAAGATGAGGAGAATCGATCAAACATTGTTGCGAGGCTAAAGTCTGAATCGAAAAAATGAGAAAGAGCTTTTTAGAATAAGTTCAAAACAGTTGAGATTAACCGGAAGTGTAATTTATAACAAGGTTAAATAAAAAATATCGAAAAACTTGGATATTTGTTATTCTTTTACAAAATGAATCTTAAGAGCAAAATACTTTTTTAAAACTCAGAATATTCAATTTTCTGATAAGTATATTTGATTTATTTTAAGGGTGTTGAATCCAAGTTGTATTCGAAAGCTTCGATTTCTTCATTTAACTCAATTAATATTATAATTAGATATTTTTTTGCTCTGTACGCAGAATTTTATTTTAAAGAAAACTATACGTACAGGGCGAAAATACATCTAATTTCAATATTTATCGTGCAAAACGAAGAATTGAATATCGAAATTAGAACGAACCCAACACCCATAATTAAATTAAAATAATTTATTAATTTAATACGTTTTTCTTTAATTATATTTTTTCCTGTACGTTAAAGAAATTGATAAATTTAACTAAATATAAAATTAAAGGTCCACATGGAATTAATTTGAGATTAAATTTGATCTTAGTTTAAATAAAATGCCGCCGAAGAAGAAAAAAGGAAAATCTTCAAAATTGGCTCGAATGAGCGACGAAGAACGAGTTCGTTATTTACAGCATCGAGCGGAGATTGAATTGGAAGCAAAGAGAAGAAAACAACAATTAATTGCTGTTTTTACAAAGGTGGAAAATTTTAAATTATATATATATTTTATTTTAAATAAATAAATAAATATTGTTTTTGATTGTAGAATAAATTGAAACGTGAAGATGCATTTTCAAGAATAAATACAGCGAAGATAAATGAGCAATGGAGATTTATTCTGAGGAAAATTAAATGTCGAGAATTGTATGAAGAAGTTGAATATTTGTGGATGAATTTTTCTCGAGCTTTGAAAGCTAAAGATGAAGTTATTAATAAATTGTGCGAAAATCTAGAAGTGGCGGGACTTGATCACAGAAGATTGCAAGAAGCTCATATGGATATTATAGACACGTTGATTGGTAGAAATTTAATGAAATTATAATAATTAATTAAGTGTGGGAGTCAAGTTATAAGATAAAAATTCGATTTCTACATTTTACTTAATAAATATTAGAGTTGGCATTTTTTTCGCTCTGCAGAATTGCTCAATTTTTATGTAGAAATATGCGTACTGAGCGAAAAAATATTTATCTACAATTTTCGTTCAGTAAAGTGGAAAATGGAATTTTGAGAATAATATTTGGGTCCAACGGCCTTAAAAAATTCAAATTTATTTACAATTAAAGAAAAGTCAAGAATTTTTTAAAAATTGAAGTTTGAATAGTTCAATTTTCTAAGAATCCAATTTTGAAAACAGAAATCTTGGAAACACGAGAATAAAAAAATATTTTTTTACAGGAAGAAGCGGCCAACGACTAGAATTTCTCAGAGAAATTTATCTCCAGTCCCTGAACGACATCGAAACCATCGACAAAGTAGAATTCCAAAAATTGAAAGAATTAATGCGAGAAGACACGAGAAATTTGGAAAGGATTATTTTTTCCCAGAACAATTGGATTCAGGAAAGAATAAATGAAACGAAAATTCGAAATGCAATCAGCACATACAGTATAGAATATTCGGTAACATCGTATCCTAGATTTAATTTACACAATTTAATTTAATTTATTTATTTAAAAATATTGAAATGGCTTTTTCTTTTATCCCTTAACTTCAGAAAGAAGAGGACATGTCAGAAATAAAAAATCGGACAGAGTCGATAATGGAAATTCAGAGTTTGGAGCTCAAAAAAGTTATTTTTGATTATGAATCTTCGACTGAAACGAAGAGAAAACAATACGAATATTTGAAAGAACAAGACGACGCAAATTCTTTGGAAGCAGCGCAGTTTCCAAAATTAAATTCGAAATTGTCGGAGACAGTCGAAAGTTTGAAAAACGAAACTCATAATTTGAGGAGGGAAAGAGAGGAAAGCATTTCGGAATTGAAAAGTCAACTGGAGAGATTGTCGAAAAGAATTTGGAAATTGAGGCAGGAAATGAAATTGATGCAGACGATCGACGCTTTGCAGTTGAAGAAATTAAGTGTCATGAGTGGAGAAGTTATTAAAGTTAGAATTTTTTTTAAATTAAGGGTGTTTTTTTAAATATTAAGGATGTTGAGTTCAAGTTAACAAATATTGGAAAAAGATATTTTTTCGCTTTGTCCGCATATTTCTATTCAAAAAGTTAATTGCACTATATAGCGAAAAAAATCTAATAATAATATTTGTTGAGTGGGATGAGGAAATCGAATTTTGAGATTAGAATTTAGTTCCAACACCCTTAATATTAATATAAATGAATTGATAAATTAATTTCTAATAATATTTAAGAAAATGTTTAAAAAACCTAATGTTCCATATTTAACACTATTTTTAGAAATTGGGTGGAATATTGGAGAAAAGTTCGACCCTTCAGTTTTTAATAAAACTCTGTGCAGACTTGGAACCGCCATTGCTTATTAAAAAATATTCTCTAAAGGATTTAGAGTCTACAAATGAAGTCTCAACGATAGGCGTAAGTTTGAGAGATCCAAGTTTTAATCTCAAAATTCGATTTCCTCATTTTAATCAACAAATATTATAATTAGGTATTTTTTCGCTCTAGAGCCGTGCTTATATTTCGAACAAGAATTGGCTTACAGAGCGAAAAGCTAAATAATTCTAATATATATGTTAAGAAAGATTAAGAAAAGATTTAGAAGATTAAGAAAATTTAAAAAAAATAATATTTTTTTGTCAGGTTGTATATCTCTACGATAAAATGGAAAATTTCTGGCAGCAAGTGAATCACGTGAAAGCCGAGAACATTTTAATGAAAATGGAAAGGGCTCGTCTGAGATCGGAAAACAATTTCCTAAAAAATAAACTCCGGACCTACCTATTTTCCGTCTCAAGGAAAATCCCCATGATCTAAATTCTTGGATTTGATTTAGAGGAAGATCTAACTTTCACCATAAAACAAGAATTCTTCTGAAAAAAAATGTATTACACTTTTACAATTAAAATCGTACATCCTTGATGAGTTCTCATCCCTTACTTTTTATCGTTGAGTAAAAATACCTCCTCCTAAGGCGACATATTTGTATGGACGAGAGCGAGTTCTGCCCTTGACTGGTTGGAAGAAAATTTTCTCCCTCGGAGCAACGTTTTCGGTTTCCAGATAAATATCGAAGCAGGCTCTGAGGCGTTGAATTTGGGCAGTGAGAGTCGGTGGTTTTTCCCACATTACGTTCACTTCTCTCTCAATATCTCGGAGAATATCGACTGTGTCTGGAACTGAGGAATTTATGCTTATGCTGAAGACTGGAGTGACTTTTGGGTAGTCAGGTTTTATTGCGACCCGAGCAATGAGTTCACTGTTTCCTCTTCGTAAAACCGCCTCGTAAAAAACATCGACCGAGTTGACCAAACCCTCTCGACAAAATGGAGGAGTGTCCGGACTGTTGCAGTAATCTTTCCAGGAGAGGGTGACAAATTTGTAGAGGGTTGTGGAGATTTTCTGCGGAATGGGATCCACAGTTCCGATGAAAATTGGTAGGTTTCCCGACTCCAGTTGATGAATTTCGGTGCATAATTCGAGTCTCGCCTTCACGCGTCTCTTTATTTCCTTGAGCACGTTCTCTATATTGTCGTGAGCAAGCTCCTGACTCGTCACCTATAAAATAAAAAGTAAAACATTAAGACTAAGGTTCGAGTTCTGTCCTGAAAATTCGATTTCTTTATATTACTCAACAAAACTTGATATTAGAATTTTTTTCGCAAGAGAATAAATGAATAAAGAAGATGACGAACATTTGCTCTCTGTTCCTGAACATCCGGAGCGTTGAAATAAAGTCCGGCCATCCGTTGAGCCCATTTGTAGGGAATTCCGAGTCCCAGAGAAGGAAAGGATCCAAGTTTGTGCCTTGCGAGTTGATAATGATTCGCTGGATTTGGAGATTCGAGTCCAGTGTCTCTGGGGTAAAGTTCTCGAAGTACGGATTCGGATATCAACATGTCTCTGGTTTTAAAATAAAGAATTTGATCAGTTACTAAACACCAAAAGAAAATTCTTCATTTCTGAAGATTGCATTTTTTTTAATTTACCCTGCAGTGACGCCTCCTTGGTCCATATTTTCTAGATTCGATTCAACAGTTACGACCTTGAGAACTGTCAAGTAGAAGAACTGGAGTGTCAGTTTCGTTTGATCTAAAAAAAAGGATAAGTAAATTAAAAAAAAATTGAAACTCCTTAAAATCCATTGAAATTCTTTACAATCATTTAAAATATCTTGAAATTTCTTGAAATGAAATAAAATCCCTTAAAATATGTACTTTGAAATCTATACTTTTGAAACTGAGGACAATCTTCACGGAGAGAGGATGTCGTTGAAGAAGCTTCAATTTCTTTTCCTCCTGTCTTGCTTCCTTCGACATCCGATGGTGTCGTTTCTTGTGGACTGGAGCTTCCTCAACTATATTTTCCGAGGTAGTTTCAGCATCGGAATCAGATTCCTGAAGCCTGTCTTGACTGTTTGTTCGCTTAGCTTCGTCCTCGTCTCCTTCAATTGTCACAACCAATGAGGAATCTAAAAAAAAAATCATCAAAACATTATAAACTTGGTCAAAATAAAAAAATATTACTTATTATTATATTTTTTATTATTTTTACCATAAGCGTCTCTGTAGGCTGAACTTTTTGCATACAGGACGTAAAGAGGCGAAGACAATAAAGCCGCTTTTTTGTGATCCTGTCTTATTTTGTCCAAAGGAAGTCCCAGACTTTCCTGCAAGGGTTTACTGGTCTAAAAATAAAATAGACAAAATATAAATAAAAATTCCCAATCATTTCCCTCTTCTTCTACATAATTTGTCGCATATTTAAACTGAATTCTTCTATTTCGAGTAAACTTACTTCCAAAATTGTTCGCAGTTGCGGAGCGAGATTGTCCAATCGGGTTTGTTTTTGTTCAATACTCGAAGCCACAACTTTTTTACTGTCAAAGAGTTCATGACAGAGAGAAGCCAATTGTTTTCTCTGGGTGAGTTCCCACTCAAGTCGAGCGAGTCTCAGTTTGTGAGGATCTTTTCTCGTCTCTTCCTGCAAAATAAAAATAAAATTATAAATAAAATTACAACCAAAATTAGGGAAATTATATTTATAAATAATTTTCTACTCACGGGTCTTGAAATTGTTTCTGGGGCTTCCTTGTAGAATTCACTCTCTGGGACTAATTCTATCATCTCGTCCTTCGATCTGTATCAAAATCAAATTTCAATTAATTCAATTGTTCATTAATTAAATGAAGCTATAATAAATAATAAATAACTTGAGGATTTTTAGTTAGAAGACTTACTTAAACTGAAGACACTTCATGACTTCTTTCTTTAAATGCATTACTTCATACAATAAATTCTGCAAATGAAGATGACGACTGTCGACTCCACTTTTTGAAGTGATGAGAGAATCTCGGGCAAATTTTGTTCTGAACTTTTCCATTCTGTTGAGTTTCTTTAACTCAATGAAAGCCAAGGACGTCGTTATTTGCAATTCGCTGATTCCCTCCTTCGCCTAAACAATTTTATTATTAATAATATTACATTTACAATAGAATAGAAAATAAATTACATTAAATAAATTTTCAATTGTGTGTTGAATTTTTTATTTTTAATACCAATGAGACAAAAACATTTTAAACAAAAATTACTTACAGTTGGACTTTCGCTGGTCTTCAATTCTGCAATTTTCGCCATTGACTTGCGAATTTCGTCGCAGGTGTCGAGAAAAATTTTTGAATCTTCTTCTGGGCATCTCGAGACTGCTTCCTTTTCTTCGAAGGTTATTATCGTCTAAATTTTGAAGAAAACAAAGTTAAATAATCCGGGAATTATCCTGGAATTGAAAAAAAAATCTAGGAAAATCCAGCAATTGTCCTTGATTTTATTTTTGATGCAGCAAGTGAATTTTCGATTTGAAAAAAAAAACTTTTCCGAATAATCAATTTAAATATTTTTATTTGACAATTGCAAGTTTTGTTAAATATTTTGAAATCTTTTGAATTATTTTCAAATCCTTTAAAAAGAAACTTTAAAATCTCATCAAATTTCTAGTAATTTCTTAAAAACACTTAAATTTTTAAAATCCTAAAATTAAATACTGTAAAATTTCTTAAAAATCCTTAAAATTCCTTCTGAATTTTTTTTAAATCCCTTCAACTTCTTTAAAATTATTTTTAAAATTTCAAAATTTCTCGAAATTCACTAAAATAATTATTAATATTAATTTGATATTTATATTAATTTAAATAATTTACCGTTAAAGACATTTTTTTATTCAAATTCGTTGAATACGAAAAAAAATAAAAAATTGAAAAAGAAATAAAAAAAAAAATTTGCTAAGTGTGGGGTTCGAACCCACGCTCCCTGTTGGGAACCAGAACTTAAATCTGGCGCCTTAGACCACTCGGCCAACCTAGCTCGTCCTGAGAGATGATTTTTGAAACAAATGTACAGTTTCAGACCCGAAATATACAAATTTCTTAATTTCGCAATAACAAATCCTCCAAACTCCTTCAATTATACAAATATTGAATAATTCCATGTATTATTAGTTTAATTTAAAAAAAAAAAAAAAACCTCGAACCTTCCATTCTTCAATTTTCGGAGAAAAATTTTCTTTTTGATAATAAAAGATCAAATATGTTCATCTCAAGGATTATATACATTAAAAAAATTATAAAATCATTCTCCAAGTTCTTTTGGAACTTTTCTTTGTGCAAAAAAAAGAAATTTTCGTCACTGTTGCCAAAATAATTATAAAACTTTGTGGTTTTTGTTTCGTAAGGAAATTGAAATATATTCAGTGAAAAAAAAAGAACTGTGCTACTTTGAATATTGGAATTCAATTTCTAGAGTCAAGCTGTTATGAAAATAGATAAAATAACGATTTAAATACATATTTTTTGTTATTATTTCGGAGTTTTGAGAGTTTTGCTACGAAATTTCTAACCTTGTACATGTCTCCATCTTTTACTGCAGTTGCACCTCCTCCGATTGATTTTCTTCGCTTTTTTGAAGGCTCCACTTCAGCTTCCTTTACCATTTTCACTTATTTTCAATAACTAATTAAATTCGTGAATAAAAAAGTCTGAAAAGAATAAAAGTATTTAAGAATTTTAGGACCGAATCTTTTCACGCTTTTCACTCTTGAAAGTAAACAACGCAGATGGTAAGATCCGTAACTACATTACCGACGCCGGTAAAAGAAGCGCGAAATTCAAATATAATTAATATTTAAAAAATCTAAAATTAAATATTCGTAAACAATTAGATGAGTTCTTTTCATCTTTACCGTATAGGAAATTTTAATTTCCTTTAAATTAATAATTGCTTTACTTGTCACAAACACAAATTGAGATCATGTGGTAATTACCGAGTAAATTTAATTTTCCCAACTTTACACTTGCAATAATAAGTATCTTTATTAGTAATAGAGGTAAATGGCCTGGTTTTAATGAAAGATGTTTATAAAATACTATTATTTATTATTGCATTATATATTTATTATTGCATATTTATTATTGCAAATGTAAAGTTGGTGAAAGTAAATTTGCTCTTATGGTAAGTAACATATATGCCCTAAAAAGTCGTCTAAAACAGTCTAAAATAAATATTCAAATATCCCTTGATATCTTTAATAAAAAAATGAATTTTTATGCTATCCTCTTAGTTATACAATATTCTAACATTAAGAATGAAATGCCAAAAAAATAAACTTCTTGACCCCGACGTGATTTGAACACGCAACCTTCTGATCTGGAGTCAGACGCGCTACCGTTGCGCCACGGAGTCTTGGTGTTAACGATTCTTCACAGGCTGTTTTTAATATCGCTTGACCTAAATTTCAGCTCGAATTTTGAATTAATTTAATTTTAGTAAAAGAACTTTAATATCCTGTCAGCAAAAATAATTCCCTTCTCTTTTATTCACCAGAAAATACAAAAAAAAAATCCGGAAACATGAATCATTTCTAGAGTACTTAGTCGGTTATATTACTTCGAGAACGGTAACGAGAATGAGAATATAACCGAGAATATAACCGAGACTTAAATTCTCTGAGAATTTATGATGTTTGGAAAATTTGGTGAAAGAGAGATATTTGTTAATTAATTAATTGATAATGTATAACAAACTGTATTTTGTAGTTCTATTAGTTTATTTATTTTTTAATGAGCTTTGGAAATGAAGAAAACTGTCACAAATGTATGCAGAGTATAGAGGTTATGTTAGAGTCTAACATAACCTATAAAGGGACGTTTACTATAAGATGAATTTTGTGGCTTTTGTTAACTGGTAATCTGATGTTTTGCATATTTTACAATCCTAAATAAGTCTAAGCTATTAAATAACTAATATTTAACTGTGTAAAGAATGTAAACAATAAAAATGTTGTTAAAAATCATAAATTCTTAAATTCTCTTAAATTCCTTTAAATTCTCATAAATTCTGTCATATTCTCGGTCATATAACCCAGATTTAAATTCTCGAGAATTTAAGAACTCTAATCATTTCAAAGCAAAAAAATATCATCACATCAGCATTATCGATATTCACTTCCGGTCAAATTACCACTTTTTAAAATACTCCGTCTAAATATTCATTTTCGCGCTGAAAAAGAATAAAAAATTATAATTAATTTTCCAATCTGAATATTTAACAAAATTGTTTATGATGTTTTATCACAAATTAATATTTTACATTTTATTTCAATTAATCGGTCACATGACCGATAATCCACATTTTTTCTACTGCGCATGCGTTGCGTAATGCATCTTATTGGTCATATTTCGCGGGAATTTACGAAACGCTAAAAACACAATTTCAATTTTTATAAATAAATATTTGCATTAAAGAAAATAAAACTATCAATTACATCATTAGTGAAAATATTCATTTTATAGGTCTAGTGATTTTATCATTTTCCACAAATTGAGAAAAATATTATTTCCGATTTAACAATTTTTAAAAATATTTTTAAATGAAATTTTTCTTAGTGGTTTAGTTGATTTTTTATTTATTAAAATACAGTTATTTATTCACATAAATTGAAGTTACATTTTTTAGCATTTCAAAAATTCCCGGCAACTATGACCAATAGGGCGAATGGCACGACGCATGCGCATTAGAAAAAAGACAAATACGGCGGTTCATGGCCGTTATTTTTAAACTTTGATCTATAATTACGTAATTGTGCCAGTTTTCGTTTATAAAGTTGTTAATTTAGAAGCATAAAAAATAAATAAACCCCTGGAGAGACTCCTTGCTTAGAAAAATGATCATTTCGGGTATCATGGAATAAATTTGAAGAAATTTTGTTTTGTAATTTCAAATTTGAATTGGAACGCGTGGCGTCACTTTTTCGCGTCGATAAAAATGGCGGCACATTGAACGTCGAAAGTTTATTTGTTACAATTTTAATAGAATTCATTTGTCCAGAAAAATGTTCCATGATATGTGATTTTGTGTTTGTAGTGTATATTTATAAATCTAAGGTGAGTTTTATTAAATTTTTATGGTCGAAAATTCCCATTTCAAGATTTTTCTGCCTTCTGAAGTTTTCGGGGTTAAGATTTTTTTACGAGTGCATTTTCTTCTTTTTCCGTGTTTAGAAAAGTTTTTCACACATTTCCACGTCTCTCCCGAAAATTTTATAGAAATTGCACATATAAAATTTATCGGCAATGTCAAAAAATGTGAAAATTGTGGCAAATGTTTTGATTGACATAACCTCACTTTTTGAAAGAAATTTCGGAAATTTCCTTTGTGAGTTTTCTTTGTCTGTTTAAAGTAATTTTTAGCCAAAATTCGTCCGGGAAAAGAATTTTTTATTTGTGTATTTTCTTTATTGATTTCATATTTTCTGCGATTATTTTTTTCATTTTTTCCGAGTTTTTCTTTCAGATTTTTCGTCATTATTTTTGAGCGGGAATGACAAAAAAAAAGGGATTTTGTGAAGAAAAGTCGACGTCCCGATGTTTTGGAAAATAATTGAGCCCAGAATTTCGGTTTGGGAGATATTTTTGTAGGGAAAATAATTTTGGGTATTTTTGGATTTTAGTTTTTCGAAAACAAATTTGTTTAATTTAGTTTCTGATTTTTCTGATAATAAGACTAAAAAAGATAATAAATTAATTGCTTTTGGAGTATTATAAACTACGGCTGATTCTTTTTTCGATTTAAAGTAATTTTTAGACAATAGTCTTCTGGAAAGGCCACTTTTTATTTTTATTAATATTTTTATGATTTCATATTTCCTGCGATAGCGTTTTACATTTTTTTTAGTTTTCCTTTCTTATTTTTCGTCGTGAGAATAACAAAAGAAGGCATTTTTAGAGGTTTTATTTTTGATATTTTTGAAGTGAAAATAATTTTGATAATTTTGAATTTGGTGTTTTTATTTAATTTCAGAATTTTCCGACATTTTAATACTTTCGATTTAAAAATATAAATTAAAGATAATTTATTTTAAACTCTTTTCAAGGATTTTATTAATTTTCAAACTACTTTATAGAATTTTGATGAATTTTAAGAGATTTCATGATATTTTTAAAGGATTTAAAGGATTTTTTGTATTATAAGGAATTTCATGAGATTTCAAGAGAGTTCAGGGATTTTCCAGAGATTTCAAGATATTTAAAGAGATTTACAAACTTTGAAGGATTTTAAAAAATCTTCCAAAGAGTTTTAAGAGAGTTCAATATAAGTTTTTAAAAAAAATCTAAAAAATATTTTTTGAAAATGAAAGAAATGTACAAGCACTTCCAAATATCTTTTAAAAAATCCTCAAGAAAGATTTATGACTCCCTACAAAATTTGGTTTCAATAGGTTGATTAATTTAATTTAATTTTTCACAGAATGGCTCCAAAGAATTTGCAAAATGAAAATGAATCGGACGAGGAAATGGAAGTTGAACCGGGACAAGGAGGAACTCATGATTCCGATGAAGAAGGTGGTCTCAGAATTGACGACGACATTTACATTCCGCCGAGACCTGCAGAATTCGGAGAAGTCGATACGACCGGTCCTCGATTAATGATCACGCATATCAACAATTATAACTTCAAAAGTTACGCCGGCGAGCAACGAGTTGGATCTTTTCACAAGGTTTATACATTTAAATATCCAAACTAATTTGAAAGTTTTTGTTTATATGAATAGTAAATTAACGTTCTTAAATTTCCTTTAATTTTCAGTGTTTCTCTGCAATTGTCGGGCCCAATGGAAGTGGAAAGAGCAACGTTATCGACTCGATGCTCTTCGTGTTTGGCTACAGGGCGAGCAAAATCCGTTCGAAAAAAATATCTGTTTTGATTCACAATTCGAGCGAACATCTCAACATTAACAGCTGCTCAGTTTCTATCCATTTCCAGCAAATTATTGACAAGGTTCATACAATTTTTATTATAATTTATTGTAATTTGTATAATATTTTACATATCGTTTATTAATTTTAATTAAAATATCTTTTATAAATAATTTTTCTTTTTATAGGAGGGAGACGATTACGAGGTGGTGCCAAATAGTCAGTTCGTAATTTCGAGAACAGCTTTCAAAGACAGTTCCTCGTTCTATCAACTGAACGGAAAGAAAGTCCAGTTCAAGGAAATAGCGAAACTTCTCAGATCCCATGGCGTTGATCTCGATCATAATCGTTTTTTAATTTTACAAGTGGGTCCCTTCCTAATTTTTTATATGCTTAGATCTAGAAACTTAAGTTTGCTCGAGTTTACAAATAAACTAGTATTTAATTCTAAATTGTGTATTCTTTTAGGGGGAAGTCGAGCAAATCGCGCTTATGAAGCCGAAAGGACAATCCGAGAATGATACGGGTCTTCTCGAATTTTTGGAAGACATTATAGGAACCGTGAGATACAAAGAACCTCTCGAAAAGCTTTATGACAAAGTCGAGCTTCTCACGGAGCGAAGAACAGAAAAATTGCATCGACTGAGGGTCGTTGAGAAAGAGAAAAAGGATCTGGAGGAACCAATGCAGGACGCGGTGCAGTTTTTGAAGCTTGAAAACACCATTACGAAATACCAGCATCAATTGTATCATCGAAAAAGGTACGACTCCCAATCTGAAAAAATCAAATTCAAATCCTCTATTATATTATCTAATCTTTCTGAATTTTTTTTAGACTTGAGGCAAAACTCGAACTCGAAGAACAAGAAAAAAACTCCGAAGCCCTTGACAAAGAATTCGCCGAGCTCTCAGACCAGATGAAAGAAATCCAGACGGAAAAAGCCGAGAAGCTGAAGGAGCTGAAAGAGAAGTCGAAAAAGTGGGAGAAGCTCCAGGCCCAGAAGGACGAAACGACAGAGAGATTCGACGAGATCCGAAAAAAGGATCAAGCCCTACATGCAGAATCCGTGGAAACGAATAACCGTCGCAAGGCAAATAATAATTCCCTCAAGAGCGAAAAAGCAAAGCTCGAGGAGCTCATCCGTATTCCAGAAAAGAATCAGAAGGATATTAGCGAATGTGAGGATCTCATTAAGAAAAATACTGCAGACTGTGAAAAGGAGGAGGAAACTCTCCAAACTATGATGAACAGTTTGAAGCAGAAAACCGCACCTCTTCTTGAAGAGAGAAAGAAACTGGAAACGGAACTTATTTCCTTGAGGCCGGAAGTTGATAAGGCAAAATCAGCTTTCGATATCGCGCAATCGGAACTTCAGTTGTATATTTCTGAAGAGGAGAAGGAAAAGACAAGACTGACTCAAATGCAGGGAACTTTAAAATCAACGGTAGAAACTTTGAAGCAGAGGAAGGAGCAGTTATTGGAGTTAGAGAAGAAGATTCCAGGGACGGAGAAAAGTCTTCGGGATGTTGAGAGGCGACTCGAGGACGTGAAGACAAAGGAAGCGGAAGCAACGATGAGATTGAGGGAGATGAGGGTTCAGTTTGATGAAAAGAAGTCCTCGATGCAGGCGAATAGGTCCAGAAGTCGGGTTTTAGATGCGCTGATGACGCAGAAGAGAGAGGGAAGATTGCCGGGAATTTTCGGGAGATTAGTGAGTTGATTCTTACTTGGACATTCAAAAAGATTACAAAATATTGTTTTAAGTATTTCAGAAGATTTTTTACGTATTTAAAGGAATTTTATTATTCCTTATGAGATTGTAAAAAATTTCAAATGGTATTTTTTTATTTTTAAAATATTTAAAGAAATTTTAAAGGATTTCGTGTAATTTTAAGAGATTTTTATGCATTTTCGGATATTTTAAAGTTCCTCGTTGAATTTTAAAGAATTTCTAATGATTTTAAGAAATTTTAAATGTTAAGAGACTTCAAGAGGTTTCTAGGAATTTTTAGAGATGTTTTAAGATAGGAAAGTGATAAGATTCTCATTTTACTAATCGAATTTTTGTTTCCAAATAGGGCGATCTGGGCGCAATAGACGCGAAATATGACGTCGCAGTTTCGACCGCATGTGGCCCTCTCGACAATATCGTCGTGGACACAGTTTCGACCGCAGAAGCTTGCATAAAGTTTCTCCGAGATAACGACCTCGGCCGTGCGACCTTGATTCCCCTTGAAAAGCAGCAGCGCTTCGCCCAAGTTTGTCGACAGCGAATAAACACTCCGGAAAACGTGCCTCGTCTCTTCGACCTAATCAAGGTCGAGGACGAGCGAGTCCTTCCGGCATTTTTCTACTCCCTACAAAACACTTTAGTCGCAAACGATCTGGAGCAGGCGACGAGAATCGCCTACGGCGCTCAGCGCCACCGGGTCGTCACTCTAAAAGGCGAATTAATTGAAATCGCAGGAACGATGAGTGGAGGTGGAAAATACGTTTCCCGAGGCAGAATGGGCCAGAAAGTCGTGCGCAATGAGCCAACTGCAGCGGAAGTTGATAGGCTTCAGCAGAGTCTCGACGAAGTCTTCGCAGAATGTAATCAGCTGAAAATGCAACAGCAGCCCTTGGAAAATCAACTGCACACTCTCTCGACATCTCTAAGAGACATGCGAGTTGATCGAGATAAATTCAAGATTGAAGTTACATCTCTGAGCGAGCGAGAGCCGAAGCTGAAGGAGCAATTGAAGTCCCAGGAGAAGAAAGCTGCGGCGGCGGTTGCGAATCCTCAGAAGGTGAAGGAGTTGACAAAAAGGGTTGAAGTTGAGGAGAAGAATTTGGAAAAGGCGGAGGCGAGTTCCAAATCCACGGAGGATAAGGTGAAGAAGATTAATCACCGGATTGATGAGATTGCTGGCGATCGTGTGAAGGAGCAGCAGAAGAAGATTACGAATTTGAGAAAGACGATAGAGAAGGCGAAGGGCGAGATCTGCAGGTTGCAGGTGAGTATAAAAACCGCGGAGAGGAATGCGCAGAAGGCGCAGCAGAGGATCGAGTCGTTGGAGAATGATGTGAAGGCGGCGGAGCAGAGAATATTGGCTATTGAGAAGGAGAAGAAAGGATTTGAGAAGACGGCGGCGGAAATGCTTAAAGAGTTGAAGGAACTCAATGAGGCACTTGTGGAGAGGGATGAAGTCACGGGCATCCTGAAGGAAGAATTGAACACGATACAGGTTAGCTAGGAAGTTTTGTAGAATGTTTTTTGTAGTTTGAGAGAGTTTTACGTCCAGCTGTTGGCGCTCGAATTTTATCAACAGTAAACCTTCACAAAAGATGCTGTGTTAAAAATAAAGCCTAATTTAACTTAATTTTGCATTCCAGGCGAACGAGAGTAAGTTGAAAGCCACGAAGATCGATCTCGATCAGAAGATGAACGAGATGAGAAAGATAGTAAAGGAACTGAGCCAGCGGATTCCAGATTTCACGAGAAGGATCGCTGCCTTCAAACTGCACGCTATTCCCGGAACGCCCCTTGAGGAGTTGAAGGAACTCAGTGAAGACGAAGTTAAGGAACTTGACGCGAAGGCGATTGCCGCTAATCTTCAGAGAACGAAGGAAAAACTTCCCGAGGATATTCCTAATATGCAGTTCATCAAAGATTATCAGGAAAAGGACAAGTTGTTTCTATGTCGAGCTGCCGAATTGGACGAGATCACGACTCAAAGAAATAAACTTAGAGATGTTTATGAAGACGCGAAGCGAAAAAGAATGGAGGAATTTAGAAATGGATTTAAGATAATCACGACGAAATTGAAGGAGATGTATCAAATGATCACTTTGGGTGGAGATGCGGAACTTGAATTGGTTGATTCTTTGGATCCTTTTAGCGAAGGTGAGATTGAGATTTAATTATTTATAATTTATCGTATTTAAATACTGAAACCCCTTGAAAATTTGAAATTTTCTTCCTCAAATTTCAGGAATCGTCTTTAGTGTCCGGCCGCCAAAAAAATCGTGGAAAAATATTAGCAACTTGAGTGGAGGAGAAAAGACTCTCAGTTCTCTGGCTTTGGTATTCGCCCTTCATCATTACAAACCAACGCCTTTTTATTTCATGGACGAAATCGACGCCGCTCTCGATTTCAAGAATGTTTCGATCGTCGGAAACTACATTAAAGAAAGGACGAAGAACGCACAATTCATTGTGATTTCCCTGCGGTCGAATATGTTCGAGTTGGCGAATTATCTTGTAGGAATTTACAAGACGTACAATTGCACAAAATGTGCAACCTTGGATCTAACTAAGGCTTACAAGAATCAGGGAATCGCACCGCCTGTGCAGGAAAATAATATGACGAGGAATAATCGGCTTTTGACTCAATCTCAGAAAATTAGCACGACTTATAGTCAGAGATCGCTTGAAAATGAAGTTAGGCCTCTGGAAGTTGCCGCGACGTGTCCTAGTCGAATTGAGACTTCCGAAGTTTCGCCTGAAAAGAATCCGGAGTCAGGGTGAGAATTGAATTTGAATTTGAATTGTAATTTTAAAAGGGTGTAAGAATTTTAAGAAATTTTGATTTTTTAACGTAATTTTAAGGGATTTTAATGTTCCTCATGGAATTTTCTGTCAGGGAAATGAAAAAATTGAATCTTGTGGCCACCCTGTTTAAGTTTAAGGTAATTTTTAACGTTTATTTTTATTTTTATAAAAATTGTTACAGATTGCCAGAATTGGGACTTTGTCCGACACCTCAAAAATCTTCAGAGAGAGCGGAAAGAAGATCTTTGCCTTTCAATGAAGTGCCAGAAAATGAAAATCAAGAGAATACCGCCACAGTCGAAAGTTCAGAACCTGTTCCGAAAAAAAGAAAATTACATCGAAAACGGACTGGCTGACCCTAGTTTAAATTTAATATAGAGTTAATCTTTTTCTAAAAAAAAATTTGTTAAAATGTTAAATTTAGATAGCTATTTTTATAAAAACCAGTACAGACTTCTTTTTTTACTTTTAATTCAAAGAGAAAATATTTTTTCCTTATGAAAAGGACGCGACAATCGTTTTTGCAACCACGTAGAATACTGGCAATATTTTTATAAGAATAGTTGATAGAATAATGTTAAGTAATATGAAGTAGAACGATATACTGTAAAATAATGAATAAATTAGTACTCTATATAATTTCAAATTTTTTTTTAAATATTCAGATTAAGCAAAATTATAATTCAGTTTATATAGAAATTTTTTCGATTTGACATTTGTTTATAATTATGTATTTCTAAATGAACAAAAAAAATGGTAAAGCGTTGGAATTTCTTTAGGAATTCAAATTTGAACATTAATGAGATTACGATTTTCTATATTATTGCTGGTTGGTTTCCATCAGACTGCGCGACTGATTAAACATATCAACAATGGAAAGTGGTGGGAGGCAATTCTTCTGGAAAAGAGGGGAAAGACTTATAAGTGATAGGAGCTTTGTAAAATCAGGTTTCGATGCAAAAATGACCGCGTCTAAAGTGGAGGAAGCAAATTCTTCGGAGGTGCCCTCTGTCTCCGCAGGTATTTAAAAAATATTATTAAACAATACTAAAATAATAACAAAAAGAAATACGTAATAAAATAATGATAAAATTGATAAATTAATTTAAAAAATAATATCTCGAAGTTACATGCATTATTTGTTAAATAATTGCAATACTGAGAAATGTTTGTTTAAGATGAAGGCGGAAAAAAAGGTAAAATAAATAAATTTTTAATAATAATAATAATAATAATAATAATAATAAGTAAAAATATTAACTTATAATAATATAAATTTCAAGTTATTAAAATGAAATAAAACCTCTTTATTTTAGAAAAATGTATTTCACTTTTTAAAAAATGTTTAAAAAAAATTTTTTTGTTCCTTAAATACTAATGGACTTATTTAACAAGTGCAACGATTTCCTGGCTAAAATTACATAAGATATTGTGAGAACTGTTAAACGTCGATTCGATAAAAAAAATATTCCGGTTTCGGAATATTTTCTTTTTTTTACATAAAGATAAATAATTTATTAATTTATAAAACGATTAAAAGTAAATTAATCGGAAAAGTGATGAAAGGGGGGAATTCTTCGTATCTAGTTTCAAGACATGTTCTAGCTGAGAATAAAACCAGTTTGAAAGTAATTTAAAAATTTTAATTTTTCGATTTAGTTTTATTTCGATTTAATGATTTTTCCCTTGAATTTAGTTTAATGATTATAATGATTTTTAACGAGGTTTTCTTTTATGAATTTTCTTTTGTTATTCGGTGTTTTTGTGGCTTTTTTATTGTTTATTATTATAATGATTTTTAACAAGGTTCTCTTTTATGAAATTTCTTTCGTTGTGCTGCAGTTTTGTGACTTTTTTTATTGTCTGTAATTATATACATATCAACACATAAATGTTTTAAATAATTCACTTGTTCTGTGAATATACTAATGTTGATAATATAAACATGCAGGAATGTGAGAAATAATTGCAAACCTTGAAAACAGTTCATGGTTGAGGAAATCATTCAAACATCCTTATTTTTAAATTATTTATACCAAAAACTTTTATTTCTACTTTTATTTTTAAAAAAATATATATATTTTTTTTAATCAATTTAAATTTTGTAATCGAATGAAAAAGACTTCTGATTTATTTTTATGAAAGATGATTATTAATTTACTAAATAGCGATTATTTTTTTATATAAAACTATTTTTTTAAATTAGTTGTTATTGCTTCATTTAAATATATATTAATTTCATTTTAAAACCTTGTCTATTTTGCTTTCTTTTTTCAAATAATATTTTTTACATAATTACTACCAATTAAAGGAAAAGCGTCGGGTATAAAATCAGAGGTCTTTTCAATTTCGAGTTCTTGAGATTAAATTTCCTCATTTTCTCAAGAAAATAGGGCATTGGGTTACTATTTCAGGGACTAACATTAAAAATTAACTAGTATCTAATTAAGTATTAAAGATTTACGATATGATAATCAAAGTCAAAGGGAAAATCAAATAAATTTAATTTTAATTAATTATTAATTAATCTCGGTATTAATAAATTTTAATTAATATAATAAATAAAAATTTTTATAAATACATTTTTCGTAAAAACAACCATAAATAAAATTGATAAATACACATTTAAAAAATATCTTACGCAAGTGAATTTCTTCTATTGGAATATTAACAAAAGCATCACAAAACAGCGGAAATTTACTTCCTGAGACATTTTTTTTATTACAATTTGCAATGGAGAGCAAATTAAGAGCAAATTGTAAAATTACGAAAGTGATGTGGAAATAGAGATTCAAAAAAATAAACACTCAAGACGAAATTGGTTAATCTGTATCAATGATAACTAAAATGAGTTTTAGTCAAGAATTGAAGAAACGATAACGAAATTTCGACGTAAAAAACGCAACTAAATAGATATAAGCATTTCTTATCAATATTGCAGTTTCAATATAAAGAATACAATACCAAAAATTAAATATGTATGAGTAAGAATTTTTTACGTCATTAATTTTCACCTGAACTAAAATATCTATTTCCGATAAAAGTGTGCAAAAAAGGCAATTGCCATCAATTCAGAAAATACCAATGCGCACGTGTATCACACGCTATTTTTTGCAACTATCGTCCATGAAAGCTATTTGTTTGCAATTATTAGAAAATTCACAGGGTCAAGGTGGATTTCTGCAATGTTCGGGTCGGGTCAAGATTTGCGTCGATAATGTTTTCGGGAAAGGGCGAAGTTTCGGGTCGGTTCGGGATTTTAGGCGGTTGGAAGAGAATTGAGATTAGGATCGTTTCGGGGGTTCGGGATGTTCTGATCTGTTCAGTTCGGGATTTTGTAACATTCTGATGGGGTCAACATTTGGGTCGGTTCGGGATTTTCGGGTCCAAATTTAGATCGGTTCGGAGTTTCGGGATGCTTGAGTTAATTCGGGTTTTCGGGTCCATTTGTGTAGATTAGAAATTTTGAAGTGTTCGGGTTGAGATTTAGATCGGTTCAGAATGCTCGGGTTGATTCGGGATGTCAAGATGTTTGGGTGGGGTTGAGATTTAGATCAGTTCAGAATGTTCGGGTCGAGATTTAGATCGGTTCGGGTCGGTTGGGGACTTTGAAGTGTTCGGATCGGAATTTATATCGGTTCGGGATTTATAGATCTTCGGGTCGACTCGGGATTTAGATCGCTTCGAGATTTTCGGGTCGAATCGAGCTTTAAATCGATTCGGGAGGATTAATTCGAGTTTTCGGGACAGGTCGAGGATTCGGGTCGATTCGGGATATTCGGTTCGATTCGGAATGTTCGGGTCAAATCGAAATTTAGATCAGTTCGTGTTTTCGGGTCAGTTGGTTTCGGTTAGGGAATTTAAAGTTTTCGGGTCGGAATTTAGATCTATTCAGGATTTTCGTGTCGTTTCAGGAGTTCGGGATATTCGGGTCGGTTCGGGTCGGGTCGAGATTTATATATGTTTGAGATGTTCGAATCGATTCGGTTTTTCGGATCAAGTCGGGGATTCGGGTCGATTCGGGATTTCGGGACATTCGGGTCCAGTTGAGATTTAGATCAGTTCGGGTTTTCGGGTCAGTTGGTTTCGGTTAGGGAATTAAAGGTTTTCGGATCCGAATTTAGATCGATTCGGGATGTTCGGGTTGTATCGGGGTTTCGGGATATTCGGGTCGTTTTGGGTCGGATCGAAATTTATATATTTTTTAGGCTATTCTAGTCGATCCGGGGTGTCGGGTCAAGCCGGGGATTCGGGTCGATTCGGGATTTCGGGATATTCGGGTCGAGTTGAGATTTAAATCAATTCGGGTCGATTCGGGCTTTCGGGTCGGTTTGTGTCAATTAGGGAATTTGAAGTATTCGAATCAGAATTTAGATCGATTCGGGATGTTCGGGTCGTTTCGGGGTTTCGGGATATTCGGTTCGGTTTGGGTCATATCGAAATTTATATCTGATTTAGAATGTTCTAGTCGATACGAATTGCCGGGTCAAGCCGGGGATTCGGGTCGATTCGGGATTTCGGGATATTCGGGTCGAGTTGAAATTTAGGTCAGTTCGGGTCGATTTGTGTCGGTTAGGGAATTTTAAGTGTTCGCGTCGGAATTTAGATCGATTCGGGATGTTCGAGTCGTTTCGGGATTTCGGGATATTCGGGTCAGGTTGGGTCGGGTCGAGATTTATATCTGTTTTAGGATCTTTTAGTCGATGCGGGTTTTCGGGTCAAGCCGGAGATTCGGGTCGATTCGGGATTTCGGGATATTCGGGTCAGGTTGGGTCGAAATTTAGTTCGGCACATTGCAGTACCTTATAGTATTATTATTTTTTTTTAGTATTATTATAATTTTTTTTATTTGTATTATTATTATTATTATTATTATTATCAGTTATTATTAGAAATACAGTTTTGATTATGTACTTCCTCGTGTAAGTGTAATAATAAAAATTTACGTAGCTCGTTATTATCAACACAGATATTTGAAAACTGAAGTGAAAGTTATTTAGTGAAGTATTGACTGTTGAATGTTTTGCAAGGATTTATAAATCCCAATATAAAAATATAAAATTATAATTTTACGAAGCATTATAGAGTATTTAATTGTACTTATCAGTGATGGAAAGTGAAAGGACATATCTTTTAAGGTGCAATTCTGATGTTTCAACAGGATTACTGGGGAAGAGGCACCTCCAAATATTCCTGTTGTTTCTGGGAATGACCATTTGTTATGGATTACGAGTCAGCATGTCAGTTGCGATAGTAGCCATGACTGATAACTCTACCATAGCTGACAACTCTACCACAGCAAATTCCTATAAATTTGAGGTATGATCCTGAAATTCTTGTACAAATTCCTGAAATGTACAAATACCTGAAATGGCTTATTAAGAAGCAAAACAAAATATTTATCATCATTTGGTGTAGATTTTGTTCTTAAAAAAGAATGAATAACAAGTACGGGAAAAAAATTAAAAATCTTATCATATTAAAAAAAAATCGAGGAATTTAAAGATTAATTATATGTAATATTCACATGACAGGAAGTTAAATTAGACGTCATTCACCATAATCAGATAGACTTATTATCTGATTAAAGTGACATTATATCAATAAGTCCTTAGTTGGGACTCGATTGATTATAAAATCTGTATTTCATTGTATTGCCTTCAGTGGTTTCTCAAGTCATGCAATTCTTGCAAGATTATGTACGCAATTATTAAACTGATAAAGGTTAAAGATCTTCAATCATTTTTAACAATTTAAGGTCAGTTAAGTGAGACAAAAAAATATTGACGATTAGAGAAAAACACTGTTCTTCACGCTCCGTGATAGATTCTAGATCGACGATTTGATGATCAAATACTAAGTTTTTTTTTCTAGCTAACTTTTCCTTTCATAACTCAATATTAAGTATTTATTAATCATTAAGTAATACCATTTATTTACACTAATTGAGTAATTGAAATAATAATTTATGCACATGTTTATTAATAGATTATTCATTTATAAAATTAATTTTTATCGAAGTGGGACGTTGTGGGACGTTAATGGGGCATTTAAAGGAATTTTTTATTGTGGGTTAATGTAATATTAGGTCACTAATGGGGCATTTTTTGGAACACTTTGTTTGCACAGTGGGACATTTTTGGGAAATAATGGGGCACTTGTGGGACACAATAGGACATTTGTGAAAAATTGGGACACTTGTGCTAACATTTTGGCTAAATTTTGGAATATTTGTGAGACACTAGAAAAGGTCGCTTATGGGCCATTTGTATAATATGTATTGGTCATTTGTGGGACACTTGTATTTGTGGGACACTTGTGGGTACTAATATGACGTTTTAAGGACTTTCGTGTAGCACTTTAGGACATTTTGGGACACTTGTGGATCAATGGGACATTTTTGGGACATTTGTGGGTCATTTAATGACAAGTGTTGCTCTTCCTGGGACCCTTTTGGGACAGTGGGACATTTTTGGGACATTGTCTGAAAAGTATGTGACAGTCCTAGGAATATTGAAAATCTTTTTAAGGCATTAATGGAACATCGGGACAATTGTAGGACATTATTTGGGCATTGGGGCAGTTGTGAGGCACTAGGACAGTTGTGGGACACTGGGACAGTTGTGGGACACTGGGACAGTTGTGGGGCGCTGTCTGACAAGTGTGTGTCAATCCTGGGAACTTTGAAAAATAGTTTTGACATTAGTGGGACATTTGGACAGTTGTGGGAAATTTTGGGACACTGGCAAATATGTATCAATGCTGAGAACTTTGAAAAATCGTTTTGGGACCGTTTTGGGACATTGGGACAGTTGTGGGACAATTTTGGGACATCAAAAATTATTTTTTCTCATTACAAAAAAATGTTTTGGAAAATTTTATCTCTTTCAGACATTCGATTGGAGCCAAAGTACGAAAGCCTTGATTTTGAGTTCCTTTTTTTGGGGTTACACGGTAACTCAGATACCGGCCGGTTATTTAGCCGGTGTTTGGAGTGCCTATCGATTGCTGTCAATGGGAATATTTGTCTGCGGATTACTGACCTTGGTGATACCGTTCGGTAGCTCGTACGGTAGCTGGGTTACCGTCTGCATTTGCAGGGTAGGCATGGGTCTCTGTCAAGGTTGCCTCTTACCTTGCACTCAAACTCTACTCGCAAAATGGGCACCGCCCAATGAAAGGGCACGATTGGGTGAGCTTCTAGAACGAGCTTTCCCTATTTCTAAATATTTAAAAAATGTATTTTTTTTTTTTTTATTCAAACTATATTTTTTTATTTTTTATATATTTTATTTATTTTTTTTATTATTTTTTTATTATTTTTTTATTATTTTTTTTATTATTTTTTACTATTTTTTATTATTTTCTAATTTATTGATTTAAGCTGAATTATCTAATCTGCAACAATATCAAAAATACTATAAAATATTATTATTAGACTTGATATTATTATTCTAACTGTTTCAATAGTTGTTTGTGCCAGTCGGAGTAGGAAACAGAATATATTTATAGCTTCTTGGCATGCAGATAATCTATTTTTGAGATTAACTTCAAAGCGCAATTTTCCTCACAATTATCTCTTATCTAAATAAATCTTTTTAGAATTGCTGATCCAAAAATATCTAACAATTTTCCTGCTTACTAACAAAATTTAAAATTATTCATTTATACAAAGAAAACATTTAATTTTTAGGTACTTGGGCATATGCAGGCGCCCAATTTGGCACAGTCGTCACAATGCCAATTTCCGGAATCCTGGCTAGCTCCGTGATAGGCTGGCCGAGCATTTTCTACATTTTCGGCATAATCTCGATAATTTGGGCCGGTACATTCTTTCTCTATGGCTCTGACAGTCCGGGACTTCATCCAAGTATTTCCCACGCTGAGAAGTTGTACATCGAAGGCAGCTTGGGAATTCTACCAGGAACACCGCCGAAAAAAAATTTTGAGGTATTTATTTGAATATTTGTATTTAAAAATAATATTTTGTTAAAGAAAAACTGAAATTTTGTTACAGAAAGGTATTAAACAAAACTAAAATTGAATTTGTAATATATTAGCAAAAAGCGGAAGTTTTGGGAGGTCGCCCGAAATTTGGAGGGAGCGCCAATGCTCGGCCGGCCCCCTACTAGTAGCCGGTTGGCTGCCAGCGCTCCCCACCTCAAAGAAAACTGCGCGCTCCTTTGTGTGGACAGTGGCGCTCACCCAGAGCGAAAAACAAATCCGCTCTCTTTTTCTCCTTTTTCTTTAATCATAATTCTATTCGATTTTAAATAATAAGAGCCTACATACATGTTTTGTTATTCTTTACAATTTTTATTATCTTTCGGTGAAGATCTTATCTCGTAATCTCGTGCCATTCATTCACAAAGTGTTTTCACACGTGTTTCGTATCTCGTGAAGCCAATAGAAAAAGAAGAAAAAGTCTGATACTTTTTCATCCCACGAATTCTTCACGGTCGTTAGTCTTCGTGCCCGGCACAACTTCCTGAGGACTTCCGTTTTTCTTACAGGAAAAATGAAAAAAAAATAGCGAACATAATCCGTCAGGCAAGGTTAAATTCTAGAAATATTATAACGGTTTTCTGCAGCCAATGGCACTTGCTTTTCAGGTGTTTTTATTACTTCACTACAAACTAATACATTTTTCAAAATTTTTTACAAATGTATTATTTTTTTTTTCTGGAAATTATTTTTAATATGAAAATATAACTGGAAATCAAGTTCTTCCCATAATTTTTTGTATATTAGATAATTATTGCATTTTATCTTATCAAAAAGGTGACATTCTTCAAGATTATGAATTGACGTCGATCAGAAATTAAATTTTTAATCTTATCGAGAGGATTCGATAGGTGATTTGATATTATTGCAATGATAATAATAATAATAATAATAATAATAATAATAATGAAAACTACTTCTATAATTTATTTTAAATAAAAAAAAATTTTATTGTATTTTTAAAAATTGATATTTCTTTTATTTTCATAAAAAATTTTGACTTTTAATTTTTTAATTTTTTGATATTCTTTTTTTTTAGAAGTCAACGACTCCATGGAAAGAAATTGTCACGTCGGTGCCAATGTGGTCGCTGATAATTGTTCATTGTGCCCAAAACTGGGGATATTGGATGCTCCTAACAGAAATGCCCACTTACATGAAGAAGGTTCTAAAGTTCAACATAGCGGAGGTCAGAATCCGTAATAATAAAAAATATAATAATTAATAATAATTAATAAAAATTAACTTTCAGTAAAGGAGAAATGAATAGATTAGCTTGGTTTTTAAAATTTTTGCAACTTTTGGATTTAAAATAACTTAAAATCCTACAAAAAATTGTCAAATTTTTAAAAATTATTTAAAATCCCATGAAATCTCATGAAAACGCTTAAAACACCTAAAAATCGAATGAAATTTCGTAAAATCCCTTGAACTCTCTTAAAGTTCCTAAAATTACTTAAAATTCTACAATCCCTTTAAATTTCGTAAAATCACATTACATTCCATAAATTAATTAAAATTCCTGAAAATCTAATGGAATTTCGTAAAATCTATTAAAATTACTTAAAATTCCGTGGAATATCGTCAAATTCCTTAAAATTAACTAAAATTCCTAGAAATATCTTTAAATTCCTAAAAATCCCAATAAATTTCCTAAAATTACTTAAAATTCCAGAAAATATCGTTAAATCCTTTAAAATTATTTAAAATCCCATGAAATTTCATGAAGTCCTTTAAATTCCTAAAAATCAAATAAAATTTCGTAAAATCCTTTGAACTCACTTAAAGTTCCTAAAATTAATTAAAATTCTACAATCCCTTTAAGCTTCGTAAAATCGCATTACATTCCATAAATTAATTAAAATTCCCGAAAATCTAATAGAATTTCGTAAAATCTCTTGAATCCCTTAAAAGTCCTTAAAATTACTCAATATCCCATAAAATATTTTATAATTTCTGTAAATCCCTATAAATTTTATAAAATTATTTTAAATTCCTTAAAATTACTAAATATCCTGTAAAATATCGTAAAATCCATTAAAATTAATTAAATTCCATGGAATATCGTCAAATTCCTTAAAATTAACTAAAATCCCCTGAAATCTCTTTAAATTCCTAAAAATCCCAATAAATTTCCTAAAATCTTTTTAAATTCTGTAAAATTTCTTAAAATTACTAAATATCCCATAAAATATTTCAAAATTTCAGACAATCCCAATAAACTTCGTAAAATCCTTTCAAATTTATCTTCATTCAAAATCCCATAAAATCTCATAAAATCTCATAAAGTCTCTTAAAATACCTGAAAATCCAATAATATTCGTAAAATCCCTTAAAAGTACCTAAAATTACTTAAAATCCCATTAAATTTCATGAAATCCCTTAAAATACCAAAAACTCGAATGAAATTTCGTAAAATCCCTTGAACTCTCTTAAAGTTCTTAAAATTAATTAAAATACTACAATCCCTTTAAATTTCATAAAGTCACATTACATTCCATAAATTAATTAAAATTTCCGAAAATCTAATAGAATTTCGTAAAACTTCTTGAATCCCTTAAAAGTCCTTAAAATTACATAATATCCCATAAAATATTTCAAAATTCCATAAAATCTCATAAAATCCCTTAAAATACCCAAAAATTCAATAAAATGCGTAAAATCCCTTAAAAATTCCTAAAATTACTCAAAATTCCAGAAAATATCGTTAAATCCTTTAAAATTACTTAAAATCCCATGAAATCTCATGAAATCCCTTAAAATTTCTGAAAATAAAATTAAATCTCGCAAAATCAATTTAAATTTCTATAAATTCTATAAAAGACAAAAAATTTCATAAAATCCCTTGAAATACCGTGAAAAAGCTTTTTTAGTACTAAATACAAAAAATTACTTTTTCAGAGCGGAGGAACCACAGCCCTTCCATACCTCGCCAATTGGCTCCTGAGTTTTCCAGCCAGTTGGCTTTCAGACTTCGCTCTCCAAAAGGGCGTAAGTAGGGGCACGACCCGAAAAGTCGCCAACACGATTGCCCATTGGGGCCCTGGACTGGCCCTACTTTCACTTTGTTTTATACCAACAAATAGTGACAATCAAATTCTTCCTGTTGCTATACTCGTCATTGCAGTTGGACTCAACGCTGGAGTCCTCTGTGGATTTCAAATAAATCACATCGACTTGAGTCCCAATTATGCCGGAACAATGATGTCCATCACAAATTGTATTGCTTCCATCGTCGCCATTCTCGCTCCCTTAATTGTGGGAGTAATTGTCGATGATGAGGTACCTTAATTAATTTAATTAAATCATCGTAATTAAGGGCATTGGACCCAAGTGTTAAGCTCAAAATACCATTCTCCATTTTATTCAACGAAAATTATAGATAAATACTTTTTCGCTCTGTAGCACTAATCTTTTGTCAAATATAAAACTGCGCAGAGAGCGAAAAAATATTTAGTTTCAATACTTTTTGCATAAAACGAGGAATTAAAATCTGACTTCAAAATTCAATATTTTCATTTTACTTAAAAAATACTTGAATTAGATATTTTCTAGCTGTGTGTATAATTCTAGTTAAAAATTGATCAATTCTACAGAGGGAAAAAATTTCAATTTTAATATTTGTTAAGGGGGTTTGGACCCAAGTGTAAAGATCAAAATTCCATTCTCCATTCTACTCAACGAAAATTATAGATAAATA
>CAJFCP010000692.1:98322-141896 GCA_904066005.1 Synergus itoensis | reverse complement strand
TTTAATTTCATATTTTCCACAATAGAAAGTCTATCAAATTTTATACACTTTCTATACTTTTTTTCAGCAGGGATTGACACTCGAGAGAAACTTCCGTGAACTCTCGAATCGGTCCAAAACATCCGTCAGCAGAATGTACCTGTTTCTCTCTCTCTCTCTTTCTCGCTCTCGCTTCTAAAAATAATCATTAATTATGCGCCCGATATAAATAGCTGTTTATATGTGCACAAGCACTGCCAATCGTTTTCAATGTAGAAAATACGGACGACGCACTGAGTTTGATTAAGAAGGTTGACGATGATCCGTCATTAAGACGCAATCGGATTTTTCTGAGATGCAATTGCAAACTATTAGAAGAAACTATATGCGAGAGTGGCGAAGCTTCTCGAGGCAGAAACGTTTTGAGACGTTGATTAAAAATAGGATTCAGATGAATCAAACTCACTTTTGTTGATTGATGATCTCAATTTACTTTCTAATTCTTTTTATTTAACAACAAAAAAAAGATAAATATATATATACATTGTAAATCGATTGGTATTTTTGTAAATATTAATAAAGCGACATTGTGAAATGAGAAGTTTGAAAACATGAAATAGCGTTAGGACTGACTCATTCGTTAGAATCGAAAATAAAAATTCTCTAATTATAGTCCTGGTAGCGAATTGTAAAATGTTTTGTATCTGCTGAAAATATTTGTCTTTAGCTGTTTAAATCCATTTAAATATTATTTCGATCATTTTCTAGTAATATTTTATAATTTAGTGTATAAAGATTACACAATTATTTCTGAATCATTTTCTGACTGAAGCAGATTAATTCCGAGAAAAAATGATTTTTTTAAATATTTTTAATCTTTTTAAATCTCTGTACACGCCCCTTTTATCTTAACCACGCCCAGTTTTTAATGAAAACCGCCCCTTTTATTACACGCCCTTTAATATAAACCACGCCCTGAGATTCAAAGACATAATTTATAGACCACGCCTCTTTCGTATTAAGGACTTCCCTTTAGTATTGGACACGCCCCTTAAAATAAACCACACCCTGAGATTCAAAGTCATCATTTATAGGCCACGCCTCTTTCGTATTAAGGACGTCCCCTTTAGTGTGGGACACGCCCCATTTGGACGTCGAAAGTCCCAAAAATATCAGATGACCTAAAGACGTTCTTACTACATAGGACGTCAATTGGACAGATATTGAGGACCTAAAAGTGTGTGGTATATTGTTATTATATGTTATATATATTATTATTATATAATGTTCAAATCGGATCAGAAATGGTTCCGAATGTACGATCAGTAAAATGAGTCGAAAAGTGTATGTGGTGATTGGAAAATGCCGTATAAACTCTGAAAGCTGGATCCGAGGAGGAGAGGACGGAAATAGATCGAGGTTGCGCAACGCAGTGGTAAATTAGGATTTTGACGCAGGCGGATGCCATAGCGATGCTTATTGCGAGGCTAGCTATAGGACAACGTAGCGCGTAATCGTCGACGAAAAGATAGTACGTCACTATTACACAAATATGCAAACATTCTTACTCAGCAAAGATTCGACAGTCGGATCCTCAGGTCAACTTATCTCTCTAACGATAAAAACAAATTCTAGTGTGTAAACAAAATTTAAAGAAAATATAAATTAGGTCTTATGACTTGAGGACGGTTTTAGGACATCGGACATCCAAAGCACAACAATTGTTCGGACCCTAGTGTCCTATTGACATTTTTAGAACACCAATGCCTGTCCTTTTAAATATTTCTATATACGCCCCTTTTACCTTAACCACGCCCAGTTTGAATGAAACCCGCCCCTTTATGACACGCCCTTAATGTAAACCACGCCCTTGAGATTCAAATCTGTTATTTACAGGCCACGCTCCTTAGTTTTAAGGACGTCCTTTAGTGTGGGACACTCCCATTTGGACTATAGGTCAATAGGACACTCCAGAGTCCTATTGGCATTTTTAGGACACCAATATCTGTCCAAATGACGTTTATGTCTTCAGGACGTCTTTAGGACGTCTGACTTCTAAAGGCAAGCAATTGGACAGACTCTAGAACTCTAAGGACACTTTTAGGACATCAGTGTCTGTCCAATTGACATTTTATGTCTTACGGACGTATTTAAGACATCTTGTATTCAAAAGGAAGCAATTGGACACACCTAGATATTATCAAGATATCTTAAGGACGTGCGACGTCCAAAGGACAACAATTGGAAATTCCTTAGTGTCCTAAGGACACTTTTAGGATGTCAGTGTATTTACAATTGATGTCCTATATCCTAAGGATGTTTTTAGGACATCTGACGTCCAAATGATAACATTTGGGCAAACCTTGCTGACCTGAGGACACGTTTAGGACATAAGTGTTTGTCCAATTGATGTCCTATATTTTAGGGACGTCTTCAGGACATTCAAATACCTAAGGACAACAAGTGGACATACTTTAGTGGCCTAAGGACGTCTTAAGGAAATTCAAGGTTCAAAGGATATCAATTGGACAAACCTAGGTGTCCTAAGGGACGTTTAGACCGTCAGTGTCTGTCCTGCTTATGTTATATGTCTCAAGGACATCTTTAGGCCATTCAACGTGCAAATAAAAAACAGTTGGACCGACCTTGTTGTACTCTGGTTACTCTTAGGACGTCTTTTGGACTTCCAACGTCCACGTTGCAACAATTGGACGAACTCTGAAGTCCTAAGGACATCTTAAGGAAATTCGGAGTCCAAGGACATCAACTGGATAAACCTAGGTGTCCTAAGGGACGTTTAGGACGTCGGTGTCTGTCCAATTGACATCCTATATCTTAAGGACGTCATTAGGACATCCAACGTCCTAAGGACGTTCAAATGACAACAGTTGGAAAGACCTTGGTGGCCCAAGGACACTTTTAGGACCTCTTCAAGACGTCTTCTGATAAATATGAAGAAATATCATCTAAAATTACTCCTTTGTCGCCTTAATTTTTTTCCTTACTTTTATTATCATATTATTATTATTTTCCATTTCTATTATCATCTTCTGCGACTTGTAACATCATCCGAAAAAATATTCCATCTGAAGGAACTCACCCGACAAATATTTCGTTTACTCTCGGAGACGTTCTCCAAATAAAGAACGTCAAAAATTCTTAAATAAGCTATCTAAAGCCTCTGGTTTGGAATCTTTCAAGTAAATAAAAGTTATACTGCGTCAAAGAAAAAATCGCTTCCAGAGTGTTTCTGACGTGTATATCAAATCCGTCTTCGTAAATTATATTGTTTGGTTTCACTACGATTTATAAAGTCGTCTTCTGGAAATAAATCCATTTTTAGGTTGGTGGGAGGGGGAGTGGGTGGGTAATTCCAGATTATTTAAAGTGGAAAATTATAATTTTTAAAAAAAGATGAAAAATTAAATGTAAATATAAATTTCAGTTGAAGAATCATTAGATGAGGAAAAGAATGAAAAATTTTGAACAGATACGGAAAATAGAAGATATCCTAATTTTAGGAAATAAATAAGGCTTTTTTGGCAATCTGGCAGAGTGACTGGATTCTTGATCGACAGAATGCAGCAGACAAGTTCGTGCAACGTCTCAAGGTCGAGAGGAAGTGCTTCTCCGGTGATCTCGTGTCAAATTGGAAGTTTTCCAGTTTGTGTCAAGTTTTATGCATAGCGATTCACTGATGCGATGAGGGTGTCCCAAGTCATGAACATGAAAGAAGACGATGGATGATTCGAATTTCAAGGGCGGAAGAGGTCGCAACCACGTGAACCAGTTCAACCACGTTCTGCCAGAAATCCGGCTCCCAACTTGATTTCACCACCTGAGTCACGTGGCCCTGAAATCGAGTGCAGCCGCTCATCTGAATCTTTCCTCGAGAACCTTCTTGCCTACCAAACTGCAAGTCTTACCTTCGAGAACATCCTCTCGACGATCTTCAAGGTCGGAAAGCTCGCGAAACTAAATTCTGTTCTATTATTGCCAAGGTCAAATTGCCAATTAGTAAAATTGATGTTAGGGTGAATTTCATCAAATTCTACGGAGTGTAGAAGAATTCTATTAAAATCGAATGAGTTCTACTAAATTTGAATGAGTTCTACTAAGTTCGAATGAGTTCTACTAAATTCGAATGAGTTCTACTAAATTCGAATGAGTTCTACTAAATTCGAATGAGTTCTACTAAATTTGAATTAGTTCTACTAAATTCGAATGAGTTCTACTAAATTCAAGAGAATTTGACTAATTTCGAGAAAATTTAAGACAATTTTACTAAATGTAAATGAATTTTAGTAAAATCGAAAAAATTCTGCCAAATTTAGCAGAATTCTACTAATTTCAAAAAAGTTGTAGATAATTCTAAGAAATTCGAGAGAACTCTATTGCACTACAAAGAATGTGATTAAATTCAACAAAATTATACTAGATACAAGAAAATTATACTAAATTTGAATGAATTCTATTAAATGCATAAGAATTCTACTAAATTCGAAAATTCGGAAAAATTTGCGAATTCAAAAAAATATGAAAATTCAACAAAATTTAAGGGAATTCTGCTGAATATGAAACAGTTTTATTAAATCCGAAAGAATTCTACTAAATTCGAAAATTTAACAAAAGTCGAAAATTCAATAAAAGAGGGAATTCTACTAAATACAAAGGATCCTTCTAAATTCGAAAGAATTCAACTAAATTTGAAAGAATTCTACTAAATTCAAAAGAATGCTACTAATTCGAAAGAATTCTACTAAATTCGAAAAAATTCTACTAAATTCAAAAAAGTTCTACTAATTTCAACAAAATTTAAGGAAATTCTCCTAAATATAAAATAACTCTACTAAATTCGAATGAGTTCTACTAAATTCGAATGAATTCTACTAAATTCGAATAAATAATACTAAATTCAGTAGAATTTTACTAATTTTGAGAAAATTTAAGAGAATTTTACTCATTGTAAACGAATTCTACTAAAATCGAAAAAATTCTGCTAAATTTAGCAGAATTCTAATGATTGCAACAAAATTCTATTGAAATAATTCTATCAATAAAATTCTCAACTCTAACGAATTCTACTAAATTGTACGAAATTCAACAGAAATCTACTATATTCGAAAGAATTCTATAAAATTCGAGAGAATTCTATTATACCGCAAAGAATTCTATTGAATTCAACAAAATTCTACTAAGTACAAGAGAATTCTGCTGAATACGAATGAATTCTATTAAAGGTAAAAGAATTCTATTAATTTCATGCGAATTCTTAAATTCAATGGTATTCTACTAAATTTAAAAAAGTTCTATCTACCATAAAATAATTCTACTAAAATCGAAAAAATTCCACTAAAAGTAAAAGAATTCTATAAAATTCGAAAGAATCCTATAAAATTCGAGAGAATTCTATTACGTTGCAAAAAATTCTATTAATTTCAACAGAACTCTACTAAATAAACAAGTATTCTTCTAAATTCATTAAAATTCTACTAAATTCAAATGAATTCTACTAATTTCAATAAAACTCAACAAAATCCACGAAAATTCTACTAAATTTAACAAAGATCTACTAAATCCAAATAAATTTAACTAAATTCGGATGAATTCTACTAATTTCCATAAAATTTAAGAGAATTCGACTATATTCGACAGAATTATACTAAATTGAAAAGAATTCTACTAAATTAAACAGAGTTCTAATAAATTCAAGAGAATTCTATTAAGTTCAAGGATTTTCAATTGACGATTTCCAAGGCCCGCGCTGTACCTCGCGAAACTAAATTCTACCCTTTAAAAAAATACCAAAGTCAAATTTTCATTTGGTAAGTTAGAAATTAGGGGTGTCAACAGAAAAATTATGATTATTATTATTATTATTATTATTATTATTATTTTGTATTCCTTCTTGTAACTTCAAGTCATTCAAAGCCCAATACAAAAGAATTTTAGAATTTCTAAATGATTTTGTAGAATTTTAAGGGATTTCAGGATATTTCGTGAAATTTTAAAGGATTTTAATGAATTTTGAATGTAGTAAAATTTGGAAAAATTTTATGAGATTTTCAGGAATTTCAACGAATTTCAGGAGATTTTTTTAACTTTTAAAATGTTGTATAGATTTTGAAAGATTTTAAAGTTTGTCAGGTAACTTTATTGAGGGATTTCGAAAGATTTTTACAACTCAAAAGATTTCGTAGAATTTAAAAGAATTTTGAATGTTATCGTCACAAATTTTTAGGGATTTAAGGAGGTTTTTCTGATTTTTAAAAGATTTTGTGTATTTTTAAGGATTTCATGAAATCTTAAGGGATTTTAAGGCATTTTAAGAGAATTTAAGAGTTTTTGATGAGTTTTATAAAAAAAATTGTGAAATTTTAAAGGATTTCATGGTATTTTATGAGATTTCTAATAATTTTAATGAATTTCAAGATATATTTATGATTTTTAAAAAATGTTGTAGAATTTTTAAGGATTTCGTGGAATTTTTAGATATTTTCACAAATTTTAACGAATTTCAAGAGGTTTCTAAGAATATTTTAAGAGATTTTAACGAATTTTTTGAAGGATTTCTAATAATTTTAATAGATTTTAAAGGGCGTCATTTCTAGGAAATTTAAGAGCTTTTCACAAATGTTAAGAGATTTCAAGGGATTTTTATGAGTTTCAAAATATTTTATGGGGTTTAAAGAATTTTGAAGTGTGTTAGGTAATTTTAATAAAAAGAATTTCAAATCATGTATTATTTTTAAAAGATTTTGAAAAATTTTAAAGGATTTCGAAAGGTGTAAAATTTTAAGAGATTTTTCTAATTTTTAAAAAATTTTGTTGAATTTTTAAGGATTTCATACAATTTGGTAAGATTTCTAAAGATTTTAGGAGATTTTAAATGTTAAGAAATTCCAAGAGGTTTTTGTGGATTTTTAATGGATTTTAAGAGATTCCTAGGAATTTTAAGAAATCTTAACGAATTTTAAGGGATTTCGAAGGTTTTCGTGAAACTGTTTTGCGCCATTAATTTGTTTTTCCTCTTTCAACTTCAAGTCATTCAAAAGCCAATGAGGTTTGCAACAACAATGTATGCGAGATTTTCGAGACATTTCGTGACACCACTTTTTTAAGATAGGATTGAACGATGTTTTTTTTTTGTAGGCGGAAAAAGAATATAATTTTGCCATTGAAGATCTGAACCTCGATCTGGAGTCTTTTCTCGGTAGTCTGCAGTGATGTGAATTTAAACTTTAAACTTAGGAGGTCAGAGTAAATATTATTCGTCGAAGTTCGATGGAGTGGCCAAGGCTGCAATCGTTCGTTCCCTTAGAGTCTGAGCTTTTATTTGATGACTACATATAAGCATATAACATATATACATATACATATATGCATATATACATCGTTCCTACTACGAATCTATTGATAGATCCCTCCAATGTGCAGGTGGAGCTTCTTTGGAAAATCGTACTGACAGAAGCTATCTCAGTGAAAGCGAACTTGAAGTTATGAGATTCCTCTGCTCTAAAATCTTTTCTCTTTATTATTTCGGCTGGGTCATTTATTTAAGATAAAAAATCTGCATTTTAGGACACTTCATTGTAATAATTTATACTTAGGGAGGAAAACTTTGGAAATAACATTTAAGATTTAATACTTGAGCTTTATAAATTAGGACTTAAAAATTTGGACTTAATACTTACACCTTAAAAATATGGACTTAACACTAAGCACCTGAAAAATTGTAAAATGAAAACTAAGGACCTGAAAATTAGGAATTAAATTTAGGATTGCACTGAAGTTTCAGACGACTCTTGCCACGATTTTTTGTTTTCAATTTTTTATCTCGAAAATAATGAACAACACAATTCCCTCATGGGATTTTAAATAACTTTGAGGGATTTTACGATATTTTATAGGACGTTAAGTAATTTTAAGAACTTTTAAAGGAATTCAAGGAATTTTACGAAATTTCATAGGATTTTCATGATGTTAATGAGATTTCATGTGATTGTGAGTAATTTAAATTACTTTGTTTTGTAAAAAAATTGTTTCTTGTGGCAGGTTTTCAGTCTTAGCTGGTTTTTAAATTTTAATTTATAAAATGGTTTCTTACGATTTTTTTTTTTTTTTACTCTAAAATGAGATCAGTAAATAAAAAAAAAGGTTTCTGTACCTTGGTTTCTATTTTTTGGACATTATAAACAAGAAACTGGAAATAAAAGAAAATTCGTCAGAAAAGACGTCTGAAACTTCAGTCCAATAAATTTAGGACTTAAGGATTTAAAACATGGACTTAATATTTAGGTCTTAACAATTGAAACTTAACACTAAGGACTTAACAATTAGAACATAAAAATTCGGACTTAACATTAGATTAATTAGGCTTTAAAACTTGGGACTTAAGACTTAAAACCCGAGAGTCTAAGTGTTGATGAAAAGGAGTCAATTTAAAGTGAGAAATTACTTCTAATAAATAAAAATGGCAGTTCCTCAGTTTGTTGCACATAATAGGAATTCTTGGCACAAGAAAGATAACTTTGAGACATTATTATTTTGGCAGAGAGCAGGAAAATTTCTTCTTCGTATCCCAGTCGAAGACTCTGGGTTACGAACGTCTGACACTAATGTCTGTTATTACTCTGAAATAATAATTCTTACGGCTTGGCTGTATGAGTGAGTCACTTGGAATATAATAATTTTGTTACTTGAATAAAATAATAAATTTTAGGAAGGATTTGCGAAAGCCAAGTGTACTTGTTTCTTTTAATGACTTTGCACCTCTTTGTTATACTCGTGAAAATTTTGCTAACATTGTTTGAAGACAGCTTTAGGGTTTTTTGCCATCGACTTCTAATTTTAGGTTTAGAGATAAATTAAGATTTTCGAGAGAAGTAAAAAGAAACCTCGTTACATCTCTTACTAAAATATTTTCAAACCTCGGAAGCATGAACTCTTCATCATTCTGAGGTCTGAGAGAAATAAAAATAGGCTCTCTTTAGATTACGGAAGATACAATTTTGAAAAATAAAATAAAATTTTTCTTTTAGTAAATTCTGAAAATTTCATTAAATTCGAAAGAATTCCACTCAAATCGAAAAATATTCTACTAAATTCAACAAAATTTAATAGAACAAATAAATATAAGAGTTCTAGTAAATTCGAAAAAAAATTCTATTATATTTAACCAAATTTAAAAGAATTCTATTAAATATAAAAGAATCCTATTAAATTTGAAAAAATTAAATTAAATTCGAAAGAATTCTAATAATTTCAATAAAAAGGGAAATTCTATTATTTATTACAAAAATCCTACTAAATTCAGAAGAATTATACTAAATTTAACAAAATTGAAGAGAACTCAACTAAATATAAAAGAATCCTACTAAATTTTTAAAAATTAAATTAAATCCGAAAGAATTCCACTAAATTCAAAAGGATTCTACTAATTTTAACAAAATGTAAGGGAATTTCACTAATTATAAAAAAATTCTACTAAATTCGGAAGAATTCCACTAATTTCAACAAAATTTAAGGAAATTCTACTCAATATCAAAGAATTCTACTAAATTCGAAAGAATTCTATTAAATATAAAATAATTCTATTAAATTCGAAATAATTCTATTAAATTCAAAAGAATTTTACTAAATTCGAAAGAATTTTACTAAATTCGAAAGAATTATACTAAACTCGAGATTCTTCTAATAAAATCAAGAGAATTCCATTAAATTTTATCAAAACAAAATTCTATTAAATTGAAGTGAATTCGACTGTAAAATTAAAAATAATTTGGCACAATTTGAAAGAATTCGACTAAATTCAAAAGAAATCTATTAAATTCAAAAGAATTCTACTAATTTTAACAAAATTTAAGGAAATTCTACTAAATATAAAAGAATTTTACAAAATTCGAAAGAATTCCACTAAATTCGAAAGAAATTTTTACTAAATTTAATATGACTATACTAAATTCAACAAAATTTAGTAGAACTCAAATAAATATAAAATAGTCATACTAAATTCGAAAAAATTAAATTAAATTCGAATGCATTCTACTAAACTCAAAAGAATTCTACTAAATTCGAAAAAATTCTACTAATTTCAATAAAATTAAACTAAATCCTACTAAACTCGAAAGAATTCTACTAAATTTAAGAATATTCTACTAAATTAAAAAGACGTCTGCAAAATTCAAAGAAATTATACTAAATTCAAGTGAATTCTACTAATTATAAAAGAATCCTACTAAATTAGAAAGAATTTTACTAAATTCAAAAAATTTAAGTGAATTCTACTAAATATAAAAGAATTATACTAAATTAAAGGGAATTTGACTACTAAATTCAAAATAATTCCACTAAATTCAAGAAAATTCTGTTAAATTGAAAAGAATTCAACTAATTTCAATTAAATATAAGAGAAAGCTTTAATTTCTATTTAATTCAAGAAAATTTTAAGATATTCAAAGACTAACTTGAACACAATTTCACTAAACTCAAGAAAATTCTACTAAATTCACGAAAATTCAATTAAGGCTGTTGGAGCAACGGACAAGATGTCATTTTTTTACTTTAGATTTTAAGACCGCAAAAAATACACGGTTTTAAGTGCCGTTTGGCAGGGAAGTGTTTCTCGATGTGAAAAATGGGGCTTAGTATCTGTTTTTCGAAAAAACTAATCTGTTTGTCTAAAATGGAAAAGTTTCGGCTAACCTAACCTAAAACCTAACCCTAGCCGAAACTTTTCCATTTTAGCCAAACAAATTAGTTTTTTCAAAAAATAGATACTAAGCCCCATTTTTCATATCGAAAAAGACTTCCCTGCCAAACCGTAGCTAAAACCGTGTATTTTTTGCGGCCTTAAAATCTAAAGTAAAAAATGACATTTTTTCTGTTGCTCCAACAGCCTTAAATCCAAAAGAATTATCCTAAATCTAAGAGAATACAACTGAATGAAAAACAATAATTCTAAATCTAGGAGAATTTTACAAATTTGAAAATAATTATTTTATATTTAAAAGAACGCAACTAAATTAAGCAGAACACAATAAACACCGTCTACTCTACAAATCCACAGTTTCTAGCAACCTTCCTCAATACAATGAATTAAAAAAAAATTACCCCCTGCCACTCTAAAGCCTTTAAGTGATTTCTAAACAGCAGCCTTTACCTAAAAATATTTTACCTCTTCTTAACAAATCTACTTTTGCTTAACAACAACCTTCTTCTAGTCCAACAAAATTATACAAATTTCTCGTCCACTTCCCTCTACTTTAAAACAATCCATTATTTCTTCACAACTGCTCTCTCAATAGCAACTTTTACCTTGGCAGCAAATATCTTCTCCAATCTTTTTCAAAACCTTTTTCACGCCAACAAACTACCTTCTCTCAAATATTCCCAAGATATCCCTCCTCAACATTCCCGAACCACCAGAAGCGGTTCAAGGTCACCGAAATTTCCAGGTCACAACGTTAAATTCGCCCTGATTTCCGAGGACCCCTTTTCGGATCTCCCCGTCAGATCCAATCCACTGCACGTGTCACGAAACGCACGTGGATCCATTTGTATCCTTCACCCTCTTCAATTTTTTGTATTTTGACCTCTGCTTCCTTGTCCCTTCCATTCTTCACTCGAAACAAGAACAAGAAACCCAATTCTAAACAAGCATGAAAATGGCGAGGGTGTCCTAAAGTCGAATCGAAGATTCGAGCGGCCTTTGAGGAAGAGGGAGAGGAAGCGAAGAAGAAACAAGGAAGACCTACGAAGAAGGTGAAGAGGAAGGCAATGATGAGGACTTGCTGACTCCGTCTTCCTCTCGTCCATCTATTTTCATCTCACTCTTGAAACGTGTGGCAAGGCGGTCTTTCGTAGCTTTCCGCGGCCACCCCTTGTCACACTTTTGGTATCATCTCCACCTAAAAAGGTAGATTGGCCCAGGAACTAACGAGCGATCTGATTCGTTCAGGCAGCAGGCCAATCCTCGCCTTCGTTACAAGCTAGGATCACGTTGCACGCGCTTATATTGGGAGCCTCCGCGTCTTTCCCTGACAGAACGGCTCTCTAACGTAAGTCCTTCACGTCGGTCACTTTTTTTAATTTACAATAACACAAACGCACGCTTTTAATCGACATTTCACAGGACAAGCTCATTTCAATCAATTGGATAACAAATCAAACCATATTCAAAACAAATTCAAAATATCTGAGTGACGAGAGTTGATCAAGTAGAGTATCAAAACCTATCATTTGACAGGAATTAGAATTTCAAAAAATAATCTGTACACTATGGTAGCGACTTATTTAGGAAAACACTTGCAACGTGTGAGAACGGGGAAATCGGAGACAAAGTGTCCAAGTTGAGATCAGTTGAGGAAAGTGAAGTTTCCGGTGCGGTGTTCATCGAGAAAGTGCGCGACACTTCCAAGGACTCAAACTGTGTTGAAGAGACTGAAATTTTGTGTGTGACAAGGAATACTAAACAGTGACCTTCGCAATTGTGACCATTTGGTGAACCACTGGATTCTAAACCCGAGAAAGTTTCTAAACCCAACAACCTGATCCTTGTCAACAACCAGTGAAGTGTGGAAAACCACCTCTGCCAATTGGATACACCTTTCTATCATTACAGCCGAATCTTCCATTCTGACTAGATTCATCAAAACAGAGTTGGTTTTCCACTTGTGCTTCCCACCAAGGACTCGAGATTACATAAACATTCACATCCGTGAACTTCAAAGTGACCAACTCAAAATTTCAATATCGAAACATCTCATCTTAGATGAGATCATCATCTCCTGCTTCCTAATCGCATTTTTTTATTATCAGAGGCTTCCTTGTCTCTGTAAAATTGTCTTTGTAAAATTTTGTTCTTTGTAATGCTTGAGAGTATATCATTTTGATTCAATCATTTTTATGGAAAAGTTGTTATTTTACATTGTCCGGTTCCTTCTTTCATGCTCCGTGCCGATTTGGAGATTTCTTCTGCAACATCGTCCTGCAGTTTCTGCTAATTGTTCCTGCAGTGGATAATTCCTGCAGATGATGCTTCTTGCAGAAGATGCTTCCTGCAGCAGATTTCTTCTGCAGCAAATGTCTCCTGTAGAATCCTGCAGGAAATTTCTGCTGCACGATCAAGTTGCAGAACCTTTCATCCCCAGCATGACGTCGGATGCTACCGGATATTGCCGGATGCTGCAGATCCGCTCTTGAATTCCTCCAACTGAAAAAGTTGTAGGAATTCGAACTCCATCTTCCCTACATCTTCCATCTTCCATCTTCATATCCCAATCCCTCATTAAACCCACAAATAGCCCCTCGCAGGAAAATTTATAAATTCTCCATCTTCGACACGATTCTCGAACCCGGTCTTCGATTCCCTCGTTCTCCACGTTGCACGACGTTGACCCGACGGACTAAAAACGAAACACCGTTGTGGAAAGAGAGGGGCGGCGAATAAATTCGTGTGTGTGAATTTGTGTGCAGGGCCGCCCAGATCGTGCCGCCAGAAGTAGTCCGTCCGCCGCCGAAGCCAGACCAAAAAAACGCACGAAACTGACGACTACTTGCTTAACGAGTAGAGAACCACCGGTGACACCTTAAGGAAGAAGAAAATAACGACTATAGAGAAGAGGAAATAAAGCAAGATGCCGAAGCCAGCAGTACAAGAAGGAGAGGATCCCGATCCAACTCCATATCTCTTCGTCTCCCTTGAGCAGAAGAGAATCGACCAGTCCAAACCCTATGATGGCAAAAAGGCTTGTTGGGTCGCCGACGAAAAAGAAGGATATGTCCTTGGAGAAATTAAGGCTACCAAGGGTGACTTGGTCACCGTCGTCTTACCTGGTGGCGAGGTACGTACTCTTCATTTTAACTATCAAAGTTTTCAATTAAAGTCATCAGCTTCCCAAACCTGGAAACCTCTAAACCACTGAAGTATCAACTCTTCCTTCGAAATCACCAAGGTCCATTTCATATTCCGTTTTATCCTTTCCCTTCCGCTGATGACTACAAAGGCATTCGAATCATCCCTTTGATCATCTCTCATCTCGACCGAGAAGAGAGATCCGTGCCAAGAAAGAGAGTTCTCGAAAGGCGATCAAGTGTTTGCGATTCTTTTCCTCCGCAACTCATCGGAAAAGAACCGGCTGTTCTTTCATCACCTTGGCAGTCTTTTCCTCGTTCATTTTTCTCAAGTTGGCATCGCCCAGTGGCAGAGATCTTATTTCGACGGAAAATAATCGCTGAAGGATCGCGTCAAATCGGGAAGGATTTGCGGATGAGGGAGGAGAGGGTAGGGATAAAGTGGACATGGGTAAAGGGGACAGGGGTAAAGGGGGCAACTGTTTAGCCGGTACACACTGAACTATATATATAGATATATATACATATAAAAAGCCGAAGGTAGGGCGACGCCGGGCGTCGCGAGGCGTCGGCGTAACCACCGCCAAACCGTATCAGGCCGCTCTGACTCTATTTCAAGAACAGAATAGTACCTTCGGGACTCGCGACCCTCTACTCCTGACCATACGTAGACTCGGAAAAGAGAATCATCGCCCACTCCTTCATTCATGACTAGACCCCTGAAATTGAAAACCTCGCGTTCGGCTTAGGCTACTTGGAAAAAAAGCTCGCGATTGCCAACTTTGGAGAAGCCTTCAGCTTTTGGGAGTTCAGTAGCCTCTTTTTGGGGACCATTTGGGAATCACTTGGAAACCATTTGGGAATCATTCGGACACTATTTGGGAATCATTTGGGCATCATTTAGAAATAATTTGGGGAACATTTGGGAATGATTTTCCGACCGTTTGGAGACTATTTCTGGGGAAACTCTGTTGGTTTCTTGATGAGTGATTATGGAAGAAATCGCGTCACTTCTTTCTGCGAGTCACTTATGTATTTATAGTCGGAGCCCCAAAAGCGGAGAATTCGAGTGCAGAACTTTTCGGTTCGGGGATTACATAACGCGGTTCAGCAAACCCTCTTCTCATTCTTCTTCGTCTTTACTAATGCCTAAACGCTATTGTTAGACGTTCTAGCGACTCCCTTGCTTCAGCACCGGGGCTTTAATAATAAAACGAAACGCCACATCTCGAAACGCAGGTCATGGTATTTTTAGCGCGTCCGAGAGCCAGCCGAGGAATGAGAGAGAAAGAGAGCGAGAAAAGAGTGACATCGAATACCACACGACACATTCTGATGCAATGGCTGGTGAAAAAAAAATCACTCTTCCTCTCTGCTTCCTCCTCTCTTTTTCCGCAAACATCGGGTTTCGTAACCTAGGTAAATAACTTGATCTCTTCAGCAATTCTTGATGATCCTTATGTCTTTGTACATTATCATTTGTTTTCAATTTTATGCACTTTCCAATTTAAAAAAGGTGATTGTTAATACATGGTAAAACATGTTGGAAGCAAGTGGGCAATATGCCAGGGTTATGAAGTCTTGTATGGGATGAAATACTAATTGTATGGGAGGAAATACTAATTCCTGATGCCATGTGTAGACAAAACACTTGCGGAAGGAGCAACTCTCTCAAGTTAACCCTCCGAAGTTTGAAAAGGCTGAGGACATGGCAGATCTGACCTACCTGAATGAAGCCTCTGTTCTTCACAACTTGAAGCAGCGTTATTATGACAGAAAAATTTATGTAAGTGCCATTTCACTGATTATGACTAATGAGACGTTTTCTCTCTGGGTAATTTAGACCAAGGACTTCAAGAAGGATGCGCTGCAGCAAGTGAACCCGCCCAAGTATGAGAAGGCTGAGGATATGTCCAACTTGACCTACCTGAATGATGCCTCAGTTCTGCACAACTTGAAGCAACGTTACTACCATAAGCTGATCTACGTAAGAACGATCTAGGCTGATGGACTGCCGACCAATCTTCCTGTGTTTTGCCCTTTTTTGCCCTTTCCCTGGTTTTTTTTTTTCAATTCTCCTGGGACATCAGAGCTGTTCGAAAAAAAGCAGTTTTACGCGCTCGAGCTTCGCTCTTTTCTACGATCGTCCCATGTTTCATTACTAGAGTTAAATTTAGGGTGGCCTCTAAAATTTTAGGGGTTCGAATTTTCAGAGGTGGACATTTTTTTAATTTTGGGATTTAATAGGAAAATTAGGGCAGTTAGTGTAGAGTTTTGATTATTTTTAAATTAATTTTAAGTTTAAGTATTGCACATTCTATGGACTTGAAAAGATTCAGCAATTTGGCAAGCTCAGAATGAGAATGACTGAAGTTCGAAATTGAAAAATTTTATAAGTTGGTAATTTCTCAATTTAATTATGTTAACGTTAAGAATTGAACAATTTTTGAGATATTTTGTTGTAATACTTTTCTCTTGGAACTTTAAAGGATTTAATGAAGTTTTAAGAGATTTTTAAGAATTCTAAGGGATTTAAAAAATTTTCGTAGAATTTTAAGGAATTTTAAGAGAATTTAGGGAATTTTAACGGATTTCAGGAAATTTTTATGTCTTTTAAAATATTTTGTGGAATTTGAAGGATTTTAGAGTTTTTCACGAAATCTTATTGAGGAATTTCAAAGATTGTTATGATTTAAAAAAAATTTCGTAGAATTTAAAAAAATTTTGAGGGTTGTAAAATTTTAAGGGATTTCAAGAGATTTCTGTGATTTTTAAAAGAATTTTTAATTTTTTGTGTCAACATTTTTCAATTTCAAATGCTTTTAATTTAAATTACTGCGAGAGTAATTAAAAATTAGATTTTAACTTCTCATTTTTAAAATAAGAGTTTAAAAATAAAAAAAAAACTTCACAATGAAATTTTCAATTTTAAAGCATTAAATTTTTGAATTTCGAAAATGAACGAAATTAAGAGACAAAAACGACAATTTTTAAATTAGAGTTTTCAAGTTTTAAACATTGAATATTTCAAACTAAAAGTCTCACCGATTTAAAATGGCCACCCTGGAAATAATGGAAAAAATATAATCTGAATAATGAAAAATGTAAATTTTATCTGCAAACTAAAATTGAAAAAATGTATATTTGAATATTTATGGGACAATCGAAGAACTCAAGACAATTTTCAGCAATTTTACCCCTGTATGCAGATGGTGTCGAGGTGTTAGGATGGCAGACCTGTCCAACCCTCTTGTGACTACTCAATAATTTATTGCTTCTGTGTTATTGATTTCTCAATCGATCAGAAGTAATTGATCATCTTTCCTTTTCCCGTAACAAAACAAGTCAAAAACGAGAAACTGAAAGACAAAAATCTTCTAATCGATTATCTGTATTAACTAATTCAATGTAAAGAACAACTTCGCTAAAAAAAGAATGCGAGGTAATTTATAAATTAAATTCTAGACTGTAATCCCCTCGCATCCTTTTTTTACAATACCAGCGGAAACTCGTTAAAAAACACGATATTTTTCCGCTGGAAGCGATTCCCCCTTTCCGCATCCTCATTTTTTGGAATACTGAAAAGTTTTCTGATGCAAAAAAAAATTTTTATCGCACGATTACCCTTTTTTGAAAGACCCCCGAATGACCTTACAAAAAGACAACTGCAGAATAAAGAGAAGAAACCAAAAGGAACAAATTTTTAATTTCTAATTACAAGTGCAGTTGTCGTTTTCGTAAAGGAATTTCACTTTTGAAAAATTGCACGAAATCCCTAGCAAAGGCTGCACAGACCAGCCCCGCTGATTCCGAGAAATTTGTTGAATTTATAAGCGTGGAATCTCTGTTTCTACTAGTCGTTACATCTTCGATATCAATTTTCAGACCTACTCCGGCCTCTTCTGCGTGGCCATCAATCCCTACAAGAGATTCCCCGTCTACACATTTAGATGTGCCAAGATGTACCGTGGTAAGAGGCGTAGCGAAGTGCCACCCCACATTTTCGCCATTTCTGACGGAGCTTATGTCAACATGTTGACGAGTAAGTGCCACTCCTCAAATTTAAAAGACTCAAATCATCATCATCGTCAGAGAATATATCCCAAGTCTAAAACCCAACTCTCACCCCAACAGACAGCGAAAACCAGTCTATGTTGATCACCGGTGAATCTGGAGCCGGAAAGACTGAAAACACGAAGAAGGTAATTGCGTACTTCGCCACAGTCGGTGCCTCAACGAAAAAGGGAGAAGAGAAAGATCAGAAGAAGGGTTCCCTTGAAGATCAGGTCGTACAAACCAATCCGGTGCTTGAAGCCTTCGGTAACGCCAAGACCGTCCGTAACGATAACTCCTCTCGTTTCGTAAGTACCACTTACCTTCTACCCCTTATACCACATCAAACAAAGAACTTTTCATTACTTTTTCTTTATCTCTCTTCTCCAGGGTAAATTCATCCGTATTCACTTCGGTCCATCTGGAAAACTCGCCGGAGCTGACATCGAAACTTGTAAGTTCCCCTACTTTGTTTTTCCATGTGTCTTTTCCATGAGATGGAAAATTATTCGATTGTATTAAAACTAAAAGAATACTGACGAAAACTTTTCTTCAGACCTGCTAGAGAAGGCCCGTGTCATTTCGCAGCAAACTCTCGAGCGTTCTTACCACATCTTCTACCAGATGATGTCCGGATCAGTGAAAGGCTTGAAGGGTAAGATTGTAGTCTCCTAAGGGAGTTAGTGTTTAAGTAAAACTTCCGGTCCCCCAATTATCACAAGCTAGAGTTTTTCTCTAGCAAGACCCTCTGTAATGACCCCTCCCCTCCGTAATGAGATTTAAGCAGGCTAGACCCGAGGATGTTGCAGCCAAGTATCAACGAAGACCACCCTTGCTCTAGAGGCATCGTTTTCTTTTCCTTTTTTTGTTTCCTCCACTCGTGACTTGAATCTTGAGATCCTTCCTTTCGTATGCAGAGATGTGCTGTCTCTCGAACAACATCCAGGACTACTACTTCGTCTCCCAAGGAAAGACTACAATCCCCAACGTAGACGATGGCGAGGAATGTCTGCTGACCGACGTAAGGGCGACCGCCGCACGGATCGCGCGGGATTCTAGTTTCAGATTTTTGCGATTTTCTTCTTCGTTTGGTACAACATTGCCTTGTATTCGCTTTGCATCTACTTGGTTGACTCAGAGGTGCTCCAACGCCTCTTCGACGAGGACGAGTTGGGCAAGCACACGTTCAGGAATGGGACAGAGCAATAGAAGATAAAATCCTAGTTTCTCAAGGACCTGTGCTTACCCTTTGTATATAGTCAGCTAACCTCTTGGGTTGACAACTGTCCAAAAGGACTAGTGATTTGAAAGATGAAACGGTATCTTGCAAGACCAGTACCGCCAACAACACCCTTGAGAGGGAGCTCAATGTTGAATAGTGGACTATTCAAGTAGTCGTAGATTCGTAGATCCCTTGAGGCGCGAAATATCCTTGATCTGATGATGAGATTGATGAACCTTAACTTTAACTTTCCCGGATCTCGAATCCTGGATCTTTCGCCCTTTCTTAAAGTAACCATTCTTCGACGAAATGGCCAACGCTTTTCTCCCAATCCTCAATCCTTTAAAATACCAAGAGCCACCTACGGATGGACTCTAATGGCCAGAACCCTCTAAGCCACGAAAAACATGGTATGGTTCATGGCTCACCCGCATGTTGTTTCATTTGTCCCTGCAGAGATTTGTCTGCTGTCCAACAACATCCGCGATTACTACTTTGTGTCGCAAGGCAAAACCACCATTCCTGGTCTTGATGACGGCGAGGAACTTCTTGTTACCGACGTAAGTGCATGCTACTCTGCGGTGGGCTCTAAACTTGTATATAAGCCTTCTGTGTCCAGCATTAGAGCTCACCAGTCTTGGCCAAATTCTGCCAACAGACCTCATCGTGCTACCTGCTTCTGAGTATTTGTTATGTGTCTGAACTATGTTGCCGCCACTCTCTACGTCTCCATTTCTCTATTCTTTTATTTCTCTAGTTACATCTTCTTATCAAAACTTCTATCTCCATCTCTCTCTCTCTCCCTCTCTCTTTCACTGTCTCTCTCTACTTCTGTTTCAGCCTCCACACTATCGTAGATGTAGGTAACACTAAACCTTCTTACAGCATCACATGGACTCTTGTCTATCATTTCGACTCTATTCTCTCTTCTCTCAACTCAAAACATTTTCTTCATTCTTTCAGCACCTCTCTTCGTCTATCTCTATCTATCACTTCGCTGATTTATCTGTTTCGTTAATAACCACCGCAGCTAACGAAGACGTGGTGCACGGCAAAAGGAAGCTCGAATGATCTTTCCTCAGTTTGTGAACAACTACTTGTCTGCACCTCGTCTTCGCCAAGCTCTCTCGCTGACCGAAACCAACCGAAGAAGGTTGATGCCCTTTTGCCTGCCGCGTTCTCGTGTCTCCCAAAACTTTTTCGAGTCAAAAGGGGAAAAGAGTTTGAAACAATTGCCGATACACAGAATTGACGTTGCTGAGCAACCGGTGCGGAGACTACTTCTTCATTAGCCAGGGTAAGACGAGAATTCCGGGGGTCAACGACTCTTCTGAGATGGAAGTCACGGACGTAAGTCCATTCTCGATCTGCGGACACCTTGACATCCGTGCACCTTTCATTCGCGAATCAAAAGAATCAATTCTATCTGAAAGATTAAATTACAAAGCTCTTGGTCTCAGATGTGGAAGAAAGGTGCCACGAATGACTCGAGGAAGTTCCACGACGCAGGCCTCGCCCCCCGCCGCACAGCTTCCTGCCATAACCACTGCACGCAGCTGTTGTTGACGGGGGGCGGGACACCAGGGGCTGAACTTCGGAAATCAGGCAATCTCGTCGCGAAATCCCCCCAAATCCCGCTCCCCGATCAGCATTTCACTCAAGCCCTTATCTTCCCTAGCTATACTTATTAATTGCTTGGGAAACTTGCATTGTCTGAGGCATGGACAAAGGAACAAGATGGGACTGGCCCCAACCTCTTACTTTTTTTACATCCCAAGATGATCAACTTCCCCTCCTGTTCCTAGGTCTTGCTCCAAAATTGGAGTCATACTCCAAAATTGTAGTCATGCTCCAAAATTCGAATCCTTCTCCAAAATTAGATCCATGCTCCAAAATTGGAATCTTGCTCCAGAATTGGAGTCTTGCTCCAAAATTGGAATCTTGCTCCAAAATTGGAGTCATGCTCCAAAATTGGAAACATGCTCCAAAATTGAAATCTGTCTACAAAATCTAGAAGACACTAACCCTACAAGTTTTCTGGAGCGAAAGAGCCCGACCAAAACCCATTTAACCCCAGTGAACTGATCTAGAAATTGTTAATTTTATAATTTTTTTTTTAATAATAATTTATAATTAATTGTATAATTTTTTCCCCGACGACCTAAAAGCTGTGAAGAAAATAATTTATGAAAAAGTCTGATATTTATAGTAGCCACAATTGTAGGAAAAATTGGACTTAATCGATATCTAAATCTTCCACAGAAATGTGTTTCTTATCGAACAACATATACGACTATTACAACGTGTCCCAGGGAAAGATCACAATCCCCAACGTAGATGACGGCGAGGAATGTACACTAACGGACGTAAGTCCTCCGGGATAATTTAAATCGAATTTTTTTATCCGGTCCCCGTATTCACCGTCCCGCATCTTGATCATCCAATTCTCCCAGTAGTATTTGGACCCTAAAGATCATCTCGTCCAGCAAAATTATCTAGACCAAGAAGTCTAATTTTAAGAAGTCTAATAAGTCCAAGAAGACGTAATTTTCCTGGACGAGTGACCGATTGAGTATGAAGACACCAACAATCGTTGGTTGTACTCCCAGTTTATAAATCCTATGTAGTGTAACACGTTTGACACCTCTACAACCTCCTTCTCAACATGAGAGTTCCTAAACTTAGATACCCAGACGGTTGATTTCTCACTTGTTGATGTTCCAAAGATTCAATCTCGAGTAGCAATAGTCTCTGAAGAAACCACAAAACAATTGATAATTCAATATATCTGCTAATTGCTACTCGAGTTGAAGTCCCAGAAATTGTATACCTGATGTTGGAACTCAACGAATTTTCGAGAAGAGACACCGGACTTTCTTCCAGTCAACTTCCGGCATGGCCAGAAGTAAAGTTTTCCGCCTAGAGAGACGGAAACAAGCAAGACGCAAACTTGCTGACGTGTAAAATACAGAAAAACAGAAAATTGTAGAAACCAAAGAAGCTGCGGTTCGTACTGACAAACGAATACAATTTTTTTCGTCGTGTTTCATCAATATTGACGATATTGCAATTTTTTATGGAGCTCAGGGAAGAAGCGGCTATCTAACACGAGCTGTGCTTCAGCTTCGCTCTCTGCGCTCAATGTGTAAAAATTGTCTTTCGTCGCTGTGGCTTCTGTTACGATTGTAGAATTTCCACTGTTTAGGACAAAACGACAAAACAAAAACAAAACAGAAAGAAAGCAAAAGTGGAAATTTTACGATTACTCTGTGCGCTACGAAAAGCTTGAGCTAGATGTCTGTCCGTCTCTAGCAAAATGTCGACGTCTTGATATGCTAATTTCTGTTTCTGTATCTTTCGCTGTGTGCTTTCCTTCTCCTTCTTGCATTTAAGGCTTTCTTCGTTAACCGCCAATTTTCCTGTTAAACGCCAGACAACAATCAGAAGCGAACAAACTAAGGAAATTTGAGTCTAAAATTGAAAAACTAGTTCGCTGCTGATTCCCAAAGCCTAATGCCCTTTGCTAATCGACTTCTTTCCACTGTAGCAAGCCTTCGACGTTCTTGGATTCACCCAAGAAGAGAAGAATGACATCTACAAGATCACCGCATCCGTCATGCACATGGGAGGCATGAAATTCAAGCAGAGGGGACGAGAAGAGCAGGCTGAAGCTGATGGCACTGAGGTTAGTGACTTAGCCACTTTCAGTGCAAAGTTTCTCATCTAAAAATCCAATCAACAAGAAAACAATGCTTTTTCCTCCTTTAGGAAGGTGATCGTGTCGCCAAATTGCTCGGTGTCGACTGCCAAGATCTGTACAAGAACTTGTTGAAACCGAGAATCAAGGTCGGTAACGAATTCGTCACCCAAGGTCGTAACAAGGACCAAGTAGCCTATTCCGTCGGTGCCATGTCGAAAGCCATGTTCGACAGGGTGTTCAAGTGGTTAGTCAAGAAGTGTAACGAAACATTAGACACCAAGCAGAAGCGTCAACATTTCATTGGTGTCCTGGATATTGCTGGTTTTGAGATCTTCGACGTAAGTTCACCAATTCAATAACTATTATCACATACATGAACAACTAGTTTGAATGATACAGTAGAAAGTCGAACCCATTGTAGATGGTAGAGCCCATCCCAAGAACTGGTATTTCATCAGAACTGGTATTTTATCAGGGTTCGGCTTTCACCCTTAACAAATGTTAACTTTCAAAATGAACAGGAATACCCCACTAGGTACCCAAAACTCGAATCAGAACAATATTATAATTTCGAGATCAAGATTCGACCCGTATATTTCCTTTTCCCCAGTACAACGGTTTCGAGCAACTTTGTATCAACTTCACCAATGAAAAATTGCAACAGTTCTTCAATCACCACATGTTCGTACTCGAACAGGAAGAATACAAAAAAGAGGGAATCAATTGGGCTTTCATTGACTTTGGAATGGACTTGCTAGCCTGTATTGAACTTATTGAAAAGGTAGAACTCCAGAAGAAAGTCTCAAGACTTTCTTGGAGTGCCCCGCTCGAAACCCTTTTCTTCTTCTCTATCCACTGTAGCTGGATACTCACTCCAACACTGGATATTCACTCCAACATAGCATGACACCCTCTTGAAGAGACAACCTTTCTGAAAAGTGGCCTTTAGATAACCCACTGTTTTTATTTTGTGACCCCGCCATCTCTAATATGAGAAAAAAGTACGAGATTTTAAGGTTCTAACCCAGAGTGAACTTTCGACCCAATTTTACAACTGTATTACTAAGCATGACCCCTGTAGACTTTTCAACTACTCTTGTTGCCCCACCCAAAGATTACCCCCTGGAAGATCTTACTATTAAGTTGATCCCCCCAAGTCCAAACATATCTGAAACGTATTTCACTTCACGATCTTCATCATCACCTCTTTCACAAAACAGTGGACTCCATCCAAGGAATTATCCTGGGATATGGTTTGTTAGATGTAGCATGGCTGTAAGCCCCAAACCGTTTTGAATAAACGAAGTGGCAGTAGGTGATACACATGGAGAAGATATTGATGATCCAGTTCAATTGGTAACAACCGTCACTTCAACCATTTGGCTTCTTCATCAAAGTTTCTTCTCCATGTGGAATAACAAGATCTTAAGATTACTAATAGAGGTGTTGACAAATATGATGTTTAATGACCTCTGACGTTTTCTGAGTCATTATATGTAGTATTTATAGTTCCCGTAGATGTGGTCCGCCATGACAACGGAAACCAAAGCATTATAAACGAAATCTAAGTAACCCCCAAGTTTCAAGTAATCTTGAAACCCCAAAAAGAATCCAAACAAACCCCATGAAACAGGGCTAACCTTTGAAAAAACGCAATCAACGACGTTTCCCAGACACAAATCAAGTTATAAAACTGACCGCTGTCTGCCCTTTGCTCGAACAGTTTAACAGCTTCGAGCAGCTCTGCATCAACTTTACCAACGAGAAGCTTCAACAGTTCTTCAACCACCACATGTTTGTCCTCGAACAAGAAGAATACACGAAAGAAGGCATTGAGTGGTCGTTCATAGATTTTGGCATGGACCTCCTCGCATGTATCGAACTCATTGAGAAGGTATAACAGATCAACGACGCCGCAACAGATCGACAGATCAATCTCTGATACGATCGATACAGCTTGGAAAAACGGCCGCAACCTGTTTTGTCCTAACGCTTAACAAGTGATCGTCCACTGTTTTTTTTTCACTACTTGTTCGCACATTTTCTCTCTCGCTTGACACCTTCATACCTTTCCATATTATACATTTTGTCATTTCTCTTCGGATCAGATCAAGGTAGCAGAAGCGGATGTTCAAGCTGACTTTTAATGAAACATCCCTTCTTGGCCAGTGTCTGCTCCCAAGGTTCCACTTTCACAAAGTCACTCAGATATTACAACAAACAGTCAACACACAGTCAACACAATTCGAAAACACGCCTTTATCCAAACACCCTTTACGTTCTTTTTCTTTGCCTTGCCTTTCTCGAACAGTACAACGGCTTTGAGCAGCTCTGCATCAACTTCACCAACGAGAAGTTGCAACAATTCTTCAATCACCACATGTTTGTACTTGAACAAGAAGAGTACAAAAAGGAAGGCATTGAATGGGCCTTCATAGATTTCGGCATGGACCTCCTCGCTTGTATCGAACTTATCGAAAAGGTATAAGTAATTAAGCCTAAACCAAAAAAAAGGTGGAGGCCACATGGAAACAAAAGACAGAAGGATCTTGACAAGCCGATAGTGCACACCAGAAGAGTTTGCGAGCTTTAAGTGATGTTTGGATTGTCCAAGGTACAAATACGAGTACCGAACAGCTTCTCTCATCTCCCATCGACACTCAGAGATTCCTTCTTTGAGGTTTCCACCATTATTTCTTCATGCTTTACATTGTCTCTTGTTTACGTCTTCAAATACCAATGGGCGATACAGAAACGCTCCAATCCTTTCCTAGCATCTTATCAAATCAGTCAAATCTTATCAACCTGAGAATTGTTGATCATGACACGTAATTCTCCTAACCTCCAACAAAATACTCCACTCATAAAGGCACTACAGAAGTTGCCCTAACCCTAAAAACGGCACAAAGAGTGTCCGATCCCCAGGAGATCAAAAACCCAGATCTCATAATTAATCGTTCTACAACCATACATTATTACATAACATCTTTCTCTTCACAGTGACCTTTATTCATCAACTTTCGATCAGCAAATCGCCAGATTTAATTCTTATCTATTTGCATTGATTACAATTAGCATTGATTACAATTAGCATTGTTTACAATTGGCATTGATTACGATTTGCATTGACTACTTTTGGTCGAAAATTGAAGAAACCCTTTCTTTACCCATGGCATAAAACAGCACATTGACCTCTGGCTTGCCTTTCTTTTCTGTTTTCATCATTCCGCACGAACAGTTCAACAGCTTTGAACAGCTCTGCATCAATTTCACCAACGAGAAGTTGCAGCAGTTCTTCAATCACCACATGTTCATTCTTGAGCAAGAAGAGTACACGAGAGAGGGCATTGAGTGGACGTTCATTGACTTCGGAATGGACCTTCAACAAACGATTGACCTGATTGAGAAGGTACTCCTTGATGGAGATTGACGATAGCGATCATAAATCAGAAGGAAGCACATCAAAGACAATGAACGAGGGGTCGTTTTAGATGAAACACTCCAGCTTGCAACTACCACTCTGTGTCAAAGCCAGCGAAACAGCATCTGCGTGTTTTCTCTTCGTGCACGTGACTAACCCAATTCAGTTTTCAGGTCTCACAACAGATGTCTATCTTTCAAACCTGAAACCCGTGATGCCACACGACTCTATCTTTTACCTCTTGCCTCTTGTCTTTTCACCTTCTAAGTGTTGATCTGCTCTGTGTGTTTTGCATTTGCACGTTAGTTCAACGGCTTCGAACAGCTCTGCATCAACTTTACGAACGAGAAACTGCAGCAGTACTTCAACCACTTCATGTTCGTACTCGAGCAGGAAGAATACGAACGACAGGGAATCGTCTGGTCTTTTATAGATTTCGGTATGGATTTGCAAAACACCATCGATCTCATCGAGAAGGTAAAAGGGCCTGCTACTAACTCCCGCATCCTCTAGTGTGTTCAGTAACATCTGCCAGTTTTTGGGCTTGCTCGTATATGTTTTCCACACACCTTCTGATTATGTGTATGTATCTGTCTATCAACGCAAACGCTCCACAAGCCGAAAACTGAAGACATGAATCTTGGACAACTTGACAATTGCTATTTCAGAAGAGCATTATTAGAGATATTGCTTTATCATCAGAAGAGTTCAAATGTCCAGTTTTCATCTCTTCAACAGTATCCCTTGATGTTGATGGTAATTCCATCATCGTCAACCAGCTACAAGCTGCAAATTATCCTTCCTCGGATGCAGCCGCCGAAATCAGCTCCACTCGTTGAAGGGAAATTGCAGTAGTTTCATAAGAGTAAAGTACTAAGAGTAGCGGCGTTTTTCATAGCCATAAATTTCACACCGTTCATGAACTGCGTCTTTGTAATCATAAAGTCTAGCTATTGATGTCATTTTTAACAAAGACGTTTCAATATCAATACCTAATATCATCGTAGTTCGCAAACCTGCAGTAAATATCACCTCTTTGGTGATAATAGTAGTGCCAGTAAAACTTGAGATTTTGTCAGATCAGCAATTTAACGCAATTTTGATACTTTTAAAAAACGCTACTCTTGGAGATTTATAGGCCCCAAGCTAGACTCTAATCCGAATACTCATCCGTTCTTCTTTCCCTTGAAACAGCCCATGGGTATCTTGTCCATCCTTGAGGAAGAATCTATGTTCCCCAAAGCGACGGACAAGACCTTCGAGGAGAAGTTGAACAACAACCATCTTGGCAAGAGTCCTAACTTCTTGAAGCCCAAGCCACCAAAGCCTGGTCAACAAGCCGCTCACTTCGCTATTGGCCATTATGCCGGAAATGTACGTTTTCTATCACTAGGTCTTCTTTTTTAAGATTTTAAGATTAGCGAAAAGAGTTAAATTTAACCACTTTTTGACAGGTACCATACAACATCACCGGATGGTTGGAGAAGAACAAGGATCCGTTGAACGACACCGTAGTTGACCAGTTCAAGAAATCTTCCAATAAACTGTTGGTAGAGATCTTCGCTGACCACCCAGGACAATCTGGTGGTGGTGGTGATGCCGGTGGCAAGGGAGGACGTGGTAAGAAGGGAGGTGGTTTCTCCACTGTCTCTTCATCCTACAAGGAGCAGTTGAACAACCTGATGACGACTTTGAGAGCCACTCAACCTCACTTCGTACGTTGTATCATTCCCAATGAATTGAAACAACCTGGAGTCATTGACTCTCACTTGGTCATGCACCAGCTGACCTGTAACGGTGTACTTGAAGGTATCCGTATCTGTCGTAAAGGATTCCCCAACAGGATGAACTACCCCGACTTCAAACTCCGGTAAGCATACTCCAAAAACTCCAATTCATTGTCATTCTTTTAATCATGTTCTCCACCTGAAGGAAAGGATCATTCCCATCAAGAAATCAATCCCATTATAATTTCAAGCACACTAGAATCTTGCGTAATTTTATTTTTCTTGGGGTACAGTTATCTCATCTTAGCTCCTGCTTTAATGACGGCGGAAAAGGACCCTAAAATTGCAGCAGCCAAATGTTTCGACTCTATCGGTCTAGATCCGGACTTGTACAGGATTGGTCATACTAAGGCTAGTCTTAAAAACTTAATCGTCCTTCGGTGTTCCCCTCTGAGGTTTGATAGAAGATTTGATAGAAAACCCGAATGCCTACTGAGTTCTCCAACGTATCAGACTTAAAGCATCTCTTCCGATCTCCCTTGAATCTTAATCTCTCAGAATGAAGAGTATAACTTGATAGTATATTCTTGAGTATATTCTTGATCCACGTAGGCTTATGTCCCCCAACTTATGCCCCCCAACCCTTCATGAGTTGTATCCACTGATTGACACCCAAACGATCGTTTTTTATCATCTTAGAGCCCCGCAGAGGATGACCGGAACGAAGCCACCGAAGACATTCCCCCCATTCAGAGTATATTTTGCCCCTTTTAGTATTTGCACCCCAATCAATATTTTGACCCTATAACTACACATCTACCATATACCATTGTCAAGATCCAAAACTAATGAATGGATTCACCTTTTTTGCGTGACCCCGCACCTTTAGGTACAAAATCATTGCACCCGCTGCTGTCGATGCAGCTGGAGGCGACCCCAAGAAAGCTGCTGCCGCAGTTCTGGAAGCGTCTGGTTTGGAAGCCGATCAGTACCGTCTTGGACACACCAAGGCACGAATTTTCCAATTCCAATCATCTCTCATTGCTCGTTTGATTATGACTTTACAGCTTTAATACAGGCCCACAAGGCTCCGGCGGCAGGATTCCGCAAACCCTGTTGACTGGGCGGGAATCTGTTTATTATATGTTGTAGTAATTAATTCTCAATGTTGCAATAATTCTTGGTCACAAAAGGCATGTTTAGCTTTCTTTGGTAATTTAAATAGCGATGATCGTCAAAGCTCGTGATTAAAGATCATCGCCTTATGGGACCAAGAGTTAATTTGTGGAAACGACAAAGAACCATGTTCGGCCTCACCTTTGCCCACCTGGACTCCATTCTCCCTCCCGCCCCGCAACTCGTCAATTGACATCGAGACTGCACACCTTAACACTTTGTGATTTTTGTTGTTTGTTACTCCTCTTGCACCTTGGAACAAAACAGATACAAAATTCTGTGCGCCAAGAAAATCACCGACAACATGACACCAGAAAAGATCGCTGAAGTTGTTCTCGACTCCATAAACATCGAACCTGAGCAATACCGCATGGGTCGCAGTAAGGTACAGGACTCCTTCGTTACTGCAAACTCAATCAGATCACTGGAGACGTTTTTGACTTCCTAACGAGGGGCTTCAGTTTCTAACGGCTTCAGTTGAAGACAGACTTCAGTTAAAGTCAGACTTCAGACCAAAGTCTCTTGCTTCGAATCAGAAATATGTCCCCAGTCTCTTGAAATATGTAACACATTACCAAGACTCTGTTGCAAAGATGTCACCATTAACGACCCGCTTCTGTAAATATCCTTTCGCTTCACAGGCACTAACACGATCATGCTAACACGAGTGGAAGCTGAATTCGGTAAACAGACTTTTATTGGGGATCTAAACTTGCTGTGCGACCTTATCGGTCTCTGCGCGAACTAACCAACATGGCTGTCATGAGCCTAGAAAATACACAAAAAAAATTACAAAACCTAGCGGATAATTGTAGTAATCACTACAATTTCCAGGTTCACCACAATTTCCAGGTTCACTATAATTTCCAGGTTCACAGCCGCCATGTTTGTTGTGGAGCCGCAGCGCCCCTTTTGGCGCGGTGGATGTTTTCATTCCCAATCATCGACGCAGTTTCAAAAAGCTTCTTGTGCAATCGACCTTTCCCATGAATCATTCCTCGGGATATTTGTTCAGCGAGTGTTTAGAGAATAAGGATACTTTTAGACTAAAGACTTTCCTTTGAAACTGGAAACTTGAAAGGTCGTTTGGATGAGAGCTTCTCAGAAAAAAGCTTTTGCCAGTGGTCTAACAAAAGCATGAAATTAATTGTCAATGACTCAACATGTCTAACTGCCTCTTGGGTATTTGGGAGAGAACAGAACTTTCAACTTCTTGTTATCACAGGTCTTCTTCCGTGCTGGAGTCTTGGGTCAGATGGAGGAGTTCCGTGACGAACGTCTCAGCAAGATCCTCTCCTGGATGCAAGCCTTCATCCGAGGTTACTTGGCCCGAAAGGACTACAAGAAACTCCAAGAACAGCGTTTGGCTCTCCAGGTCGTACAACGCAACTTGCGCAGATACCTGCAATTGCGCACCTGGCCCTGGTGGAAGTTGTGGCAGAAGGTTAGGCCTCTCCTCAACGCCACCCGCATCGAGGACGAACTTGCCGTAAGTATTTTTGATCTTAACGTTACATTATCAGCACCACCAGTATCATTCAGTTGAGATCAAAGTTGCAATTTTCTGTAATAACATCATGCTTTACATTGATATTAATGCCACTTGGGCACTCACTTGGCAGATACCCAAAGATGTTGCATTTTATAAAGGACAGAAGTCGCGTATTAAATTGTAGGATGATTAACTGATAGTTTCGAAATACAATTTATTTTGGTAACTCGCAGTTTTAATGAAAGGGATTATTTAACTCGGACTTAATCACTTTTTTGACTATATAATTTTATTACGCATCGTGAATTATACACCTGTCTGGCAAGGAAGCATTTCTTGAAATACCTCGTGCTACATAAACCTCTATGACATTTCTATTTCGGCCCTCGCGGTACGGTTAATTAACATGATCCATGGTTTCCACTCTCGACCTTGGGCTTCATATTAAGTATCGATCTGACCTGCAACTTACTGGTCTTTCCCTTTCCCCTTTCCAATCTGGCCCTTTTTTTCTTCTTTTGTTTAGTCATCGGTAATTTAAAACCTCTTCAAAATAAATGCAACTGGAGTGTGCTTTCCGAGTTCTGGAAAAGTTTCTGGAGAACGCCTGCGCGATTCGCTTATTTTTAGCTTGTTTCTCGACCCCTTCCAGTTTAAGAAGATTGCGTTCCAAGATCGGTTATAAATATTTTTAAGAACCCGTCTCATCCAGTGGGTTAGAGAGGGGGGAGGGTTACGCGGCCCACGCAAGATCTTAGCCGAGATTTTTGGGCAGAAAAGTTCAGACTCGCGGAAACTCGTGGACAGTCTGGAAGACGAGCGCGCACCGACCCGAACGAACCCCCCCAAACGAAACCACCAGCCAATCGGTGAGCTTACCCCTCTGTTCGCGTGTGAGCCAAAGTTGGTCTTCGTGCACTTGTCTCAATCTAATTATCGAACGAACGCACCACGCGGAGAACCGCGAGAATTCGAGAAAGAGATTATTGCATTCGATTCATCGCGGCTGGTCCTCATCGATGCTTCGAATCCTCGCGGAATCGTCAACGAATTAAGACATTTCTCCCTTCGTCGTGTGAACCTCGACAAACAATTTTTATTGACTAAACTCGAAATTCACTAAACTCTTTTCAATTCGGGGATAAGATTAGGAAAGAAAAGATCGAGGGTATTGGGAACATTTGAGTGCAAGTGGAAAAGATGGAGGACCCAGTGAGAGATAACAGGAGTCCTGAAATTCGTTTGCAGGAATTACAAGAGAAGGCAAAGAAGTTCGAGGAATCATGGATAAGGGAGGAGAAGATGCGAAAGGAATTGGAGGAACTCAACTCCAAACTTTTGCAAGAAAAGACCGACCTCCTCAAGCATCTTGATGGAGAAAAGGGAGCCCTTTCCGAGTACCAGGAGAAGGCCCTTAAACTTGGAGCCCAGAAGGCCGATCTCGAGTCGCAGTTGTCGGTAAGTCAAAAACTGATATGTTGTATTTGTCTTTCCCTTCATCAACTCGTGAATATTGAAAACTCAAATTCCAGTTAGAAATTCTTGATCAGATTTCCAAATTGTATTCCCGAATTGCTTAATTAGCTGTTCTAGGAAAATATCCTAAACTCACCTCTTCCCTAACAAATACTTGCCCAAGAATCAGAGTTCGGTCGAAATTTCATCCCATCGTATCCAGAATCTCTATTTCCGTTTGAATCTGGAGAAACTGCACCTTCCCAAATTACGGATGAGGATAGAACAACTAAAATACTTATTTACTCATCTGTCTAAATCTGACTCGCCTTCCAAAATTAATCTCTCCATGCCTGCGACAGTTTTGCCTCCAGCGAAACACTGCTTATTCGGCTTGGATTAAGCCGAGATCTAAAATTAAGTAACGAGAAGAAGACCTTTCTCACACTTTCAAGCTATTTTTCTTCCCCTCTGGAGAAGTTGAGGGGGAGGTGAAGGTGTGATTTTGTGAAAAACGCAGATCGCCCACTCACTAACGCATTGCCAGGAATTCCAGTGCTGGGACGGAGGATTTAGGAATGATGAGTGCATTAGTCAGCCGTGGAATATTTAGAATCGTGAAAATAGCCGGAAAGAATTCCAGCAGCAGGGTGAAGAACACTTCTTTCAGCGTGCAGTCTCTGTGATCTCACGCTTTGTTTTTATCATTGAGAGGATCTTGAAGGCTATTGTTGTCATCCAGTCACATCTCTCTTCTCGCATGATTCACTTTCCACTTTTCCATCAATATTTACCTTCCAAATATAACCCACCATCCTTTCAAATGTGGAATAATTTGATCTCTTTAAATCCCTCAAGTCCCGATGCAATTGTCCAATTGATGTCCAATTGATATCCAATTGTCTTATGGATGACGTCATAGACATCTTGGAATTTACAAGGATGAAATACATAATTATTTATCTAACTTGTTGCATCAGGCGAATGATTGGCAGTTGATTATTATTAGGTGGTCTGTATTAAGAGGCCACTAATGCAGAAAATTAGGGCAGGCCCGGAGTGCCGATTAAAGTGGAGCAATGCTATCGACTGCAAGCGGTGAATGAACTTGTTGATTCCACTAAGCTATGAAATCTTCAGCCTATTAATAGCCCATCGGATTACCACTTAACTTACGATAATCGATTTCAAATGGATAATCGGGATCGGTCATACTCTCGGTGAACCTTATCTGGTTGCCGTTACCTCGTAGTTCACGAGAGCTCCATTTAGGGTGAGCTGGGGAACAGCCGAAAGGGGAGGATCACGAAAGTCTAAATTTAACGGAATCCCAGATTCCAGGTTATTAAAAGTAGGCGTGGTGCAGTCCAACCGCTGCTTCTTCCTCTGCTGCTTCCTCTTCCTCTTCTTTTTCTGGAAGAAGCAGCGGAGAGCGAGAAGAGGTAACAGGTGTGGCGCTTATTAATGACGAGGATGACGCACAGTCCTCTCTTCACCTCTCCATTTCTCTCCACTAAGATCTTTTGGCTCGGGCACTTCCGCCCCCTGTCATATTGAGATGACGAATTGAGAGACCCCTTGCTCCAAGTCACCTGTATCGGGCGTGCCAATATTCTTTCCATCTTAGCCAACCATACTAATATTAGGCTTCGAGCTCTTTGCATCGTTAGCCCCGTTCCTCATCTCAAGGCTTGGGTGCAGTGTCGTCATTCAAGTACTTACATGGTCACTTGCAAGCTGATCAAATAAACGGTTCTGCTTTCGATCGTTTGATGCAACCCTGATGCAAGCCAGCAAAGCCATCTGCATCCAAGCATCAACTGAATATGTGGCTGAGTCTTCAATATCCTCGAGGCAGACGTTGAAATCGGGATCCCTGACTGACCGTTAACTGATGATCGCTATCTTTGCCTTTAGGACATCACCGACAGATTCCAACAGGAAGAGGAGGCAAGAAACAACCTCTTCCAAGGAAAGAAGAAGCTTGAACAAGAAGTCGCTGGCTTGAAGAAGGACATCGAGGATCTTGAATTGACAATCCAGAAGTCCGAGCAAGACAAGGCTACCAAGGACCACCAAATCCGCAACCTTAATGACGAGATTGCGCACCAAGATGAGCTTATCAACAAGCTCAACAAAGAAAAGAAGAACCAAGGTGAGGTCAACCAGAAGACCGCCGAGGAGCTCCAAGCTGCCGAGGACAAGGTCAACCACCTTACCAAAGTCAAGGTCAAGCTCGAACAGACCCTTGATGAACTCGAGGACACTCTTGAACGCGAAAAGAAAGTTCGGTATGTGATCTCTTATCAAATTTTACTAACTGACTTCATGGATCTTTTATTTTAATCATTTCATCATTTTTAATAATTTTTCTGTTATACAGCGCTGATGTTGAGAAGACCAAGAGGAAGGTTGAGGGAGACCTCAAGCTTACTCAAGAGGCCGTTGCCGACCTTGAGAGGAACAAGAAGGAACTCGAACAGACCATCCAGCGCAAGGACAAGGAACTCTCTTCCCTCACAGCCAAGCTGGAGGACGAACAGTCCCTTGTTGGCAAGCTTCAGAAACAAATCAAGGAGCTCCAAGCCCGCATCGAGGAGCTCGAGGAAGAGGTCGAAGCTGAACGGCAGGCACGTGCCAAGGCCGAAAAGCAGCGCAGCGACCTTGCTCGAGAACTTGAGGAACTCGGCGAGCGTCTCGAGGAAGCTGGTGGCGCTACTTCTGCTCAAATTGAGCTCAACAAGAAGAGAGAAGCCGAGCTCAGCAAACTCCGCAGAGACCTTGAGGAAGCCAACATCCAACACGAATCCGCCCTTGCCATTCTCCGCAAGAAGCACAACGATGCCGTTGCTGAGATGGGCGAGCAAATCGATCAGCTCAACAAAATCAAGGCTAGGCAAGTAGACCCTCTGATCTATTCTATTCCAAGTTTCATTTATTGAGTCTTTTCTTTATAAAGAAAAAAAAAACTTCCCACTTTAAACACTAAAATAGTCAGGTCGCGATAAAGCTTGATTAAATGTCCCGATCTTTGTAATAGGGCCGAAAAAGGCCGCAACGACATCCACGTTGAACTGAACAACGCTCGTGCAGCCAATGACTCCGTCGTCAGGGAGAAGGTACTAAATTTTAAAAAACCCGGTTGAGAGTTTAATTCCAGAAAGTATCGTCAAATAGTTTACCACAATTCTCGTTACATAGCATCCTCAATTCGTTAGTGTTTTTCTTGAATCGTTATTCGTCTTCCAAGACAGTGACTACCAGTAATGCAAAACCTCCCCAGTATTTCTTCACTACATTTTACAGGTGTTGCTCCAGATAATGGATTAATCATTTTATCTTAACGGTGTGTTAGTCCTAAATGTGTCTCTAATCCTTTCCATTCGTCTATTTTTCATGTCCACCAAAACAGAATTGAGAAGGAGAAGGTTCAGTACTTCAGTGAATTGAACGACCTCCGCGCTACTGTTGACCACCTTAGCAACGAAAAGGTAACGTTACGTTCCCCTTCAACCATATCCGGCATACTAACGCTAATAACATGGTGCACTCGAGGAACTTCAATCGCAGTTGCTGGAAAAGGAAAAATGTATTCCCTTATCCCTTCATCTGTCCTAAGAGTTAAGGAATGGAGGTGCTTGTTGCTTGCTTAATACTTGTTCCCCTGTTTTCTTGGTCCAGAAAATTCTTCAACTCAGGATTGAGGAATTTTCCAATTGGACCGAGATGGAAGATTCAATTTCTTATTTTCAAAATACTCCATAGGCCGCCCAAGAGAAGATCGCTAAGCAATTGCAACACCAATTGAACGAGACTCAGGGCAAACTCGAGGAAGTAAACCGCACGTTGAACGACTTCGACGCTGCAAAGAAGAAGCTGTCCATCGAAAACAGCGATCTTTTGAGGCAGTTGGAAGAGGCCGAATCACAGGTAAAGAATGGTTTCTTTAGATTATGATGGTTTCTTATGATTAGAGATAGAAGCTACTGAAGTATATTGAAACTAATTTTGTTTTTTCTCTTCCAGGTGAACCAACTCTCGAAGATCAAGATCTCCTTGACGACACAGTTGGAGGACACAAAGAGGCTCGCCGACGAGGAAGGACGCGAACGCGCTACTCTTCTTGGCAAATTCCGCAATCTGGAACACGATCTGGACAACATCCGCGAACAGGTGGAGGAAGAAGCCGAAGGCAAGGCTGATTTGCAGAGGCAGTTGAGCAAGGCTAACGCTGAGGCTCAACTCTGGCGCACTAAGTATGAGTCCGAAGGTGTCGCTCGTGCTGAGGAGCTCGAGGAGGCCAAACGCAAGTTGCAGTGCCGTCTCGCCGAAGCCGAAGAAACCATCGAGTCCCTCAACCAGAAGGTCATCGCTTTGGAGAAGACAAAACAACGTCTTGCCACAGAAGTCGAAGATCTCCAACTCGAAGTCGACCGTGCTACCGCTATTGCCAACGCAGCAGAAAAGAAACAGAAGGCATTCGACAAAATCATCGGCGAATGGAAACTCAAGGTCGACGACCTTGCAGCGGAACTCGACGCCAGCCAGAAGGAATGCCGCAACTACAGTACCGAGCTCTTCAGGCTCAAGGGTGCTTACGAAGAAAGCCAGGAACAGTTGGAAGCGGTTCGCCGCGAAAACAAGAACTTGGCCGACGAAGTCAAGGACCTTTTGGACCAGATTGGAGAGGGTGGCCGAAACATCCACGAAATCGAGAAGGCAAGGAAGCGCCTGGAGGCTGAGAAGGATGAGCTGCAGGCAGCTTTGGAGGAAGCCGAGGCGGCTCTTGAACAGGAGGAGAACAAAGTGTTGCGCAGCCAGCTTGAACTCAGTCAAGTTAGACAGGAGATTGACCGTCGCATCCAAGAGAAGGAAGAAGAGTTTGAAAACACAAGAAAGAACCACCAACGTGCCCTCGACTCCATGCAAGCATCCCTCGAAGCCGAAGCTAAGGTAAAAATCTAACAGGAGACTACATTTTTTTAAGGATCATAAAGTTTAGGGAGGTACTGATCTTTCAATTTTTATTTCAGGGCAAGGCTGAGGCTCTACGCATGAAGAAGAAGTTGGAGGCCGACATCAACGAGCTTGAAATCGCCTTGGACCACGCCAACAAAGCCAACGCTGAAGCACAAAAGAACATCAAGAGATACCAACAACAACTTAAGGATGTACAGACCGCCCTTGAGGAGGAACAGAGAGCACGTGATGAGGCTCGTGAACTCCTTGGAATCTCTGAACGTCGTGCAAACGCTCTTCAGAACGAATTGGAAGAAAGCAGACAACTCCTCGAACAAGCCGACCGTGGCCGTCGCCAGGCTGAACAAGAATTGGCTGATGCTCACGAACAGCTTAACGAAATCAGCGCCCAAAACGCTTCCATCTCCGCCGCCAAGAGGAAACTTGAGGCTGAACTCCAAACCCTCCACGTAAGTCAAAGATCTTCTCTGTAATCGTTACTTTTCTTTTTCGCCAAGATTCGTTGCTAATTCTTGAATAATCTTTGCAGTCCGACCTCGACGAGCTCCTCAACGAGGCCAAGAACTCCGAAGAAAAGGCAAAGAAGGCAATGGTTGACGCCGCCAGACTGGCCGATGAACTCAGAGCAGAACAGGACCATGCTCAGACCCAGGAGAAACTCCGCAAGGCGTTGGAGACGCAAATTAAGGACCTCCAAGTTCGCCTCGACGAGGCCGAAGCAAATGCCCTCAAGGGAGGCAAGAAGGCTATCCAGAAATTGGAGCAACGCGTGCGCGAGCTCGAGAACGAACTCGATGGTGAACAGAGGAGACACGCAGACGCACAGAAGAACCTCCGCAAATCAGAGCGCCGCATCAAGGAGCTCAGCTTCCAGGTTGGTGTCTCTTCTAAATTGGAAGACTTAATAAACAGTTTTAAATAAGACAATTTTAAAAATAATCTTCTCCTTTCTTTCAGGCCGATGAGGACCGCAAAAACCACGAACGTATGCAAGACTTGGTCGACAAATTGCAACAGAAGATCAAGACGTACAAGAGGCAAATTGAGGAAGCAGAAGAGATTGCCGCCCTCAATCTCGCCAAGTTCCGCAAAGCACAACAGGAGCTCGAAGAAGCCGAAGAGAGAGCAGACCTCGCAGAACAGGCCATCACCAAGTTCCGCACCAAGGGACGTGGAGGAAGTGCCGCCCGTGGTCTCAGCCCAGCGGTAAGATCATTTTTAACAATATCCAACTAACAATTTTACGGCTCTTGGAGCAGTCTACATAGAAAAATATAATTTGTAAATTCGCGGATCGGGAATTCCGAATTGAGAACGAAATAGTGAAATCCAAATGACGGACTGACTAAAACTTCCTTATATTTCTTGATTTAGCCACAGAAGCCTCGCAACCTCTCCGCCGCGCTGGAATAACCCACCGCGCTGGTCCATGTAAGTCCGAGAAACTACGTGTCAAACTAGCGTGTGTACGTGTGCGTGTGACGTTTCGACCCCCCTCCGCACACAAAGAGATTTTCTCATCGGAGAGATGATTTGTCATATTGTGTCCCATCGTCATCGTAGTAATAATAATATTAATATCAATTTCAGTAATGTCAATAATCATCGTCATTCTCGTTCGACTGGACATACCCCAGGAATCTAGGGTTCCGCAAAGAGAGGTACCAAGACCCTCCGTATTCGTTTCCTCCTAGCTTCTAGAACTTAGACTTAGAGGAAGCTGACGAGATTCATAGAGTGCGTGAAAACACAGCGAACGTGCACATCACTGTTATTAGTGTATTTAATCAACATCTCATACATTGTCACTCAAACGATAGACAGCACCTTCATCAGTGATCAGTAGATATTTGGAATCTTAATCACAAATGCTTTGTCCCTAGGCGACATTGTTACTGTTCGTGAAAACTGGCGATAACACGTTTGTTCCCAACACCGTTTAATCTATTTCGTGACTCCTAAATGTTTTTGTAATTTGGCAATTTCAGGAGATCGGCGTCAACTTCCCAACTTCCCAATTCGAGTCTGCAAGTTTTCTTCTTCACTCGCAGACTCGAAGTGGGAATTGGTGATAAAGATTCATAGACCCCTCATATGAACATCTAACTCGTTCCAAATGTATTTCTCGTTGTTAAGTTAAACCAACCTATAACTATACTCCAATTACTGATACAGATAATTTAATAAATCTCTTGGTCTGATTCCAGCCACACCGACCTGCGTTCAACAAACCCCAGTTCGACGGTTCCGCATTCCCACCACGCTTCGACCTGCAGCCCGACGGTGATTTTTAAGCTAGCGCGTCGAGAACCCCGTAATTTCGTCACTGTAAGTCAAAAAACAACGTCATCCCACCTGCAACATCATCATCATCATCGAACTCATACACATCATTTATCTCGAGACAAATCGAACGGACTCTCACGTCATCGCTCGCAGCACGAGACAGGGACGAGGGTGAAGGCACAGACGACGTTTCATCAAACTGATGCACGAGGTCCATGCGAAGAAGAAAACCAAGTTGTCGATAAACAAATAGGACAATTCGAGCGGATACTCAACGAGCCAGTTTTCTATCGCATCAGCAGCGAATCGACACGCTGCTGGGCGAACTATCAAGGGATAAGGGGGGGAGGGAACAGGGGAACAGATTTAAGCGAGGGAGACAGAGCGATAGCGAGATCCAGAGGATATACCTGCGGACTAGAGGCGAGCCAACAAGAGATGGTAAACAACGTCGTAAATATTGTCATTACAGTAAGCAAATCGAACAACACTGTGTCGTCTATTGCTATCCTATCCTATAATGTAATTTAATTTATAAAGAAAAAGCGAAATATGTATTTATTAAAGTAAATAAGCAATAAATAAAGTTAAGAACTCAATTCTTATCATACACCAGTAGTATCCATATCCTACAAAGAACGTTGGATTGAAAAGTATTAAAAAGTATTAAAAAATGTTGCACTGTTATTCTGAAGTTGGCGAAATGCAGAGGTCTCAGATGGTCTCCCAGACATCTCGTGAATTCGAAGCAATGCTTCTCAATTTGACGTTTTTTGCTGGGCATCCTTCATTGCGTTCTACATCTCCAACATCCGGAAAATTCATTTTGGAACCTCGTAATCTCATCAAAAAATATTATATGGAAAACTAATCTGTTTATCCAGAGTGATCGGTTCTCACAAAATCATTGACTCTATACTCACCTTTATTGCGAAAAGGGGACTCAAATCGTAGTCCAAGATCACGAAGTATACTGACAAATTACAAGTTAAAAGAGTCGAAGTTGCCGACGAAAAAGGACAAGATGGTTGGATTCGTTTACTTCCTTGAAAATCGACTAAATTTCGTCCACGTCTCTGATTGGTTCAAATCCACTTTGACTCCATGGTTTTTTAATCCAGTTCAGGGCCGTGTTCCTGCAGGTGCGGATCCAGGAGCGGGGCCACAGGTGCTTGCCCCCCCCCCTCAAAAAAAGCCAACACTCAAATTTCTCAGGGTTACTCTACGATACCCCTCCCCCACCCCCGAAGCTCTTCTCTGAATCCGGTTTATGGTTTCAAAGATGATTCTCAGTTCGAATAAATTATCTTCTAAATTAATTAACAAAATTCAATTATATAATTACAGGTTCCATACAGGATCCAAAATGTCTTTTTGAGGTTGTAAAACAGTAAAAAGTAGAAGATTTTTTGTTTTCTGAAAAAGTATATATTCCAGTTCTCTTATTAGGTTGATTTTTCTCGAGATTCAAGCTCCAAAAGAGGATTGCATAATACAGAGAATAAAGAGAAAAATAAAAATTATCCTATGTAATTGATAGTAAATAAATTGGTCTTAGGAAAGTTATCTAGTGTTATATTTGGGCGTTAGTCGAAGCAATTGTTGGAACTGACCCTTGAGATGCTCCCATGAGGTTAGCCTGTCATCAAGATTCAAACCGAACTCCTCGCAAGTCATACGGTAAGCATCCATGCAGAGAGGTAAGTAGGCGTGATCAACAGCTGGCAGCAAGTGATGCAGAGTGTGTGATCCAAAAGTGGTTAAGGTCAAAAATAGGGAGTCGTCCACTACTTCTCTTCCACGGACAGCGTCCAATTCCAACAAACCCCAGTCCAGATCTTTCCTGAAAATTAAAATGTCCTATTTGTGAACAGTTGCAGCTCCTTGGACTTGGTAGGTATAAAAATTTTTATTTTGTGAGAACCGATCATTCTGGATAAACAGAAGCTCCTTGGGCTTGGTAGGTATAAAAATTTTTATTTTGTAAGAACCGATCATTCTGGATAAACAGAACCTTGGACCCAACCTCAAAATTCTATCAGTATCAGATAGAAGTTATAAGTTACAATTGGGATCCAACCTGGATCCTCACCTGTAAATGTCTCCATCGTGAAAAATATCAGGATGATGGTGACCAGCGCTGAACCCAATACCATGGAAGACGAAACTGCTCAAGAGGACAATGAGTATCCAAGTTCTGATAGCCACTCCAAAATTCGGTGCGACGAAGTACATCAAGACTGGAGGAATAAACGGGACAAAGTCCCTGAATTCAGATCGCTTCCAAATAAAGAAAACGAGATAGTACCTGTTTTGAAATATAAATGTAATTTAACAACTGTGTATTATTTAATAAAATTAATTATCAATTAATGGGTTTTCTATCCTGCTAAAAATTTCCATTTGGAGTCAATAAAATTTTAGAACCTCTTGATTCCTTGAGCTAAACTTCCAAGAGTATAAACGAAGGGAGCAATTAAAATGCTTATGTATCCTCTAATCCGGGACTTGTTCTCCGTTGTTAGCAACCACTGGAAAAACGGCTCCGCGGCGTAAACTTCGTGGTCCCAAATCGTGTTTGCGTACATGTGGTGGCTCATTACATGAGTAATGCGCCACTCCTTCGTCGACAGGAAAGACAGGTCCATGTAGTACATTCGAAAGCTGTCTCTACTGTGGAGGTAATTGTGACCTGCGATCGCTGTCCATGCTAAAAATACGGCTGAAAATATTTTTTATTAATATAACTTTTATTTATTTATTTATTTTTTTTTGTAAAAATTATAAGGAAATTTTGTCTTACCCCCAATAAAAATTGGTATCCAGAACCTGGTGGCTAATAAGCAAGACAAGATTGCAGTCGCACAAAGAAAATCAGCAATGAGATTTGTTTGCTTCGCCGGTCTGTGAAAGTCCACATCCTTAAGGGCCTCGGCAGCCCTTTTTTTAAATTTTTGGTAAAACCCATCAGGCAGAAAAGTTAAGGGGACGGATCTGGGAGTGGTAGCCTCACGGAGATAAAATTTAGGCAGCAGATTTTCAGCCTTATCAGTTAAGTGGTGTGTCTAAAAAAATATCAAGTTCACCTTTGTTCTAGATTTAATCTAGTCGACTTCTTCGTATCAAGATGTAGGAAAATTCTGAGGAAGCCACATAATTCACCTTTGATCTATATTTATTATATCCAATCCACTTCTTTGAGTCGAGATGCAAGAAAATAAATTACTATGAAGTCGCTTGCTTGCCCTCTTCACCTCATTTTACAAAAAATCTAATTATCTAATATCTATTATTAAACGAAACAATAACTGGTTTTTAATTACGCACCTCAAATGCTTCAGTAATATCAGTGCCTTTGGTTAATGTTAACCATTCTGAACCACCTGGGTGTTTTTTTACCCATTTTTCAAGGTCGTAGAGTCCATTTCTGATTCTCCAGAGACCTTCAGCCCCGTCGTCGATTTTTCTGCCTTCCATGAAACCGTGGCCTGTTTTTAAAAAGTCGTCCCGTCCGGTTGGGTATTTTAAACCTGGGAGAGAACTTTCCAGTTTTGCCATTTTGTTTTTTTTTTTTAACTGTCGACCGGTAACAAAATAATAATTAAATCAAGAATCGACTTTAAAATTTTTTAAAAGTGTGATATTGTCGTTAAAAGTTTTTGTATGGTAATTATTATAGTTTTGGTAAGAAATATTTATTTATAATGTTTATTTATTGCAAATTTAAAGTTGTTGAAACTAAATTGCTCTTGTGGTAAATTATTTAATGCTCTTAAGATAAAATAAATTATAAAATAAGATAAGCTTACCAAAAGTTTGTTACGCTTTATGTAATTTTGAAAAATTTACGAGAACTTGTTTTGAAACTTGTTTTGCTAAATATTTTAATTTCACTATCAACAACGATTTCCATACGACATCTGCATTTAAATTTCAAACGTAGACTGTTTCTTTTGATATCAGAATTACGTATATGTTTTATATGTACAAGATTCTCACAAAAAGAATTCACTGCTTATAGTTTTTCATGACTCAGTGGTCAGATGGATAACATCATTTATCAGTAGGGGAGCGGCGGGTACAGTGGTTCGGCGGGTACAGTGACGCAGTCTAATTATAAACAAAAATAATTGAATGAAAAATCTGAAATTTTTATCCTAGAGGTATTTACCCATAATCTATATTTCTATATAAATTTCATGAAATTCGGAGAATTCTATCGCGTTATA